>CM076576.1:817988467-818352910 GCA_034641835.2 Pinus albicaulis | reverse complement strand
CTAGCACATTTTATCCCACCCTAACCTAGCCTAATCTAGCCTAGCCTAGCATAGCCTATCCTACTCTAGCCTAGCCTACCCTAAACTAGCATAACCTACTCTAGCCAAGCCTAATGTAGCCTAATCTAGCCCAATCTATTCTAGTCTAGCCTATCCTAGTTTAGCCTAGCATAGTCTACTCTAGCCTATTCTAGCATATCCTAGAATAACCTAGCCTACTTTAGCCTATCCTAACCTAGCCAAGCCTAACCTAGTATAACCTAGCCTACTCTAGCCTAACCTAACCTAGACTAGCCTAGCCTAGCCTAACCTAGTCTAGCGTAACCTCACCTAGATTAGATTAGCCTATCCTAACCTAGCCTAGCCTACCTTAGCCTAGCCTATCCTAGCCTAGCCTGACCTAACCTAGCCTAGCCTTGTCTTGCTTAGCCTAACCTAACCTAGCCTAGCCTAGCCTAGCCTAACCTAGCCTAGTCTACTCTAGCCTCTTCTAACTTATCCTAGCTTAGCATAAACTAGCCTACTCTAGTCTACTCTAGCCTACTCTAGCCTAATCTACCCTAATCTAGCCTATCCTAACCTAGCCTAGATTAACCTAATGTAGCCTAGCCTAGCCTAGCCTAACCTACCCTAGCCTAGCCTAACCTATACTAGTCTACTCTAGCCTCTTCTAACGTATCCTAGCCTAGCATAGCCTAGCCTACTCTAGCCTAGCTTAACCTAGCCTAACCTTACCTAGTATAACCTAATCTACTCTAGCTTAACCTAACCTAGCCTAGCCTAGCCTAGCCTAGCGTAACCTAGCCTAACATAGCCTAGCCTAACCTAACATAACCTAACCTAACCTAGCCTAGCCTATCCTAACCTTCCCTAGCCTAGCCTAGCCTAGCCTAACCTAGCCTAACCTATCCTAGTCTAGCCTAGCCTAACCTATCATAACCTAACCTAACCTGGCCTAGCCTAGCCTAGCCTAGCCTAACCTTAACTAGCCTAGCCTAGCCTAACCTAACCTAACCTATCCTAGTCCAGCCTAACCTAGCCTAACCTAGCCTAACCTATCATGACCTAACCTAATCTAGCCTAACCTAGACTAACCTAGCCTAGTCGAGCCTAACCTAACCTACTCTATCCTAACCTAGCCTACTCTAGCCTACCCTAACCTACTATGTTCTTACCCCTATATAGCTTAGATGACCTCTACACTCTGAGTCTAGGATTGCACTTCATCTGTTATCATGCTTAGATAGTCGTCTTCCTCGAATTTCCATTGCTGGTGGTGGATGCCTCTTTGTTATTAATTAGTCGCATCCTGAACTGTTGTTGTTGTGTCGTTCAGATCCTGACACATCCTCTTACTTACAGTCTGTTTGTAATCGAAGTAGCAGGATATTATATTGGGGGAACGAATGAGATGGCTAAATATATGGAAATGATGGATGCAGGCATAAGGATCGCTGTCAGGTTCAGTTCTCACTATCCTCAGACATTGCGCATGTATTATCATCCAAATTCAAATAATAATCCTCACTCTGATATAAATTACCCAAAAAATGAGGTCAAGGGCGCCTCAGCCCGTGCCCTGCAAGTTTATGCATCTAACACCGATGCAATGTTTGAGATACTCTGTATTGTTGTTTAGGCTGCAATTTCTTTATCTCCTTCTGCAAGGAAGACAATGTGACAGATACTGTCCCTGCTCCCTAATTTTTTATCAAATTTTCTTTCATCTTGTTTTCATATAATATTTTTATGCATGATATCGGAGAGCACAATATCTGGGTATGCTTCTGTTCTTTATGGTTTAAATGAAATATAGTGTTAGTTCAATGATTTCTATTATTTTTTTCATTGATTTTTATGGCTTAAATACTGGAAAACGTTGAACGACTGTAGCATTCGGGTCGCAGATTTCCATACTTCCTGTTATGTCGGATAAATTTCCTGAAATCTATTTTTAAATTTTTTTCCTCTTGATATGAAAATAAAAATGGGGACTGTTACGAAGAAAAAAAATCTATTTAAAAACAATTAAAAAAAACCTATCGCACTCAATGTCCAACGAGAAGAATGGAATGGCATCAACAAAGGCAGGCTAACCAGACATAAATTTTCAAATCACGAAGGTTACGAGTCAGACTAACCATATTTTGTGATTGCCCAAATGCATGGCTATGTGTTTTTGATCTTTTTATCTCCAAACCCAACCAAATCCTAAATTAAATCATATCAAATGGGAGGATTGTAGCCCAGTGGTGGGAAAGAGAATGGGAAAGGACATGATGAAGAGCAGTAAGTGGATGGTGGAAACCCTGGTACAACAAAGGCCATTTCTCTTGTATCAAGGCCACCTCAACCTTCATGATGGCATTGTCTCCATCGAAGGGTGGATTTATATTATGTATTGGGAGAGATTGGATGACTTTCTAGCTTTCGAAAGAAGTGTTTGGAAAGTGTCCAACAATTTGGCTGGGTACGTCCGCTCCCACTCGAATCTCACCCATGTTGTTGTGGTCGGCTCAGGCCATCTTGTTCCAGCTTATCAGAATATTCATTCATAGATCATGATTAAATCGTGGGTGAGCACATATCTTTTCTCTTGCATTGATACAATGCTCTAGTTTTTCTCACTCTGATCTTATCAAAGAGGCACATATACTATAAAAGAGAATCTAAACTCTTGGACAAGAGTTAAAACAACTCTAGGCCGAGAGTTTTAAAACTCTCATATGAGAGTTTTATAAATCATTAAACCTGAGAGTTTATGTCAATAAAATTCTCAGACGAGAAAATAATTAACTCTAGTCTGAGAGTAGTTTAACTGCAGTCAAACCCAATCTAACTCTCGGGCGAGACATTAAAAATCTCTCGGATGAGAATTCTAAAAACTCTCAGTCGAGAAATTGAGTTGACTATTTTCTCGAACGAGAAATTAAAAATTTCACCCAAATTTTGGACATTCGCCAAAAAGTGCTTCCCAACTTCGTGTTTTCAACTATATCCCAACTTAGCCTAGTATAGTCTAACCTAGTCTAGCATATCCTAATCTACTCTAACACATTCCAGCCTAACCTACTCTAGCCTACCCTAGCCTAGGGTAGCCTTACCTAAGGTAGCCTAGCCTAACCTAGCCTAGCCTAGCCTAGCATTACCCACCCTAGACTAGAACTAGCTTAGATTAGCCTAGCCTAACCTAGCCTAACCTAGCTTAGCCTAGCCTATCCTAGCCTTGCGTGACCTAACCTAGCCTAGCCTTGTCTTTCTTAGCCTAACCTAACCTAGCGTAGCCTAACCCAACGTAGCCTAGCATAGCCTAACCCAACGTAGCCTAGCCTAACCCAACCTAGCCTAGACTAGTCTACTCTAGCCTCTTCTAACCTATCCTAGCCTAGTATAGCCTAGCTACTCTAGCCTAATCTAGCCTTGCCTAATATAGCCTAATCTAGCCTAATCTAGCCTATCCTAGCCTAGCCTATTTAGCCTAATCTAGCCTATCCTAACCTAGCCTATATAGCCTAATCTAGCCTATCCTAACCTAGATTAGCTTAACCTAATGTAGCCTAGCCTAGCCTAGGGCCTAACCTAACCTAGCCTAGCCTAGCCTAGCCTAACCCAACCTAACCTAACCTTGCCTAACCTAACCTAACCTAGTCTACCGTAACCTCACCTAGCTTAGATTAGCCTAGCTTAACCTAGCCTAACCTAACCTAACCTACCCTAGCCTAGCCTATCCTAGCCTAGTCTGACCTAACATAGCCTAGCCTTGTCTTGCTTAGCCTAACCTAACGTAGCCTAGCCTAACCTAACGTAGCCTAGCCTAGCCTAACCTAACCTAGCCTAGCATAGCCTAACCTAGCCTAGTCTACTCTAGCCTCTTCTAACCTATCCTAGCCTAACATAGCCTAGCCTAATGTAGCATATCCTAGCCTAGCCTAATCTAGTCTAATCTAGCCTACTCTAGCCTAATCTAGCCTAATCTAGCCTATCCTAACCTAGCATAGCTTAACCTAACATAGCCTAGCCTAGCCTAGCCTAACCTAGCCTAGTCTATTCTAGCCTCTTCTAACCTATCCTATCCTAGCATAACCTAGCCTACTCTAGCCTAACTTAACCTAGCCTAACCTAACCTAGTATAACCTAATGTACTCTAGCTTAACCTAACCTAGCCTAGCCTAGCCTAACTTATCCTAGCCTAGCCTAACCTAGCCTAACCTAGCGTAGCATAACATAGCTAGCCTAACCTAGCCTAGCATAGCCTAGCGTAGCCTAGCCTAACCTAACATAACCTAACCTAACCTAACCTAACCTAGCCTAACCTTACCTAGCCTAGCCTAGCCTAACCTAACCTATCCTAACCTAACCTAAATTATCCTAGCCTAGCCTAACCTAACCTATCATAACCTAACCTAACCTAATGTAACCTAGCCTAGCCTAGCTTAGCCTAGCCTAGCTTAGCCTAGCCTAACCCTTACTAGCCTAGCCTAGCCTAGCCTAACCTAACCTAACCTAACTTAACCTAGCCTAAACTAACCTAACGTAACCTAGCCTAGCCTAACCTAACCTAGCCTAACCTTGCCTAGTCGAGCCTAACCTAACCTACTCTAGCCTAACCTAACCTAACCTAACCTAGCATGACCTAACCTAATCTAGCCTAACCTAGACTAACCTAGCCTATCCAACCTAACCTAACCTACTCTATCATAACCTAGCCTACTCTAGCTTACCCTAACTTGATATATCCCAACCTAGCCTAGTATAATCTAACTTAGTCTAGCATAGCCTAATCTACTCTAACATATTTCACCCTAGCCTACTCTGGCCTAGCCTAGCCTAACCTAGCCTAACGTAGCCTTACCTAAGCTAGCCTAGCCTAACCTAGGCTAGTCTAGCCTAGCCTTACCCACCCTAGACTAGCCTAGCCTAACCTAACCTTACCCACCCTACCCTAGCCTAGCCTAACATAGTCTTGTCTAGACTAGCCTAGCCTAGCACTAGCCAAGCCTAACTTAGCCTAGCCTAACCTAGCCTAACCTACACTAGCCTAGCCTAGCCTAACTTAGCCTAACCTAACACATCCTACCCTAGCGTAGCATAGCCTAACCTAACCATAGGTAGCCTAGCCTAACCTAACCTTGCCCAACCTAACCTTAGGTAGCCTATCCTAACCTTAGCTAACATAGCCTCACCTTACTTATCCTATCCTAACCTTACATAGCCTAACCTGACCTTGCTTAACCTAACCATACCTAGCGTACTCTAGCCTAGCCTGACCTAACCTAAGCTAGTGTAAACTAGCCTAGCCTAGCCTTAGCTAGCCTAACCTAAAGTAGCCCAGACTAGCCTAGCCTACACTAACCTACCCTACCCTACCCTACCCTAACCTAGCCTAGCCTAACATAGCCTAGCCTAACCTACACTAGGCTAGTCTTATCTAGCCTAGCCTAGCCTAACCTAGCCTACTCTATCCTATCACAACTTACTCTATCCTAACCTAGCCTAGTATACTCTAGCGTAGTCTAGCCTAGTCTAGCGTAGCCTAATCTACTTTAGCATATTCCACCTGAGCCTACTCTACCCTAGCCTAGCCTTACCTAGTCTAGGGTAGCTTAACCTAGGCTAGCCTAGCCTAACCTTACCCACCCTAGCTTAGCCTAGCCGAACCTAGCCTAACCTAGCCTAGCCTAACCTAACCTAACCTAACCGACGAGAGCCTAGCCTAGCATAGCATAGCCTAGCCTAACCTAACCTTATGTAGTCTAGCCTAACCTATGGTAGCTTATCCTAACCTCAGGTAGTGACTTTTTGTAGCCTATCCTAACCTTACATAGCCTAACCTAACCTTTCTAAGCCTACTCTAGCCTAGATTCGGCTAACCTAGCCTAGGCTAGACTAGCCTAGCCTAGCCTATCCTAGCCTATCCTAATGTAGACTAAACTAGCCTAGCCAAGCCTAACCTAGCCTAGCCTAGCCTTACCTAGGCTAGGCTAGGCTAGCCTAACCTAGCCTAATCTAGCCTACCCTAACCTAGCCTAACCTAACGTTTCCTATGCTAGCATTGTCTAGCCTAGTCTAGCCTTACCTAGCCTAGCCTAGCCTAACCTAACCTAACCTAACCTAGCCTATTCTGACCTAACCTAACCTCGCCTAGCCTAGCCTAGCCTAACCTAACCTTACGTAACCTAACCTAACCTTGCGTAGCCTAACCTTAGGTAGCCTATCCTAACCTTATAGCCTAGCTTAACCTTACTTAGCCTAGCCTAACCTTACCTCGCCTAGCTTAGCCTAGCCTAACCTTACTTAGCCTAGCTTAACCTTACCTCGCCTAGCCTAGCCTAGCCTAACCTAACCTAACCTTGCATGGCCTACTCCTCCCTACCTAGCCGTGTGTGCTCTACCCTAGTCTAGTGTAACATAGCCTACTCTAGCTTACTGTAGTCTATGCTTTGGAAGCTTATGCTGGGCTACTCTAGCTTACCTTAGTCTACTCTATATTAGCATGGCCTAACCTACTCTAGATTACTCTAACCTACTATAGAGTAGCCTAGCCCTTTTTTTTGTCTAGCCCACTCTAGCTTAACTTATTGTATCCTTGTGTAGCTTACTCTAATTTAGCCTATCCTAACCCACTCTAGTAGAATTTAGATTCATAAGAGTTTATATATATACATGTTGTAGTTGAAAATTTTAATAAAATATATATTTAAAAACAACGTTAAGAAACATTTATAATACAATTTAATTTTAACATATATATTTAAATATAAAAAAATTACCACTTTATATTATATAAATTAAAACAATTTTTCTTAGTACATTATTTTATTTTAATTCAAAAATTTGCCATACTACATTGTACCATTAATAAAATATGGTATGAGACTTAAATAACATATTAAATATCTAAATTTTTAAAACTTAAAAAAAAAACTTAGACAATATTAATAAACAAATCATTCATATACAAATTAAATTAAATATTATTAATGAAAGCTTAAACATAACAAAATTTATTTAAAATAAATTAAATGTATTAATATATAATTTAAGATGGAAAATATATTGAGCTTAACCACAGTAATAATTTAACATAAATTATAAGATATAAATGAAAAACATATCTGTAAAATATGAAAATAATAATTCACAATCATTTTGATAAATGTAATTAATCTAAACTATATTTTTAGGAAAATTAATTTTTTTATTGAAACTAATTATCAACACTGATTTTGAAAGTAGCATATAAAATCAACTAATACTTACAACTAAAAAAAACTCATACAAAACTATAAAAATAAAAAACTAACTAAAATAAAACTATAAATCTATAGGCTTACAACAGCTAAACTGAATAACAAAATGAAATCGTGAGCATAAAAATAACATTGGTTCGTCATAGAAATAAAGACTACTTTTTCAAACGTTTGTTTCATCATTAAAGGGTTGAAAATAAATTACATGATAGATGGATCCCCACTCTTTCTTGCCTAGGCTTAATTTTATAAGCACAGAATGGACAGATGGAATAATGTGAATGAAACACAGTAACAGTTCGATGGATGGATACATATGCAAAAAACAATCAACCTAAAATTCTCAGAAAATCCCCTATTCTGGTTGTGGTTTGACCTGGGAAGCGATTGTCATTCTTGAAAACTTAGAATAATGTTTAATATTTTATTAATTTATAAATACTCTATATATTTTTAATTTGGTAAAAAATAATTAACCTAAAATTTTCAGAAAAGCTGTTGCCATTTTTGGAAATTTAGAATAATGTTTAATATTTTATTAATTTATAAATATTTTATATATTTTTATTTGAAAAAAATTAAAAATTAATTAAGATTTATGTGAAATATAATCTATATAATTAAAATTATTACATACTGAGAAGATATAAAGGAAATGACAGTTTTGATTTAAATTTAAAATTATAATCTATGTAATCAAAACTCCGAGAACATACTTAAAAGATATGACCATTTTGATTTAAACCTATATTTGATACAGTGAATTTGACTGACAATTTTTTCCATCGATATAATTAAAAAGAAACCAAAAATTAATTGTGAGATATAATTTATGTAATCAAAATTTTCATGACATACTTGGAAGATATCAATTTTGATTTAAACTTGTATATGACAGATGCAGAACAAAAAAGTATCTAAATTTTAGATATGGGGAATTTGACTGACAGTTTCTTCTGTGGATATCTTGATGGTTATCAGCTTCCAAAATGCATCAAGGAGATGTGGCTAAAAATGCCCAATCAGTAAGAGCCAACATGCCATAAATTTTTTTATGGCTGAAACAAAGGACAGAGAGGGATTAACTCATATACATGGTGTAAATAGGTTAATTAAATTAATCCAGAAAGAAATCGTTGACTAAACATGTTGAACTCATAACTAATGTATTGTAATGATAACTTGAAACTTTACTTAATTTTAATTTTATGCAAATATCTAATTTTCACACACATAAAATTCTTTATTAATAATTCTTTCTTTAAATAAAACCTATAAGTAATATAAATAAAGATAGTAGTACACTGCAATCTATAGAATAACATAAGAATAAAAAAACAAATTATAATAATTAGACTCTATTACCATAGCAATGATATAATTAATTACATAAAAATTAAATTTAATGAAAAATAAAACTAATTTTCATTTAAAAAAAATTAAATTATATTTCTCACTTTAAAAAATATTTATAATAATTGAAAATACTGAAAATAATAATAAAATGAATTTACCACTAAAATATTTTAAAACACAGCATTTTAAACATTCACATTCATTCATTAATTAAAAAATAATTAAATAAATAAACAAATAAGACACAAAATAAAACATTCATATGAACACAATTAAAATTGCAAAACATCATATAAGCACATTTACAGTTATCAAGTATGCATAATATAAATGCAATTAACCGTAAATAAAATATGTAGCATTTCAAAATATTTAATTTAAAAATTTAACCCTTCAATTCATATGACAGGATAGGGTTGGCTGTCAAACTAATGAAGAGCGGGTTAAGCCTGCCAGGGAAACCACAGATGGATTAAATATAAAACATGTTCATTACATTAATCTCATCGAAGAGAGTGGATGGGAGTGAAACTAAATGACAAAATTTGAGTATCCACAAATTAGCCAGAACAAAATAAATTAATGAACAGAGCAAAGCAGAGAATTAAACGAACAATTGCACCGCCCTCAAGAAGGTTCTTCAGGAAAAGCAGAACAGAGCAGAACATGCCAATAAAGAAAAGAATGAACCAGATGTAAGTGATAGACATGGGCTGATTAAATTAATCAAGAAATAAGCTGATTAAATTAGGGTTAATCTATTGGGAGAGTGCCCTAATCATTCTTGAGCTAGACAAATAAAATTAAGGTTAAATGAGACACTTGATTTGATAATCATGATGTACTTAAATATTTTAAGCATATAAAAACTGATTCAACCAAAAGCTACATTTAATTAAAATGCTTAGTCTACTCAAAGAGAGGCAGAGATATCTCTGTACATTAAAGTAGGGTTTAAACATTATGAATGAGAAATTGAAGAGATCTGATATTCATCACTCTAGAGAAATTTCAATATAACAAGAAAGAAAGAAATTCGAGAATAAAGAAATTGATTCTCATACCAGAAACGAGATGCAGTAAGAATATCATGTACCTGAAGTCAGAAACCCTAAGAAATAACTCCACTGGATGAATCAAATCCTGTGACCGTTTCTTTGAAATTGGGTTAAACTACTGACAAGAAGAGAGCCAGAGCCATCTCTGCATACATGGAGTTCGAAATTATCATAAAAAGAAGTAAAACAGATCTCAAATGGAAGTTGCTATCCTCATCACTCTTTAACAAAAAAAAAAATAGAAAATTAACTAATAAAGAAATTACATATCATACCAGAGATCGGAAAAAATAATTATATCATGTTTCTATAACTCCAGAGGATGAACCAAATCCAGCTACTCTTCCCTCAAATAACCCGAGAGGATAACCAAATAATATCATGTTATTTCAAAAAAATGACACGAATCCAATTGCCTCCACTTCCTCTATCACCACTCAAACCGAAATAGACCGACTGAGACTAAGAGTCAGTACTAAACCACCAAACACGGAGACTCAGAGTCAGCACTAAACCACACTCAAACTGCCAACCCAACAGACATAGCAGGGCATGGACAGAGGAGGGAGGAGCAACAATATGTTTAAATTGTGTGAGATTTGAGGTATATATACACTAACTTTTAACTTTCAACGGATAGTTGAACAACCATTACCAACGGGTTACATTATAAAAAAAGAACACACGCTTTTGGTTCATCTTTTTTCTGTTTGAATTTGTGCTTTTAACTTTTTCAATACTTTTTCTTATAATTTAGTTGAGATTGCTTGAATATAAAATTTCAAATTAGCTTTTTGTTTTAAGCTTTCATCATGCTGATAGCTTTTTTCTGTTTAAATTTGTGCTTTGAACTTTTTCAATACTTTTTCCTATAATTTAGTTGAGATTGCTTGAATATAAAATTTCAAATTAGCTTTTTGTTTTAAGCTTTCACCATGATGAATAGCTCACTTTTAACAATTTTTAATTTGCAAAATGCATTTCTAAACTAATAAAAAGTTAGTAATAAAATAAAATTGACGTGGATAAATCATAAATATTAATAAATTTACAAATTAAATTTTAATGAAATGGATATAAATGTTTTGGTTAATTTCAAATATAATTTTTTTAAATTAATTAAAGAAGATACTATGTAAAATGGTATATATTCTTTTCAATGTAAACAAACCTCATGAAGGGTGAACCAAAGAGGAAAAATCCATAGATAACTCTAATTCTCATTTTTTTTCCACCCCTAAGATTGTAACAGGTTATTTATAGCCATTCTGAGTGATGGAGCCATGTCATTTCTAGCCCTTTGTGTGAGGTCATTTCTAGCAGTTGTATCAACTTTATTATTAAAATAATGGAACATGCCACTTTCTATTATTGTCTTTCTAGATTAACATTAACGATGTTGATTGTGATGTGGTGGCTATACATATTTCCTCGTCTATAGAGTAATTAATGTGGTTGGGTAGTATATGCCTAAGGTTAGATTTAAGGATGAGCAAGGATGAGCATATACTGCCTAACAACATTGATTATTCTATAGCCTCTGAAATAATGATGGGGAGTTAGGAAATAAATCATAAAATGCCAAAGACAACTTTTCATGGGGTCATCATTTTCCTAATATAAAAGATTTATTATACGATTATAAATCTTTATAATAAAAGATAATGAAATGTAAAATAACATGACACTGCACAAAAGAATCAAATGATGGATTCGTAGATGTAATAATATAAATGTTTACCATTGGATTGAAAAACATGAAATAACAGATTTGTATATTTAATAATATTGGAAGTTTATATTATTTTTAAAAATAATAGATGAAATTATTATTTTTAAACATGTGAACTAAATTTATTACCAAACAAATTGAAATAATAGGTTTTAGGTTATATTGCATATGGTTAATATATATTAGGGGTTATATATAATATGTAATTCTTAGAACTATCTTATTATTGGAATTTTTTTAGTATAGTTAAAATATGGAAATCAAAGAACATGTAAATCAATCAATCATTTAGCTTAAATTAATACAATATGTCTTTTTAGGAAACCTAAAATGGGAGGAAACTTAGCTAGAATATAAGGTCATTGCACTTTTTTGTTTTCTTTAGTAATGGAAATGCGAACACAAAGAAAGAGAAAGTTATTAAGAAGTTTCCTTTCACATGATGGCCTAAGTGGCTGCTACAAAATCTTATTAGTCATCTATTATTGCCTAACATCTCACCCATTTAGAATTTGCACAACTATGAAACAAATATAAAACTAAAAGAATTGAATCTCCTCTCTTTCAAGTGGCCTAACATTTAATATAGCCGAATAGCCATCTAAATTTAAGGGTTTTGCATTCCTCTACCCTCATTTGGTACTAGCTTTTAGACCATCTAGAGTCTTCTTAAAAGTATACATTAGAAAAAAAATTAAACATGAAAATTTATCTCAAATTGTAGAAATTTTGGAAAATCCTACTAGCTCCTTAAATTGTTTGGCGACATTCATCTAAAAATATTCATATTTATAACAATTCTATATACTATCTATAAAATTTTGATTAATTGTTGCATAAAATAACTTATTCTTATAAAATTTACGTGAATCATTTAAGAAAAGAAAAAGGAAAGTGTAGAAACTTGTATTGGAAAAAGCATGGAAAATAAGTTAATCTATGAATTTTTGCTCCTAAGATTTCCCCTCGTCTAGGTGTGGGTAGGTCCACCTATGCCATCTACTTAGTATGATGGTGGCCAACAACATAGCTCCAATTGTGAGAGGAATAATTTTCATATATGAGCTCCTATATATGTGGTTTTTACACCATTCTAAAGGTCACTATATGAAGAAATATCTCACAACACTTTATGTTGATATTGTGAATTTTTTACTCAATAAATTTTCGTTTGATTGCTCAAAATGAACTTGCTAAATTTTAAACCTTGAGTCTCTTAATTGGGATGTGCCACTAACTCAGAAGGTACTCCCCCAATAGAAACAACTAATTTATGGGACACAAAAGTGGGAATAGACATCACACTAACCAATGGAATGAAGGTGGACATAATGGCTCCTTATTCTAAATTTTGAAAGTTGGAATAAGTCCTATATTGGATGAGCAGCTAGTTTCTAACATCATGTCAGAACTACACAGAAAGGAAAAGATAATCACCAAAATGAGGTCTATTCAATTGAAAAAGTGAAGAGACTAAAGTTTCTATAAAACGAGGATTCTAATTCAATGGAAGATGTTCATTGATGCATTCAACTTTTTTGTTTTAATATTGCTTTGGTTATCTTGTATGTGTCCTAGCTGTAATTATCTTTTTTCCATTATTTATACATAACTATTATTGATTAATGGTTTCTGATTCCTCTAACTTTGAGGAAATCGTCACATACTTCCTCACTCAAATGTTTTCATCTATCCATTTAATTCTTGAGGACCCTGGCCACCTAGACATATCTTGCTACTATTGTTCTTAAATTAGCTAATATCCAACACTCGCTACGATGATCGCTTCACAACCATTTTTTAGCTAATGCAACTCGATCTACGCCATCTAAATTTTTTTTCAAGTTCTATTATTATTGAGGTTTCATTGTAATATAAGGGCCCAAACCTCTCAATAAACTAACACTCAATAGATAACTTCCCAACATCTAGCATGCATGTCACTTGCTATTGCCATCCAATTTCCACATTAGCACCATTGCACACCCTAATCCATATCACCTTGCCACATAATGTGTCCATGTCAACAACATGTCATCACCATGTCATCACCATGTGCAAAATTAAAATATTATTAACCAAATCTAGATCCAACTTTTAGGGAATATTTTATTATTTTTGTTGGTCAAATCCCTTTATTTGTAAATGATAAATAAATAAATGATTTATTTATTATTTTAATAATATGGTTGAGTAATAATTAAATAAATAATGATTTATTCAATTATTTATAAATGATTTAGTCAAATTTAACAAGGAATATTATTTAAATAATGTTTTAAAATAATTATTCCTAGAAAATAATAATTAAATATGACCAGGAATATTAATTAAACTATGGTTTAATTAATTATCCCTTGAATAAAACCAAACAAATAGGGATTTATTCCATATTTATTCATGGGGTTTCTTGTTTGTACCATAAACAACTTAATAAATTGTGGATTACTAAGTTATTTCTCATAATGAAAGCAATTTTAATAGTGTAAAATTGGTCTTACATGGTGTACTTTGGTCCATCTAAATAGTAACAGGTTAGATGACCAAAAATTGGTGTAACGGATTGCCCCCCAGCGTGTGAGCATTAGGAGCTAATAGTATGACTGAAGTACATTTTAAGTACTCAATCACTAGACACCGAAGGGGGAGTTAGAGAGAGAGAAATATAAGGTAGAATAAAGAGCTAGAGGACAAGACCCTGAGGAGGTGAGACTTACATGTGTGATAAGTCTCTTCTATGAGTGAGTACCTGTTCTACATGAGGCGAGGAGGCATACCTATGCCCGCCGAGATGAAAATGTACAAATAATAATGTGTCCAGTAAACAAGGAACTAAAATATATAGTACATGCTAGCATAAACATGGGCCAGATAAAAAAATTATAATGGATACCACATACACACTGTGCCTGTGACAAAAGCCGGGACTTATATAATAATATCCAAGTACATGAGAAATAAGTACAACCAAAGAGGCCTTGTAAAACAGGAAAGGGATCTGAAAATATGAATGGTACATGAAAACTAAAAGGTGTTGCACATGGCTGAGGCTAGAACCATCAAATCTATGAAGCTGCATCCAAGGCTGTAGTAGAGAATTCATCCGGGTATGTGGGGGGATACTTGAAGGGCCACCCCCTCATGAGGTCTGAAACATCTCACACACACCCGGGAATCACCGGTACAATATACTGCATCACTGAACCATCAAGTATATGGATCTCGATCATGTTGTAAGGAGCTGGAGCTGAGAAACAATCAAGTCAAAGGGAAATAGAGACTCCCTTTTCTTGATTCGAGGCACCGAACATGAGTGGAAGCTAGGAACAATGTACACCGCCCTCTAGACCTGTATTTTGGAATGAATAAGTTGATATCGATAGAAGGAGGTCCGCCATAGGTGAGGCAATAAGGGATCCTCAACTAAGGCATGAGAGAAAATAGTAGAGCGACTGACAGACTGACACCAGTGATAACGGTGGAATGGGGGGTACTAAGTAGCGGGCTGACGAATTCCCTAGTTAGAGAAAAAAGGGTATGGATGACTTGGTAGCTACTGACTCAACACTGGAGTGGAGAGGGGACAGTATGACTAGAGGAAAAAATTTGCAACATGAAAGAGGAACAAAGAAATGACGGATGGAGGACTATAGCGGGATAAAAGAACTCGGGATAGACTCCATGGATGCGATGACGACTCAACTTGGATGCTCTAACAAGGGAGACTCAATGATGCTGCCACACAAAACAGACCCGATGGGGACCATAAAAACATTAATACAAGATGGTTACTCATAATGAAAATTGACATGAGCATGGACAAGTATGAATGCAAAGTGGTGCCCTAATTACAAGTGTTGCAAGTGAAGAAATTTGATTTTTAGGAGTGGTGAAGTGACCCTTGGAAAAAATGTATCAAGGTGAAGTATCAAATAAAAAAAACTAAAGGATACCAATTTGAGAGCTCGGTGATAGCTTTCCCATGGTGCTGATGGTTTGTCAAACTGACCTACAGTTTGTTCGCAGCTAGCAAAAAAAAAATCGAGGGTTTCTCTTTTAATAGGGAATTTTCCCTCCAATTTGTTTCATTTGCTAGTGTAGCTGTGGTGAATGTAGAGAGGAGAAAAGGAACTAAATAGTGTGATTATTGTAGCAAAAAAACTGACCATTGGAATCAATATCCGTCAATTGGAGGTAAGAGGCCTAACCCTACTCTTTCATTTCAATGGATTAAAAGTTTAGTTTAGGCATCCAGAGCTCAGGAACAGACCTCTTCTCTTCTTCATGGCCAGGTCACATTTTTTGGGGCAATATCTGTGACCTCAGTAGCGGGTTTTGGGCAGAAAACTATGACCTGCCCCAGAAAAAGCCTGAAAAGTTCTTTTTCTGGGTCAGAGAGCTAGAAATGAGATGAAGTAACAATATAATGTACCTGAAGTCAGAAACCATTAAATAACTCCACTGGATGAATCAAATCCTGTTACTGTTCCTTTGAATTTGGGTTAAAATACTGACAAGAAGAGAGCTAGAGCCATCTCTGCATACCTGGAGTTCAAAATTATCAACAAGAAGAAATAAAACAGATCTCAAATGGTTGTTGCTATCCTCATCACTCTTTAAAAAAATCAATAAAAAATAATTTAAATAAAAAAAAAATTGCATATCAGACTAGAGATCAGATGAAATAATTATGCTATGTTCCTTTAGTGAGAAATCCTCAAATAACTCCAGAGGATGAACCAAATCCAGCTACTCTTCCCTCAAATAACTCGAGAGAATGAACCAAATAATATCATGTTATTTCAAAAAATGACACCATTCCAATTGCCTCCACCAATTCCTCTATCACTACTCAAACCGAAACAGGCCGATTGAGACTCAGGGTCAACACTAAACCACACAAGGACTCAAACAACCAACCCAACAGACATAGCAGGGCATGGACAGAGCAGGGAGGAGCAACAATATGTTTAAATTGTGTGAGATTTTGGGTATATATACACTAAATTTCAACGGATAGTTGAACAACCATTACCAACTGGTTACATTATCCAAAAAAAGAACACACACTTTTGGTTCATCTTTTTTTTTTTTTTAATTTGTGCTTTTAACTTTTTCAATACTTTTTCCTATAATTTAGTTGAGATTGCTTGAATATAAAATTTCAAATTAGCTTTTTTTTTAAGCTTTCACCATGCTGGATATCTTTTTTCTGTTTAAAATAGCTCACTTTTCACAATTTTTAATTTGCAAAATGCATTTCTAGACTAATAAAAAGTAAGTTAGTAATAAAATAAAATTGACATGGATAAATCATAAATGTTAATAAATCTACAAATTAAATTTTAATGAAATGGATATAAATTTCTTGGTTATTTTCAAACATAATTTTTTTAAATTAATTAAATAAGATACTATGTCAAATGGTGTATATTTTTCTCAATGTAAAGAAACCTCATGAATGGTGAACCAAACAGGAAAAATCCATAGATAACTCTAATTCTCATTTTTTTTTCCACCCCTAGGATTGTGCCAGGTTATTTATAGCCATTGGGAGTGATGGAGCCATGTCATTTCTAGCCCTTTGTGCGAGGTAATTTCTAGCAATTTTATCAACTTTACAATTAAAATAATGGAACATGCCACTTTCTAATATTGTCTTTGTAGATTAACATTAACGATGTTGATTGTGATGTGGTGGCTATACATATTTCCTCGGCTATAGAGTAATTAATGTGGTTGGGAAGTATATGCCTAAGGTTAGATTTAAGGATGAGCATATACTTCCTAACAACATTGATTATTCTATAGCCTCCAAAATAATGATCGGAGTTAGGAAATAAATCATAAAATGCCAAAGACAACTTTTTCATGGCGTCATCATTTTCCTAATATTAAAGATTTATTATAAGATTATAAATATTTGTAATAAAAGATAATGAAATGTAAAATAACATGACATGAATGAAATGATGGATTCATAGATGTAATAATATAAATGTTTACCATTGGACTGAAAAGCATGAAATGATAGATTTGTATATTTAATAATATTGGAAGTTTATAGTATTTTTAAAAATAATAGATGAAATCATTATTTTTAAACATGTGAATTAAATTTAATACCAAAAAAATTGAAATAATAGGTTTTAGGTTATATTGCATATGGTTAATAAAGATTAGGGGTTATATATAATATGCAATTCTTAGAACTATCTTATTATTGGAATTTTTTTAGTATATTTAAAATATGAAAATAAAAGAACATGTAAATCAACAAATCATTTAGCTTAAATTAATACAATATGATTTTTTAGGAAACCTAAAATGGGAGGAAACTTAGCTAGAATATAAGGCCATTGCACTTCTTTTTTTTCTTTAGTAATGGAAATGCAAACACAAAGAAAGAGAAAGTTGTTAAGAAGTTCTCTTTGACATGATGGCCTAAGTGGCTACTACAAAATCTTATTCGCCATCTATTATTGCCTAACATCTCACCCATTTATACTTTGCACAACTATGAAAGAAGTATAAAACTAAAAGAATTGAATCTCCTCTCTTTCAAGTGGCCTAATATTTAATATAGCCTAATAGCCGTCTAAATTTAAGGCTTTTTCATTCCTCTACCCTCATTTGGTACTAGATTTTAGATCATCTAGAGTCTTCTTAAAAGTATACATTAGAAAAAAAAATTAAACATGGAAATTTATCTCAAATTGTAGAAATTTTGGAAAATCCTACTAGCTCCTTAAATTGTTTGGCGACATTCATCTAAAAATATTCATATTTATAACAATTATATATACTATCTATAAGCTTTTGATTAATTGTTGCATAAAATAACTTATTCCTATAAATTTATGTGAATCATTTACGAAAGAAAAGAAAAGTGTAGAAACTTGTATTGGAAAAAGCATGGAAAATAAGCTCATCTATGAATTTTTTTTCCTAAGATTTCCCTTCGTCTAGGTGTGGGTAGGTCCACCTATGCCATCTACTTAGTACAATGGTGGCCAACAACGTAGCTCCAATTGTGGGAGGAATAAACTTCATATATGAGATCCTATTTATGTGGTTTTTACACCATTCTAAAGGCCACTATATGAAGAAATATCTCACAACACTTTATGTTGATATTGTGAATTTTTTACTCAATAAATTTTCGTTTGATTGCTCAAACTGAACCTGCTAAATTTTAAACCTTGAGTCTCTTAATTGGGATGTGCCACTAACTCAGAAGGTACTCCCCCAATAGAAACAGCTAATGTATGGGACACAAAAGTGGGAATAGACATCACACTAACCAATGTAATGAAGGTGGACATAATGGCTCCTTATTCTAAATTTTGAAAGTTGGAATAATTCCTTCTACATTGGATGAGCAACTAGTTTCTGACATCATGTTAGAAATACACAAAAAGGAAAAGATAATCACCAAAATGAGGTCTATTCAATTGAAAAAGTGAAGAGACTAAATTTTCTATAAAACGAGGATTCTAATTCAGTGGAAGATGTTCATTGATGCATTCAAATTTTTTGTTTTAATATTTCTTTGGTTATCTTATATGAGTCATAACTGTAATTATATTTTTTCCATTATTTATGCATAACTATTATTGATTAATGGTTTCTGATTCCTCTAACTTTGAGGAAATCGTCACATACTTCCTCACTCAAATGTTTTCATCTATCCATTTAATTCTTGAGGACCCTAGCCACCTAGACGTATCTTGCTACTATTGTTCCTAAATTAGCTAATATCCAACACTCGCTACGATGATCGCTTCACAACCATTTTTTAGCTAATGGAACTCGATCTACGTCATCTAACAAGTTTTTCAAGTTCTATTATTATTGAGGTTTAATTGTAATATAAGGGCCCAAACCTCTCAATAAACTAACAGTCAATAGATGACCTCCCAACATCTAGCATCCATGTCACTTGCTATTGCCATCCAATTTCCACATTAGCACCATTGCACATGCTAATCCATATCACCTTGCCACATAATGTGTCCATGTCAACAACATGTCATCACCATGTCTATGCCGCATGAATGCCATGAAATATCCACATCGATGCCACATTATCACCAAATTAGTGCCAAATCATCATCATGTCAATGCCATGCTATATCTATGTGCGTGGGACATCAAAGCCACATTATCATCTACCACGTCACGAACTTCCTAGATCTAAATATTTTTCTATGTAAGTTATTCCCATCATTATATCTCCTAGATTTCCAATGATATGTACTTTATGAGGATCTTTTTTTTATTGGTTTATTTTTATGCATAATTCATATTGTTTTGTGTTTATTGTTGTAGTATTTAATGGAACATGAAATCTGGCATCTAACAACTATTTCGAGTTCTATTAGTATTGAGTCTTAAGCCCAATATAAGGGTCCAAACCTCTAGGTAGACTAACACTCAATAGTTGTTCTCGTGACATCTGGTATTCATATCACTTGCTACTGAAATTCAATGTCCATATTAGCACCATTGTACACTCTAATCCATATAAAACACAGTTCATTAAATTTGGAAGTTTTCCATTGATCTAGAATTTAGAACTTTAACTAGATTAAGTGTTTTCAAAATGTGAAATTATAAAATCACTTAGTTTACTAATTTTAATGTAGATATTCACCATTTTTGGTGAAATTTTTATCATGGTAAACTATATAAAACAAATTTATATAAACTTGCAAAAGAAAATCTTTCACAACTTAATCTTGGATTCCTTACATTATCTTTTTTAAGATTTGTTATTGTTTGTACTAAAATCTAAGTTTGTTAGAGTTATATTATGAAAATATTATTAAATTTATGAAAAGAATGTTGTGTATGTTACTATTATTAACTCATTTAATTATAATCTGATATAGTAAATATCATGTATGTGTTAAGTTACGATTATTACTAAGACAAGGTTGGCGCAATTTAAAATTCTATCACCTTTGCAACACTAATATTATGGTTGAAGATGAAAAACCCTCTTAGATCATCGATTTTATACTCATATTGGATTTAAATTTCAAAATATTTGTGGCGCTACCAACCTTCTTGATCTTTTAAATAAACAAAATGATTAGAAGTGTTGTAGCGCAACTTGGTATCGTGTTTGTTTTGGGTACAAAATGTCACAGGTTCAAATCTTGTCATCCCTACCTTTCCCTCTTTATGGCTTCTTACATACCATATTTGGTCTTAGTGGATGATAATCATCATTCTCACCATCATCATTACATACTATTGTAGGAAGTTTCAACCATTTTAGACTTGACAAGAGAAAATATTTTTTTTAAATATGGATTTAACATGAGCCTAGAGGGACTAAATGTTGAATGAGAGTAGTAGTATAATTTATTTATTATTTATTATTTGTACTTTTGTGTTAAAAACTAAGTTAATTGAGACTTACGTGATGAATAATAGATTAATATGCAAGATATATATTAAGTATAAAGTTATTTAATGACAAATTATCATAGTAATGTGTCCAATATATATGAGAATATATACATTTTAATATGGATTTAACTTGAGCCTAGAGGGATCAAATTTCTTGACGTGCAAACATTTTTAGAGTGCAAAATACAATGTGTTATTTTTCATTGTTTAACTTGTATTTTTGAATGTTAAATAGAGTATATAAGACCAAACAAAATTTTTAACCATAAATACTTATTTTTTTTTTTCTATATATAGTTATATACAAAGTTGATATCGACATAAATTAGTTAACATAGATCTTCAATAGTTTATTTGAATCTCTTGCTGAAATATTCTTGAAAAGTAAAAGATTTAAACATACAATTCACACATTTTTTTTAACTTCTAATTACTTTACAACATATTCATTTTTTCTTTAATTATAGTCAAACTTACACATTCCATCATACTAAGTCATAGAATTACCCAATTAATTATCAAAATAAATCATGAATTAGAATAGTAACAAAGTAATACAATTTGATTATTTTCAAATACATGAGGAAAACGAGAAAATTGACTAAACTATATGTTTAGTTTTTATTCTTGGAGTGTTTAAGGATATTATATTGAAAATAACATATTGACATTCATCTAAAACTTAGATTCCTTACATTATTTCTATTATCATTAATATTTATATTTATGTATTGAATTTGACTCGTGAATAATAGATTTTGTAAAAATATTCTTACTTATAAAGTTATTTAACAATATATTAATATTGTGTTTCTTACTATTATTAACCATTTTAAATTGACACTAACTGTTTTTCCTATGTTGAGTACAAATTTATTATACTAGTACAATGTTGTCACCACTTCAAAATATATAAGAGGAAATATTTTATAAGTCTAGTTGTGTTGTTCAATGATCAAAATTATTTTTTTATAAATTAGAGTGCAACAAAACAAAAAATTTGATATATATCAATTATAATAAGGAATATTAAGGAAAAATCACTTCAAACATTATTATGAGTGTCTATCGTTTTTTCATTAAGTGTTTAAATGGTTTATATTAAATAGAATACTAATTAGCTACTCCACTATTTTTTTAATAGTCCAAGTTTAGAAGATGTTGTTTTTAAGTGCATTATTGAATTCGATTATGAATATTTGATATGGTGAGAAGTCAAGTTGGTCAAACAAAGCTTTGAAAACTTAAATATTTTATGGCATTGTCATGTCATTTGTATCACCACATGATTACATTGAAATACTAAATAATATAAAACTCCTCCAAAAATAATATGAAGAGAATATTTGATATACAAAAAATATTGAAAAGGGTGTCTAAATGTATACTAATAGATCCTTAAAAAAAAATTACATTCATGAATCATATAAACCTAATCTTAAGATATTCGCTCAATTAGGTCAAGAACAACTTCTACACCATATTTATTTATATTCGTCTTCTTGCAATGTTCTTTCTTTGGCATCCATGCCCACATCATGGTATTAATTGGTATAGAGCCAAGTTATGTGTCATCAGGATTTGGTATCCAATATTGCTCTAAAAATTTTCCATTGTATTTCTCTGAAATAGGCTTCCACCAATCAACCTTTTACATGAAGATTATCACTTTCATTATCCCTAAAGATATCTGAGATAAATTTTTCCATCCAAATCATCTCTCTTGCATCCTCATTTTTTGATATAACTAGAAACATCTTTCCTTTCTTAACATCAATCTTTGGATTGAATGTTGGATTTGGCTTGTTGCATTTGGGTCCAACATATACTGGTTCATCTATTGCATTATCAAAATCTTCATCCATAATACTTGAGATTACATGGAGTGCATTACGATCAACATCAACAATGTGCCTTGTCTTGGGCCATAAATCCAAAAGATGAATCACTTCCATCTATTATTCTATGATCATTATAGATTCCATCTAACGTATCAAGAACTATTCCCCAATACACTAATTTATTTTTCCATTCCTCTGTAACAATTGGTGAATCCTCATTCCCGATAGTGACTTTCCACATTTTTATGTATGATGTTATCCCTTCCTTTAGTTCTTTGAAATAGGCATCATTCTTTTTGGAAGCTAAGAAATATGGGTTCCCTATGGGAATTATAGGTCAACCTTCATCATCTATATTCCATAACTCAACTGATTCTGAACACTCAATATCTCTAATGGATTCTTTGTACCTTAGTACTAGAATATCATTGAGTACAAGAAATTTGAAGTATTGAACATTAAGATGTCCAACTAGTGCATTTTTTCCGTCCTTGATGTATCCATTAAGGAAATTTTTGAAGTCATAGACCTTGTCAATAAGTGTAGGTGGAAACACTCGATTTTATTCAATTATGCAATTTGTATCCATCATTTTAGGTAAAAAATACTTATTCCATAGGTTCCATCTATGTCTTCATGGCTGTGGCTCACAGGAAATAATCCAACCTCAGTAGTGATGAAGACACCAAGTGCAATTAAAAGTGATAAAACCATGAAAAGATAGTGATTCTTATTATCACTTGCGGCATTGTCCAACTGTAACAACAAATGTGGAGGAAGAACTTTAAAATCAACATTTTGACTCTTTGATCTTCCATGAGATATAAAGTCATATTTATACACTTGACATTTTGAGTAAACAGAGGTGTCAAGTAATGCATTTGTAAGTGGGTTTTTTGAACTTCCACTCTCATAAAGTAGATCATCATACATATCAATTTGTGGGTCTTCAAGTTCCCTTGAGAAATTTTCAAGGGATGTAATAGTAAATTGCGATCCCATATGTACAAATGGTAGGGAGAAATGACCAAAACCTTCTGTCTTATGCCCATGTGTTAGCATACCTGTCAATGAAAAACCTAAATTTGTTCCTACAATAGATTTTGATTTGACACGTAGCCTTGAAATTGAAGTCTTTTTTTTATCCATTTTATTGTGGATAATGCTCAAATACTCCTTTGGAAACCACTCTGACATAATTCTATGGGCATAGTAGCAATATCTTCCACACATAACAATTTTGTTATGTTTGTTCAGCCTACCTCATGCCTTTTCTTCCAACTCTTTTATAGTCGCTAACTTCATCTGTTCTTTCAATACAATACATTCACTGCATTTACTGAAGTTGGTGTTATTTTAAAATGCCACATCTCGAAACTTAGTATTCCATATCTTTCTCATTGTTGATTGTGATATTGATGGGTAATTGAGCTTTTGAAGAGCCTCATTGATCTCTTTTAACAAATAATTTTTTGTGTAAGTCGAAGGAAGAAATCTTAAAGGAGCAGATGTTCCATATTCTTCAACTTGATGTGTTGGGTTTGGTGAAAAATCTGAATTATCCATTACAATTTTGTGCAATGTTTCTATGGCTGCCACAATGTGTGCTTATGCTTTGCATGTGTTGGTGTTACCATGAATAACTTTGATTTTTCCATGTTGGAAATAATGCTGGTAGTTATAGAATGTTCTTTGATGAATCTTATGTATCTTATACCATGCTTTCTTACAAATAATATTCCCATTAAATCTCATGACCTTTACATTTCTAGCAATAGGTGGTAGGTCATGGCCATGACTCCTTGACATGAATGTGTTTGACATGAGTGAATTCAAGAAAAATTCCCTAATACCATTTTGATTTATTTGTCTCGTACCCCTTATAGCACCTGCAATGGCCTTCCTATCCACATGTTGAAGACAATCTTTTCTACAACATACATCTTCTTCCAAAAGTCGAAGTTCTTTCTCTTCATCTATTTTTGTTTGAAATTTTGAAATTTTTGTTGTATCCATAACTCGTTTATTACTTTTATATGGCTTTGTTAGATGCATATGAAATGATTTTATATCCCTTTCATTACAGAGATACCAATCCCATTTTTTTAATGGATTTGTGTCTTCTATAACATTCATTTCACCATTTCCTTGGGTGGCTCCTTGAAATTTTCCTTAACCCTTAGTATCACACCTTTGTTGTCCACCAACTTATTTATTGTCCATCTAACCAAAAAATGTATAAATTTATCCCCAATTCTACGTAATTTACAATTTCCATCTACCTGTTCGAAAAAAATGCCAAATTTTGTTTCACCTAGTGTTTCACCTTCAACAATGTCATCCTTGCGGGCATTAACTAGCATTCCTTTGGCAATGCAAATTCTTGTTCCCATGCATTCATGTGTAAGAGAAGCCTTTGTACATATGAATATAACCCTATCTTGGGGAATATTTATGGCATAACCATAAGAGTGAGGCTCCAAATATGATTCTAAACAAATCTCATAAGATTCCAATGCATCCCGTAGTGTATGCTCAAATCCTATTGGATGTGGTAGAACAACATCACATTTTAAAACCTTCTCAATTTTAACCACTATGAATATTTTATTTACCATATTTCCATGCACTTTATGCCCAAGCTCTGTATTGAATATGGAGCCCTCACCCACCTTCACTCCATGTTGCAAAAGATCTACCTTGTATCCAGTAGAAAATGTAGAAGAAACGTTTGCGCCTATAAACGAATGTAATAAGGTTAGTATTTACTCAAAAAAAAATATTATACTATCAATAATATTTGAAAACATGCTTCAATATTTTGATTTATCTATGGTGTGCCTCAAATCCATGATCTTTCATGGATGTATGTCCCCTTCATCAACATCCTCCTCAATCAAATGTGGTTGAGTGACATCAATTATCAAAATTTCAACATAACATGCATTAACCCTTTCTCCGACATAATAAGTTCCACACTATGTAGATTCGACCCTTCCTAGCCCAATGAGTTGATCATTAATAAGGAGATCAACATAGTCCCCTTTTTCCAGAATTATATTTTCCATTCCAGCTTGTATCAATTCGGTAACAAAAATTAAACCATAAATTGTAATAAAAAGGTTGAACCATGTAAATTGTGATTTTATACTTTCACAAAAACACAGAACTTTCAAAAACGTAATATAGATGCAATAATTTAAATAGTATGAGAGTCATATTGTATGTAACGAAACATTATTCCCCACCATCTAGTGCATACTACCAAAATGTACTTTACATGAAAATTACACAAAAAAAAAACATATATGAAGACCATGAAAATAGAGATGTAGATAGTATCATAGAATGACAAATATCAGCTCATATCAAACAACCATGTTCCTATTTAAATTCTGAAATGACACGTGTAATCTTAATGCATGTGTATGAATAATGATCATAATAAATTTCTAGAAGTTGAAGAACCAAAACATGGTCCATTGGAAAATCTACAAAATTCCAAGATTGATTCTACATAAGATGTCTAAAGCCCCCTAAAAAGGAGAAATTATTTTTTCACTTAATAAGGATGTTTGATATTTGAACTTGATAATCAAAAGACAAACTAGAGGTTTTCTTCCAAATAAAATTTTTTAATGACAAATATGATCTCATATCAAACCACCAAGTTCCTATTTAGCTTCAGAAATGACACTTGTAGTCTTAATGCATGTGCATGAATAATGATCATAAGAAATTTGTAGAAGTTGAAGAACCAAAACATGGTCCTTTGGAAAATCTAAGAAATTTTGAGATTGATGCTACATAAGATATCTAAAAGCCCCATGAAAAGGAGAAATTATATTTTCACTTAGTGAGGATGTTTGATGTTTGAACTTGATAATGAAAAGCCAAACTAGAGGTTTTCTTCCAATAAAAGTTTTGGTACTATAAATACTAGATAATTCTAATTTTTATTCTAAAAGAAAAGAAATTATATTTTACAGATCTTTAGTTCCAATTTTAGCATTCCCTACCTATGCACATCTAAGGACATACTATTTAGTATGTATACAAAGGGATGTTAACTTTAGGTCGTCGAAAAGTGTAGATTTCAGTTTTCCTAGATTTTTATGTTGATGAGGAAGCGTCTTATATTAAGCATCAAAGCATTGGTGAAATTGATTCCGGAAGTTCATAACTATTAAACAAAATAGAGAGAAAAACAAAGCATGTTAAAAAAATGTTCTTGATACTTTAAAGTTGCATACATTTCCATTGGAAGAAAAATATAGTATACCTCAATAATACATGTATTCATAAACTTCAAAATTATACAAAGATCACATTATTCTCCATGGATCAAATAATTATGATTGGACTATTTCATTTGTGACAAAAGGAAAGTTATACCATTATCTTTCCTTCCAACCCAAGCACAAATGTAGTGCCAACAACAACATATATCTATATACAATTCTTTTGCACTATCATTGATCTCCATAAATTTTTCCAAAGTAAATAAAAGGGCACTTAAAAAGATATAACTCTAACCATTGTGATTATTGAGACAATGTCACCCCTAGAGCATTGGTTGCATAAGCGTAATGGTGCCTAGAAGAAAACTAGTAATCACCATGCATCCTTCTTGCATAATCACAAATGCATTGCCAAGAACAATATCAAAGCACTAACATTGGTGAGGGCTAAATCTTGATAGTTTTCCCTTTCGAAAAAGAACAAAGAAATCTAGTGCATTCTATAATTCCTTCTAACACAAATACAATCACATTTCCAACAATAATGTTGCATTGCGAAAAAAAAAAAACTAATGGATGCAAGATTTACTTCTATCACAAACACGAACACAAGCACAAAGACATTTTCAACAATAATATTGCAAGGTGAAGGAAATTTAACACATTATAACCTTGCTTCTATCATAACAACAAACATATTTCTAATAACAACATTACATTATGAAGGAAATATAATGTGTGTTAGCTTTCCTTCTATCACAAGTAGAAGCCCATTTAGAACAACAACATTGCACCTCAAATGAAAGCTAACAATCAAAATCATTCCTTCTACTAAAAACATAAGCATATTTCTAGAAGCAACGTTACATGGTCAAATAAATCTATCACATGCTAGATTTCCTTCTAGCACAAAAAACAAGCACATTGCCAAAAACAATATTCTAAGGCGAACGAAATCCACCACATGCTAAATATCCTTCTAGCATAAATAGAAGTATGTTACTCACAAAAAAATTGCAAAGTAAAAGAAATCTTACACATTCTAGAGTTTCCTCTAGGACAATCACAATCACATTGCTCGAAAGAACATTGCAGGGTGGAAGATACCTAACCTATGCTTGATTTACTTCTAGCACATTGACAACAATAACATTGTAGTCCAAATGAAATCCAATTCATGATAAAATTCCTTCTAGCACAAACACAAGTACATTTCAAACAATATTGCATTGCAAAATAAATCTAACGCATGTTATATTTCATTCTAGCACAAATACAAGCATGTTGCCAACAACAATATTGCATTGCCAAACAAATATATTGCTTACTAGATTTTATTCTAGTAGAAACACAAGCACCTTGCTAACACCAATATTTCATTGAAAAATGAATTTAGTGCATGCTAGAATTCCTCCCACCATACACAAACATATGGGCAACATCAATATGGTAGGGTAAAAGATATCTATATCATGCTATATTTTCTTCTATCACAAACATAAGCATATTTCCAATCACAATATTCAATGGTAAATTAGATCTAACATGATATTTGTACTTATATCTCAAACAAAAACATGTCACCAATAGCAACATTGAAAGGTGAATGAAATATAACACATGCTATATTTCCTTCTCTCGAAAACAAAAGCACATAACAATATTGTACGGTGAAAGAAGAATACCGCATATTATATTTTCTTCTATCACAAACAAGCATATTTCAAAAATACCTTGTGCAAGACAAAAGAAATCCAATGTGTGATAGATTTCCTTCTAGAAAAAACACAAACACATAACATTGTAGGGGTTAAGAATCAAACGCATGCCAGATTTTGTTATAACATGAACACAAACATATACCAACAACATTCTAGGGAAAAAGAAATCTAGCACATGATAGATTTACTTTTAGCACAATCACAAGAACATTGCCAATAACATCATTGTGGTGATGGAAATATGGCGCATACTATATTTCCTTCTAGCACAAACAATTTGATTGCCAACAACAACATTGAAATGCGAAAGAAATCTAATGCACACTAGATTTCCTTCTAACGCATATACAAACACATTGTCAATAAACTCATTGACAGGTGAAAGAAATCTAATGTATGCTCAATTTTCTTCTAGCACAAACACAAACAAATTACAACATTTCTATATGAAAGAAATCTACCACATTGTAGATTTACTTCTAGCTAAAAAAAAAAGCATATTGTCAACAACCACATTGCAGTGAAAAAGAAATCTAATGCATGCTAGATATATTTCGAGCCAAAATTGAAGCATTTAGCCAATAAAAACATTTCAAGGTGAAGAAAATATAACACGTGCTATATTTAAGCATAGAACAAACACAAGCACACAACAACATTTTAGGGTGGAAGAAATCTATCGTGTTATATTTGCTTCCAGCATAAACAAAAGCATATTGGCAACAAAAACATTGCATGGAAGAAGATATATAGAACAAATTATATCACAAACACAAGCACATTTCCAATAACAACATCGCAAGGTAAAATAAATTTAATTCATGTTAGCTTTACATGTAGCACTAATACAAGCATACTACCAACAACAACATATCATGCCAAAGGAAACCTAGTGCATGTTATATTTCCTTCTAGCACAAACACAAGCACATTGTCAAGGTGAAAGAAATCTAACACGAGCTAGATTTCCCTCTATAATAAACAACCAAATTGACAACAACAATATTATACAGAAAAATAAATCTAACACAACTTCTAGCCCAAACACAAGCACATTTCCAATAACATTTCCAAGGTGAAGGAAATATAACACGTGCAAGATTTCCTTCTACCATAAAAAACCAAATAGACAACAACAATATTGCAGAGAAAAAGAAATATAACACACTTTCTAGCCCAAACACAAGCATATTTCCGATAACATTGGGAGGTGACAGAAATTTAATGAGTGTTAGGTTTACATGTAGCACAAATACAAGCATACCACAAACAACAACATTTCATGCCAAAAGAAATCTAGTGCATGTTATATTTCATTCTAACACAAACACAGGCACATTTCTAGTAAGAGCATTTGAAGGTGAAAGAACTCTAACACAGGTTAGATTTCCTTCTATCATAAACAACCAGATTACCAACAATAACATTGCATTATGAAAAATATTTCTAGCATGTCAATAAAAATATCACAAGGTGTAAAAATGTAAGGTGTGCTAGTGTTGGGAATATTGAGAGGGGGATTGAATCATATTTCTTTACAATTGTTATATTATGCTAGTTAAAATTTCCAATTAAACCAAAATGCAAGATGTGCAACAAGAAATAATTTTATTAATGAGTTCGAGGACTCTAAAAACCCAAGCTCCAACGTGTACAACAAATTCTTTAACTCCTTCAAGGCTTCAACCCTGAATGAGGACTCTAATATTAAACTACAAATCCAAGCTCCAACCTTGTATGACGACTCCAATCCTCTGAAGGTTCAACCCTCTTAGTTTTCTTCAATCCCTTAAGGTGACTTCAATACTGCTTCAAGCCTCCATAAAAAACTTCAAATACTTCTAAATGTATTCAAGAAAGGTCTCAAATCTACCTCTACAAAAACTTCATGTTTGCTTCAGCAAAAAGTTTATGGTTGCACCAACAAAACATGTCTTCAAGTGTTGATCTTCAACTATGCTCCAAGGATGACTTCTCCAACAAATCAAGTGTTTAAGTGTCGGTCTTCAACTATAAACCAAGGGCGATTGCTTCAACAAAGAAACTCTTCAATTGTTGGTCTTCAGCTATGCTTCAAGAGTGATTGTTGTTTCAACAAAGGCTTGAAGAATGCTCAATTAATGTCATCATGAATGCACTCTACTATCAAATCAAAATATGCTCAAAGTATGTTATCATTTTATCATTCATTAAAGGTGTATCCTAGGCTCTTCATGTGTGCTTTAAAAATTTCCTTTGATCTGCAAGGATTAATTTTGTTTCAAATATGACTTGATATGTTGATCAAGCCTCTCATGGTGTAATATTCCTAATGAAAAAATTAACAGTGATAACAAAAACATGCAATAAACAACACACAAATATTTTTCAGCAAACACCCATAAAACATAAATGCTCCAAACACACCAAAATGGAAAAATTTTATTATAAGTTCTTGTTGGAGTGCAATATATAATAAAAAAAAAACAAAACAAAAAAACAAAAATGTGCACCTTGGATTTCACAAGGTAAGCTACAAGCCTCAGGTGGATGTTTTATCATTGCCAAACTGCTGCTAGAATTTCCCCCCTAAAAATCTGCACTGGCCTTGTGATTTTTTCACTCGTCATTGTGTTGATACCCTGATTTGACCCCTCCTAACTCTTTAGAAAATTCTGATAAATTAGTCATGGAATCGTTGTAAAAAACCTAGAAAAACCCAGAAAGGCTTTTCCTTAACTTTGATGCTCCAAAAAATGGCCCCAAATTCTTTGACCCTCCTCTAAGTACAGAAAAGCTAGAACTATGACTGATACTGGAATGATTGTCTCAAAATGGCTAGAAAATTCTTCTCAATTGCACCACAAACAAACCCCAAGAAACCCAGCTCTCAAAATCCTTTCACAAGCCACCCCACAATTGTGCCTCCACAATGATTGTGCAGTTTATGGGTAGGATGACGTAGTTTCTCCTCCGAAAAATCAGTTTGATGTTGTATGTTGAATTTTACACTTGCAAATCTTCCTCCTTTTTCCTAGAATTGACCAAAAATTACTTCGAAAATGCTACAACTCCCAAATCCAACTCTTCCTCCTCATCTCTCTGCGTGGCCCATAAACTGCGTTTTAGTTGGCCCAGAACCCATACCACATGTGTGGCCCTCTCTCCAACTCTTGAAAGTGATGAAGAATCCTTCCTAGGGTGGTACTCAGATTCCACCGAAGAAAGTTTGACCTTCCTCCTTGGGAAACACTTGTGTTGAACAACATTATGTCACTCTGCTAAACAGCTAGAGCAACACTTCAATTGAGAAATTATCAAAAGGCCTCAAATGTTGCTTCCTCTCTCCTATTTATAATTTTTATTCATTTCCTCCATGTGGGCCCCTCACTACACAATTCAAACCTCTTCCCTTGGTCATACGATTTAGATCTCCTCAAGCAGTGCATATTAGTTGGGGAGTAGGCCCCCACATTACACTAAGGAAAACATTTTGACCCCCTTGTCCTATGTTTCCTCTCTAAAATTATCTTAGGCCCCCAAAATTAGAAAAATCAAAAATTTGTTGTACTATTGATAAAATTATTTAGGAAGGGACATTACACTTCCCTCCCAAATGATGCTTATCACCAAGAAGCTGTTAAACTGGGTGCTGCAAACTCTGCTCATTTCCCACGTGCCATACTCAACTGGAAAGTCTTTACACTTGAACAAGTGCTCTCGGATGACCTTGTTTCTTAGCTTTCTCTCCCTGGTCTCTAATATGGTCTCGAGTGTCAATATCAAGTGTTCCTCATCATCTAATGAAGGCAACTCATTGATTGTCATAACTTGATTCCCTGACGCCTTTTTCAAGAAAGAGACATGAAATATGTTGTGAATTCCGCTCTCCGGGGGTAACTCCAGCTCTCAGTAACCTCTCCAACTCTCGTGGTCACCTTGTATGACCCATAGAAGCATTGCTTTAGTTTCTCCACCCCTTTCTTCTTGAGTGAATATTTTCGGTAAGGCTGCAAATGTAGGTATAACATGTCCCCTACCTCGAACTGTCTCTCAACCCTATTCTTATCGTCGTACATATTTTTCTGATTTTGTGCTATCTGCAAGTTATCCTTAAGAACCTTGAGAATATCCTGGCTCTCTGGGACCCAATCCTTTACCCCCAATCTCATGTCAGAAAAATAAAGTGCGTCATAACCATAAATTTCTCGAAAGGGAGACATACGAATCGACATGTGGTAAACAGTGTTGTAGCAGAACTCTCCCAGGTGTATCCAATTCACGCACGCCCTCTATTGCCTCGTGCCATAATTGTGTAGGTAACCCTCCACCCATTTTTTCACTATCTTAGTATGTGCATCCATTTGTGGGTGATAGTTGGTGTTGGGTATAAGATTCGTTCCCACTAGCTAGAACAACTCCTGCTAGAAGGGCCCATGAATCTATTGTCCTTGTCATTGACTATGTTCTTTTTGAGCCAATGCAATCAAAACACCTCTAAAAGAACAAATCAAACACCTATGAGGTTGAATATCTCGATGGGATCATAAAGAAATGGGAAAATTTAGTCAAGTGATATATCACCACATAGATGCAATCTCTCCCCTGTATCGTTGAAAGTCTTGTGATCAATTCCATGGACACACTCTCCCACTTCCTCTCCGGAATGGGAAGAGACAATAATAGACATGTTGGGTGTGACAACCACACCTTGTTCGTCTGATAGGTTATGCACTCTTGTACGCGCCTCATCATGTCCCCCTTGAGCCCATGCCAAGAGAAATGTTCACGGATGGTATTATAAGTCTTGAGAAAACCCGAATTCCCTACAAGAGGGTAGTTGTGAGCTACCTGCATAACCTTCTCTCTAACCTGGGATCCCAACAGTCAGTATATTTGGTCTTTGTAGTAGATCACATCATACATCACTCCAAATCTATCGTCCCCATATGTGTCGTCTAGTACCTCACAGGCATGTTTGTCCTTGGAATACTCAACCAAGAGTTGGGCGTTCCAATCATGTGCAATGTCCATCATAGAGAGTACTAGGGCCTCCCAGAAATCGCATCTTCCACTATGTTATACATTCCATTTGCGTAATCAATCTAAAATTTATAAGCCTGGAGCTTACTGACCCACTTATGTTGCCTCTCCTGCAATGTATGCTGCTCCAGGAAGAATCAATGATTGTTGTGATCAGTCTTTACCTTGAACCGGTTCCCCACAAAGTACTATCTAAATTTGACCAAGGCTTGCAACAAGGCCAATATCTCCTTATCATAAATGAAGTCGGTCATGGGGTAGCAACTTTCTACTCTCAAAGGTTATGGGGTGGCCTCCCTGCATCAACACGACCTCCCTCACCTGAAGCATCACACTCCAATAAAATGGTCGAGTGAATCAGGCAAAGCCAAAATAGAATAGCTCCTCATGACCTTCTTATGACGCTCAAATGCCTCATGCGCTACCTGTATCCACTCAAAGCCCCCCTTCTTCCACAACTCCATGAGGGGTGTTGCAAGTTGTGAGAATCCTCTCATGAATCTCCTATAGTACGTACAAATTCCCAGGAACCCCCTTAGCTCAGTCAAATTCCTGGGTGTTGGCCAATCCAAACTAACCCTAATACTATCCTGGTCTCCATCCTTTAGGCCAATCACATGCCCAAGTTACAACATCTCTGTCAATCCAAGCCTACATTTGGACATCTTCGCATACAGTTGTTGCTCCTTTACTATGCGAATTACTACCTCCAAATGTTGAAGGTGCTCCTCCCATGTCCAGCTATAGATGAGTATGTTGCCAAAGAAGACAAGGACAAAGCACCGCAATTTCCTAGGAAATACGTGGTTCATACAAGACTGAATGTAGCTTGAGCGATGATTAGCCCGAAGGGCATCACCAAGAACTCAAAATGTTCGTAGTAGCAACGGAAGGAAATCTTAGGGATGTCCTTCTCCCTCACCCGAATCTAGTGCTGCCCCGAGCACTCATCCATAAACTCATCAATGCACAAAATAGGGTAGATGTTCTTCAATGTCTTTTTATTTAGGGCCTTGTAGTCAATGTACATGTGGAGTGTCCCATCCTTCTTCTCCACCTACACCATATAAGAAGCGAAGGGACTCCACTTGGGCTTGATGTGCTCCAATCTTAGCAACTCCTGAATGGCCCTCTCAACCTCATCTCGATAGGCTTTAGGATGCCTATACGGGGTCGTGATAACCGCATGCACTCCCTCCTCCAACTGAATAGTGTGTTCTAACCCTCAGCTTGGTGGCCTTCGTGGAGGGATATCCCCAAAAACCTCCTAATGACTCTCCAATATGGCCTGTATGTCTAGTTGCACTGGCCGTGGTTGGGACCCTATCTCCTAAATCCTCAGCTCAACCACCCATTATATGTCCCCATGGCATAGATATACCTCCATCTGATGTGTTGAAATTGTTTGGGGTGGGAAAGAGTGCATCCCTCTCAACAATACTAGCTTCCCATCTGACCCCATAAACTCCATATATAACTTATGCCAGTCAGTGGTGACCCTCCCCAACGAGTATAACCACTGGACACCCAACACCACGTTGGTCTTTAGGATATCAACTACAAAAAAGTTATCATTAACCAAGTAGTTCCCCATCATCGCAGTCAACCCAAGAGTGTACTTTGTGCACTACATGGTCCAGTCTCATGGCACCAACTAGAACCCCTCAAATGTCTCTGTGTGGATGCCCTTACACTCCACCATCTGGGAATTAATAAAGTTGTGGGGGCCCCACTGTCTACCCAAAATGAAACTCATTTCCCTTGTACCATCCCTCTAATATTGAGTGTCAAATAGTTCGAAACTCCATGAAGTGAAGCAATAACTCCCCTTGATGGGGAAAACTTTACCCTTCTAAGTGGTAGTGGTGGTGGTGGTGCTCCCCCTGATGATGGTCCTCTCTCATCTTCCAAATCTGCTCGAATATCAAACTCCTTAACCAACTCACTATCTGAATACACCTCAATGTAGTGGACCTTGCTCTTGGTGCACATGTGCCCAGGTGCCTAGGGTTCTTGGCACGAAAAAATCAAATTCCTCCTCCTAAGGTCCCCTTAGGTCTCATCGTCCAACTGACCATGTCCTCCATCCCTCTAAGGTGGTATACTCTCTTAGTTCCCCTATGGTGTAGTGGTTCTAGTGGGGACAAAGGCTAGACTCTTGGCCATAACGTTAATCATATCTAGGGTCCTAGAGGTAGCATCCGTCAAATATGTGGGCTTGTAGGCCCTCACCCAACCATGCAATGGCTCTGCTAGCCACTCCACAAATAGCATGATCAACCGAACCCCTAAAATGCTAGTCACCATCACTGCTAGTCCCTAAAACTCCGTAATGTATGCCTTTGGGCTCCTAGTTTGCCTCGGATGGGCTAACTCCCTAAAATGTAACTTTGGGTCTTTCCTCTCAAACCTTTCCAACAACCTCCGAGTGAAATATGTGTAAGAAGTGATGTGAATATGTCCCAACATGATTAAGCCATGGTACCACCACTCTTAGGCATCCCCTTCGAGATGAAGGGTAGCAAATTGAATAGCATCGGTCTCCCGCATGGAGTTCAGGTGGAAGTATGTATCTAGCTTCTAAATCCAAGCCTTGGCATCTAATTGTAGCATCCAATTGTTCCAGTGCAAGAACTCTAGTGAAGCTGACAAGAATTATCGTTATGTATTTTGCATAATTGTGTGTAATCAATTTTTAAAATAGTACTCTTGTGGGTATAGAAGAGGGCCTTTGGAAATATGTTAGAACTTATAATTCTATTTTTCACTTTGTCCTCCATTTTTTTTTGAAGGGATAATCAGTGCTCGGGATGTCAAAGCCACAACTTTTTTACTTTAATATAAAACATAATTGTGACAATGAAATAATGTGTAGTAATGTTGGAGACCTCAACTTAGGACCAACAGTAGAACACTGATGGAGCTCATAGAGGGATCTAGAACCTGAATCCTTCAAAGACCTTGGTCCTGAAGTCATATTGTTGTATGAAACTAACAACACTTATGTTCCCCAAGGAGATCTAGGAATTAGGTTGATGCAAGAACTCATAACTCCAAAGTTTTTGGAAACATTGAATTAACCAAGACATTGACAAATTCACATGACACAAAGTTATGACAAACAGCTTGTCACAAGTTGCACCGATATTTAAAGATCCCATAACGGATTTGTGAAACAAGGAGGCCTGTGAGAAATACGTAAAGGTTATGGAGAAGTTTTCTTTCATATTGCTCAGTGCTCGAACTCGTGTCTCAAAGATCGTGGTTGTTGGCTACGTATTTAAATTCCACGTTTGAAGACCACACTTTGTTTCCGAAGTTGAATCATTACCAGTGTGCCCTGTGCCAGAGCTATCTTTGGCTTGAGTCCACAGAAAAACATGGGGGCACTCATTTCACTTGGTCAGGATGAAGTTGGATGGTCGCAAATGAGCTCAAAGGATGGAGAAGGGATTGGAGTGAATCACGAAGATTGTGATTATAGCTTATTCTCAAAGTGTTTCCCTTTGGATTTGATTTTGTGAGAACTTAGAAGTTAATCTTTCAGAGCATGATGAAGGCAAAACTACGATATAAATAAGTTTAGCCACCAGTAGTATCATGTTTAAAACTTAAGTATTGAAGAAGGAAGCCACAATTCGTATCCATTTTGAAGGGATACGATAGCTACAATTCTTTGACTTTTAAAATTTAGAAAAAAAAAAGCATATTTGCTTTTGTATTAGGGAGATGCTTAGTCCCAATTTTTTTGTTGCACCCAAAATTTTTCAGCTCATACTATATCCATATACAAATTCAACCTCACTTACTATGTCTTCAACATGGCATCATCATAATGGAAGTGATCGCATTCAAGCCCTGTCATTTAATTTGTAATCTCTATCAAGAGGACTCAAAATTCTCTTCTCCATAGATATTTGTCCAACTAAAGGTTTGAAATTATTCTGATTTCTTTGTATACTATAGATGAGGCTTGCTATCAAACACCTTGCTACAGCATAATATTTTCTCCCAGTACCATCATTATATTCTTAAAATTTTTGAAGCCCCTAAACTTCTTATATTCACATAGAATTTCCCTTCACCATTTTAATCGCCTTACTCAAGTCTCTTTCTAGGATTTCTTTAAACATGCTTGCCATGTCTCTGTTTAAACAAATCTTCAACACCAACACTAGAAATTGGATACATTTTCAAGAGTTGTCGTAAATGAACAAACATCCAACAATTACCAACTTTTATGGTTGTAAATAAATCCCCATCCCAACTTCTTTCCCTTCTATATTTTGAGGCTCCATCAAACTTAAGCTTGAAGAAGCCTCTGCATATTCTCATTAATATAATAACCCTTTAAAGTGGGGTTTCTTGAGATCTGTCTATCAATACTGAATGTTGCATTACCAAAAATTATTTTAGCAACACTGCTCCATTTTGATTTTCAAGCCTCAGCGCAACATATTATTTTTCTAGAAGCCTCATGAGAGGTAGAAGGAAAGCACAATGGAAGGGTTTCATCCACCCAAATATTTATTTGGCACATAGAAGTAGGAGGATGTGGGCGATGAATGGAAATATTTTTGTATCCAAATTGTTAGGAAGGTAAACTTACTGGTACATGAATGATATCCTAATACTTGCTGTACATAAATCCAAGTCACAATCATGAAATAGAATGAGCAAGAATGAGGCAATAGAAGGATTACAAATTTGGATTATCTATTCTTCTTCTAGCCAAAGAATAGTAAGACAAAATATGCATTGATCAGTTTCCAAGCATTACTTCCATTTCAATCAAGTTCATCCCATGTCTTTCTAAGAGGTGGGGTAAACTCTACATTCCAAAATGGTCATAATGCAGACAAACATTTGTCACCTATTTTAATTTTTTTGTATCCTTTCTCCCCGATATACTTCAATGAGTTTAGGTTCCACATTGCAACCACTATTGCAAACTCAGTGAAATGGAAACCTCTCATTTCAAGTCTTTCCAGTTTTAATAATCCATTTGAAAGTTCAAGGAGATCTTAGTCATATTCTTCATAAAACCTAAGAGAATACACCTCTTTGCATTCTTTTTCCCAATATAACCAAGTCTTGTATATGTAAATTTCCTAGGCCTTAAGTACAAGTCAAATCTGTTCAACTTTCAACACCCATGTAATAGATACATGAATCGATTATCAAGTGGCAAATGAGTGATTTGTTATTTTTTATCCAACAAAACAAAATAGAGGTTCCTAATATTTTTTGCAACATTTTTCAATGGTCATCAATTCTAAGTTGTGTATGTTTGTAACATAAAAAACAATAAAAAACTCTAAATTGAGGCAACCTTGGCTATGGTAGAAATCCCTGTATGAAAAACTAAGATTTGCTCACCATCTTCAACTTCTTCTCCTCCATGCTTTACTCTCATTATGCTTAACCTTTTCAGAGAACAACAACAAATTTTAACTCTTTGTTTCCATTTCCACTTCTTATATCTTTAACTTCAACACCAGTGAAAAAACTATGTAACTCAGAATGATTTTCTATGTTCAAATATGTAAACTGTAATGAGAAGTTGTTTTAGGCTATTTTACTGCAGTTGGTAATATCAACTAATTTGAGACTGTTGCCATGTCTAATATATCCACTATTATAAACATCAATCAATAATAGTTAAAGATTAACATTCTTGCAATGGTCAAATGGATTTCATATTCAGTGTCTCCATATTATTCAACTCTTGTGGAAGTGCATTGCAACAGGGGAAACTAATATTATTTATCCTGATGGAAGTTTTCTTCCACAATCTTTTGGGATCTATACCTTTATATCAGTGCTCACTTTATATATTGCATCTATCCTATACCATAATTACTCACTTGATTGGGGAACAAGTTTTCTTAAATTTTTTTCCTTATGGGTTCTCGTTGGGCATTTATTGTCCTTTGCAGGTGACAGGAATATTTTTATGGATGGTCCAAACTATATTTCTGGTCACGTATACTCCTCTGTGGTCCTCAAATGATCCTTAACAATTTTTTTATCAGAATCTAAAATTATGAGCAGGAAGGAGTATTTCTGGGCTACGATTAGCATTACTGGGCAGACACTCACTATTTTTTGTGCTATGGCTCGACCCTTTTGTTGGGGCACATTTCTGCGCATAAATTGAGAATGTTCGAGTTACAGGCAACATGACTCCATTTGTGGATGAATCCATGTGGCTCTATAATCGCACTACCTTATACCTAAGGTTTCGACCTGATTTGGATTTCTTCAATACCTGTGGCCTGGGATTCTAACATCAAAATCCTTCAAATAAGCTCCATTGAACAGTTCGAAATTTTTTCTAACCGGTCTCATGTATTTTGACGATTGAAGATTTTTTACTCCTTCCAAAGTGCATTAGAATTCTTGAACATCTGAAGTTGTGTATAAGGGTATTGTTGCAGCATGATTCAACCCCAATAACTTCCTTGTGTAATTCTCACAAGATGTATCTCCATGCAAAGAAATTTGACATTAAGAATTCTTGACACTAAACTCTATTACACACCTCAGATAGTTTGTGGAGGCAGTTTATTCCTGGACAAAACTGGATTAGCATTTCAGGTATTTTTTAATATAGACCTGAAGCATTGGTGACCTGTGCTGAGGCCTAATCAGACAGTACACAAATTAACTATTTGAAGACCATTCCATGGTAAAATTTGTGGTATTCCAATAATGATTTGTCACAATACTTAGCAACACTTTAGAAATTGTAGCAGATCGAAGATTGACAATCTATCCTAAATTGAAGCAATGGGCATTGGAGAATCCTTTTTCTATGAAGTGACATCTTAAGGACGAAATTATTACAACCACATCAATCCTTGAGGTTGTATCAGTGGCATTTTTTTTCATTAAGATTCAGTTGCCAAACAAGCAAAGGGTTGCAGAGGAAAGAAGTATTTTTGACAAAAATAGTGATCAAGCATTGTTTTAAGCAGCATAAATCAGATTGACAAAGCTCAACAGAGTGTAAGAATTAAGAAAATTTGGTTTCTTAGAGTGCCCATTTGAAATGACTCTTTGAGAGTCTGAACTTCTCATGATGAGCTTTATATTATTGGAAGAGAATGACATCATATAAGACTAAGTAAGAATCTGAGATAAAAGTTGGCAACAATCTTGCAAACAGTGATAGCCTGATGACAGTAATATGGAAATAAGTCAGTGGTTTTATTCTCGACTTAAATACAGTGATGTTGAGGCATGGCAAGGCAATGACATGTTAACCTTTTCACTATGTTGACTAAGGAATAGTGTCCAATATGACAATAGAGCTTTGTCAATATTATGTGGCATAATAACCTTCAGAGAGTGGATGTGAATCAGAACATGAGAAGCTAGAAAACGGATTAGAATACAACCTTTAGATCTCATAAAGAAAATGGAATGATGCATATTGCATAGAACTGTGCCTAAAGTACAAAAGAGTATATAAAAAAAAAGTACACCTGAGACTCTTTCCATCTAAGTGGGTATTTCTATATCCGGATCTCTGAAAAGATACAAAGAAAAGAAGTGAATCAGTTAAGAAATGTTTTTCTGTCATTATGATTCTATCCAAGCTTTCATTTGCAGGCTCCACCAAGGAAAGGAGATCGCTGTAGCTATAAAACCTGAGCTACAGTTGATGATAGTCTTCTGAAATTTTAAAGGAAGTAGAAACATTTCAGTAAACTGGGAAAAGCTATATATCAACTCCTCTTCATACAGAAATAGTTGAACGAGTTAGTATCTCCTCTTGCCCATTGATTATTTTAAGAAAACTAGACTCCATGTAATTAGGACTAATAACTAGTTTTAGGTGTCTCATTGGGAAGATCTCTTTTCAAAGATTCTGAGGGAGCTATAATTCAGGGGGGTTGATGTTTTCTTTAACTTTAAGCAGAATTTGTTGATCCAGACATTTTGCAGGTACTCTCAGGTATGCTATCAAAATTGCTGAAGCACAAGTATGATGAATAGTAAATCCATAATTCATCTTAATTTATAAGACTGAAGTCTGGAAGCTTCGTTTAGGTTGTACATTGAAAGTAGAGGTTGTACATTGAAAGTAGTCAGCCATGTACTTTGGCTAGGCATAAGAGATATATATTAAATAACTCTCTACAAAAAATAGTGTCTTGGAGACAGCCAAGGGGACTTCCCAACTGACAATACCAAGTTAATATGTTTCATTGATCCCATAGGCCAGAGAATGACCATTCATTGACCACATTGACCACTCAAAACCCACTTTCTACATTTTTGTGCCAATAGGCATATTATCCCAAATATTCTAACCTTATTATACGTGATAGTAGGCAGCGAAGCACTCTAAGGCAGAAGATTCAAATAGGTAATTGAATATAAAAAGTAGATAAGAACATACTTGGTAGAAGATAGTAGACACCCATGAGGCATGAGATTCAAATGATGGGAATCAAAGCTATCATCATACCTTCATGGGAATTATAGTAGCTACCTAAACACCCCTAAAGCATCAACTCCAAACACCCCTAAAGCATCAACTCCAAATGATAACTGATCTAGTGCAATAGTATTCATAATAAATGAGAACATAGTTCATATAAATCATCCAAGCACCTCCCAGGCATGGCATCGACATAATAGGAATTACTTCTATAATCATATTTTCTTGTGCTTGGTCCTAGTTACCCAGGCATCCCCAAGGAATGAGATTCAAATGATTTCTTATCTACCTTAACATATTCATAATAAGAAGAGCATAATAATATTAAGTGCTGGCATTGAGATAATACACAGTGTAATTGGTGCTCAAGGATGAGTCATTTGATCATAAACAGAACATAAAAGGGGTTGTAGGTACCCACTACCATTTGTATAGAGATTGTGCAGTGCAAAGCTTATACAGTGTAAACAGAGCACCAACAAATTACTGTGAATAGAGACTACAAAGCGAAGCAATTCTGGGCTAGTTCTTGTAATTTACACAATATACAGGCAATGAATTAAGACAAGTGATCTACAATTGAAAGAATGGTTTTGATGCCAGTCAACAATGTATTTAATTTATTTCAATGCACTGAGTGTCAACCAAAATTATTTATGCAAGAACTAATCAAACATACAAAACTAATGTTCACACAGCGATTAATCCCATAGATAATGTTAGCTCCTTAAATGTCACCGGCGATCAAATGCATTTTATGCAATCCTTTAAATGTGTCGTCTTCATACTATCCCAGCTCCACATCATCTCAACTTCTATTCGAGAAGTGTCGAAAAATGTGTCGTTGGTCTTTGCCCTCTTTTGGTTTCGTAAGCCTGTCATTTTCATGTTTCACTCGGGGAAGAGAGGCGTAAAAGTTTATATGTGTAAAAGATTGGCTTGTGGGTTTGATATATTTCACCAGTATGTTGTAAAGATATCATGTAAGGAAGGTTATGTTTCATTGTTTGATCACTCTTATTACGAAGAAAAAGTGCAAAGAGCCTTGAGTGTGGGAGCTTAAATTCAGTAAAATGGCCACTATTTTACTCTCCAGTAAGATTTTTTTGGCCATAGACTTGTCGGTGGACTGCAGAGACACAAATGGAATTCCGGGACAGAATTATGAGAGATGAATATATGTGTTATGCTGTTGTCGAATGCTACTGCAATGTGGAGAAAATACTAAAATCATTGCTTGAAAATGAAGGCAGGCTATAGGCTGAAATATTGTTTCGTGATGTAAATGATAATATTGTTTTGTTTAGAATTGTTTACAAATTCATTGTTCATGAAAATGGAACCAACAAAGCCTGTGCGAGAGGTGATGCCTTTTAGTGTCTTTTACTCAATACTACAGTGAGACGGTAATGTACAGCATGTCTGGAATTTCTATTCTTTTTTATCTTCAAAAGATTTTCCCAGATGAATGGAAAAATTTCTAGAACGTATTGGTCGAGATGAAACTGCACTGGATTCAGAGCTTTAGGACAATTCCAGTGATCTCTTGGAGTTGCGCTTATGGGCTTCATATCGTGGCCCAACATTAGCAAGAAACTGTTCGAGGTATGATGTACTACAGAAAAGCTCTAATGCTACAAAGCTATGCGGAGAAGCAAGTCTTTGGGGACATTGAGGATGGTATGTCTGGACTTGATTTGACAAATACACGTGGATATGAGCTATCTCGTGTAAGTGCGAGCTCAAGCAGATCTGAAATTTACCTATGTTGTGACATGTCAAATTTATGGGCAACAGAAGCAAAAACGAGCTGTAGAAGCAGTTGATATTGCCCTTCTGGTGCGAAAGACCTGGTCATAGGGATGCTTGAACAAAATCCTAAGAAACGTTTTACAGCTACTGATATTTTAAGCCATCCATGGATGAGAGAAGATGGTGAGGCAACAGACAAATCATTTGACAGTGCTGTATTAGTTAGGATGAAGCAATTCAGGGCAATGAACAAGCTTAAAAAAGTTTCTCTGAAGGTGATTGCTGAAAGTCTATTAGAAGAGGAAATAAATGGTTTTAAGGAGACGTTCAAGAGTACTGACACTGATAACAGTATCACAGTCACATTTGAGGACTTGAATGTCCCAGATTCATAGCAGCAAGCAGTGTTTCATTTTTGGGAGGTTTTTCAGCAGTTTAACCAACTGTCTTCCGAGGCAGTTTACCGGCAAATGAGGATTAATTTTAAAAATCCGAAGGAGATTTTTCCAAGCACGGACCAAGGAAACATAACCTCTTTCATCTTTCCTACAAGTGTCACAAATTGAAAGAATCGAATGTATCTTTGAGCTCTATTGTTAGGACATGAGAATTTTCTTTTTTAACACATATTTTTCAAATACGGATCCCGGTAAATAGAGACGAATCTCAAAAAACCGAGAGACGTTTTTGCTCAGAACAAGCTGATATACAAAAACCTCCTTCAAATCTTACACAGCTGTGGTAATTTAGGAGATAGGAACTCGTAATTACAGCCCTAATTTTCAGCAGTTTGGTCCATTTTTCATGGCAGACAGTTCCAAACTTAAATGTAACCGCTGATATTTTTGGAAATTTGGCTTGATTCAACCCCTTGAGACTGGGCAAAAATTATTTCCTATATATTATTGTAATTTTTAATGTGTAAGGGTTGGATTTTGGTAAATTGTAGCAATTTTCTGAGCTCTTCGAGCTGCTGTAATATTTTTCCTGAAATTTCAATAAAATTGGGTTTTGCAAGTTTGGATTCAATCTCTGCAGAGATTCCTCTGACTTATTGGTTGGTGTTTCTCTTCTTTGTGTATGTATTTCTTTATATTCCAAGTTTTTCATATCTATTTCGATGTTTATATTGAGAAATGTGTGAGAATTCATTCTCAGAATGCTCTGATTTATGCCTTCTCACATCTGTTTATAAAGTTTTCTGCATGGTTTCAAGGTATTCTACAGCTGAGACCTTGATGCCCCACTGAATGTTTCTCTTTTGATTCCGCTACAACGACAACCCACTGATTTTGGCAGAGTCCATATGTTATCTTGCCTCTGTTGACGAATTCCAGAGTGGATTTCCCAGATTTCTTTTCATTTCAGACCTCTTGACTCCATGCCCAATGGATATCTAGGATTTGTTGCAGGAAACCAGGTTCAATCATTTTACTTTTTAAATCCCTAATCTAGCCCCGTGTGTCAAATAGAAGTCAGATCTAGTATTTGATCCACAGAGAGCCCTCTCTTAGGTTGGAAGTGGCTAGTTACCAACCTAGAAGCAGTTTGAGGTTACCTCATTCGACCACCATTCTCAGCCTTGGGCAGTTGTTGGGGATAACGGATAACAGAATTTTCCCTAGAAAAATGCGATGCTAAAGCTCCAGCACAAAATGGCTTTGCTCAGGATTTGTTCTCAGGGACTGAATTACAAGGGTGTTTTGGCTCTTTGCATGATTGCAGATCAATGTCATCACTGTCATCACACTCTTTTCAGACTCGTGAGTCTTGCCAAATCACCATTGTAAAAAAGTTACTCGTGCAGACTCTTCTATAACACTCCCTACTCCCCCAGACTCCTCTGAAACTCCTCAAGACTGTCAGATGGATGGACAGATTAGAGAAGTAGAAATATCATCAACTTTATTGTGGATTGCCCTCAAGGAACCTTGTTCTTGCAATCCATCGATGCATCCTCGCATGTAAAGGATGCAAAGATGATATATTCATCTTTGGATGATGGTGTGGAAGAAGTTGAAGTTAAAGATATTATCCAAGTAATCATTGACTCCAATAAATGATATTCTATTGTAAATAATATGGAGCTCACTAAATGATATACTATTGCAAATAAAATGGAGCTCAAATCAATGTAAGGATTGTCTCCCTCCATTGTTATTCATGGTTGAATTGATAAGGAAACCCCTCTAATCCTAATCGAACATCTTTAAGAGGAGAAAGTGAAGGTACAAGCAAGTATATGTGAGGCTTCCAACATCCATCTCTTTTCTTTTGTATGTCTTTAAGAGGAGAAAGTGAAGGTACAAGCAAGTATATGTGAGGCTTCCAACATCCATCTCTTTTCTTTTGTATGCTTATGGTATTATGATAGAGTTCCTAGTATTTTTATTTCTGGAAATGATATGTTTTTGTAATATACTAGGGAAATTTTCTATTAGGGATTTCAGATAAATAGGGTTTCAATTTTTTTTATTAAACAAATAATCCAGTCAGTGGTACAATATACTAAAACAATACCATTGTTTCACAATAACATTCGACAATATTGCAACAGTCCAAAAATGCCAATACCATCTAGGTTCACAACTTTGGTACAATGAGTTCCACAGGCTCAAATACAGTGCACATAAAATCGAACTATACTAGTTCACACTTTGAAACTATTCTATTACCACTATCTAAAATACACCCAAGAAAATTTCCCATCAACCAGTTTAGTTGATAACAAAAATTTGATTTAATACACAGCTTCCTAAGTGGCTCAGGTTCGCACTCCAATAAGCCTGGGTCCGCTGCAGAAATACCATACGTACCTCCAAAAATTCCCTATTGCGTTGTTGTAGGTCCACATTGGGATTTTTCCTTTGTGCTTCCATGAAATCTTTATTATTTTGCTATAGATCCACACCTTCCATCCGGGGTTCTGGATCATGGATTTTCAGCTTTAGAAAGTACTACAAAGACTTCCAATGAAGAACGATATGCCACAAAAACCATGAGTTCGGTTCTCCGACAAGTCTTTCTATCCGATATGTGTTGGTTCATATGACCTCCTTGTTTCTTCTCCATGATCTTGGGTCTAGGATAGAATCTTAAAATCTTTGACGCTACCAAACCAAGAATCACAATGATACTACTTTGCACAATGGACTATAAACAGTTGTAAATCTACTAGTGCACAAAATATGGACATTTTTTTACAATTTCAACCCAACTTGGTTATATTAATCAAACTAAATAATGCAATAGTCTAGGGCTCCCGTACCACGGATAATAGCCCTCATACATCAACTAGTACAAAAATACAACACTAGGGCTTGGTTTCATTCCATCAACAACCAATCTACCCTTGACAAGATAATCTGACCATCTAACTGATGTAGTCGACTCTCTTAGCTCCTTTCAGTCATACCATGTACCTGCCCGGTCCTACTCAGAGACTTCAGCCCACTATGGTCTTCCTGTGCTACTTCAATGAAGACCAACATAAGGCACAGAGGGCTACCACCTATCACTGTAATATGTCCATTTCCCACAATGAACATGGGATAGGAGGAATGTCCATCATCTATTGTAGAAGTGCTTCTCCACACAGAAGTCTAGGGCCACACAAACTGCTCCTGGTTGATCAGACCCGCGATCTCAACAACTGCCACTTTAGCAACCACCTAGGTCCATGAAGATAGTGCACATTGGGCTTCAACTTGGGAACTATCATATTATCCTCCACTATGCCATAAATGCCCAATCGAATGCCCACACTTGCTCCACTCTCATGCTGCCCTCCAACAGACCAAGAGTGATCGATCCTACTGTAGCATTTTCTCCTAGTTAGGGCTTCAAACATCTATGGGGACCCTTCCACGTGGTTGCTAAAAAGAAACTCAATCAATCCTCTCCTAGGACACCCATCCACTAGCATCCAACCATCAACCAAGATGACATCTACAACTCCCTGCTACCTCCACCTTGCCTTGGGATCTATGTATGTAGCAATTTCGTTAGGGCATACCCAACAACCCCAAATCCCTACACAAATCATTGTATCTCCTTCTCCAATTTGGTTTCTACCTATGTTGTCCATATAAGGCTCCTTAAGCACTTTACTTGGCCTTGGAAAACATCACAAGACACCCTCCTATACTCTGCCGAAAACAACAACATAAAAAAGTCCCATAGCATAAGAAGATACCATTGTTTGGGTTGTGACCTCCTTTAGAAGTTTGTAGCTAGGAGAGAAGGTTTCTCTATCCCTCTCACAAACCTCATCAATGTGTTGTTGTAGCAGCCTATCCCTGCGGGCGAAAATAATGCCAACACCCACACACAAATACACCAAATAGTCTTCAATAATTACCTCAGTCTTACGGTTTGATCTGGCAAGAATCCTGTTGTCATGTTGGCCTTGAGTTAGGCCTCCAGTATTCCACGTTGTCACCTTCAAGCCTCTAGCATCTGCGGCCTCTTTTTGAAGAAATCCACACCCTAAAAACAGAGATACTCCTCTCCATACACATGCTTCTTCCTTCCCTTGCTATCTGCCTTAGATCCGCACCAAATTGAAAAGGTTTCTTGGATGATGAATGCTCCTTAGATATTTCTAAATGCCTCACACTTGACCTAAATTTATATGCATGAAGTGGATCCAACACATTTGTCTTTGGGCGCCATTTTGACCCCAAGTTGACTTGCCCAACTAGACAAATTTACCCATCATATCTTCAAAAATTAATATCTCTTCAACGACAACTAATACTTGGATGATTCCTGATGCGTTGGATTCATCTCATCATCTACTATCATCCTCATCCATCACCTGTTGTAATTTCATCGCAATTTTTACCCAAACATTGATGGGTGCAAAACCCCAAGAATGGGTTTCAAGCCCACAAGGCCACTTGTGGAGTTCCTTCCTCCAATCCTTCGATCCTCAAGGCTTGGAGTACCTCCCAGGCTACAAAAAGAAACACTCCCTCTTAGCAAGTGAAGTACTTCCAAGACTAATAAATCTCCATCAATATCATCACCAGCGACACTAGCCCATCTGGTATCAATCACTACAACATACCCTGTGGAAGGAACCCAACAATCTCAGTAATGCATCTGCCTCATCATATTTCAACATGAAGATCCAATCCTCCATAAGGCTTCTCCCTTTGAGGCTAGACTCCCTCTGAGCCTATACGATCCCCATTGGCTTAGTGCTGCAAGCACTCATCCTCCTGGATCAAACACCACTTCTTGTTGGCTTCTTGTTGTTACAGTCTAAATTCCCTTTTTTATCTTTTGGTGTATCGAAATGACAATTCTGAGTGCTAATATTTGTGGTGCGATTGCTGAGCTGCGGGGTCTAGATTTCTAAGATCTTTAGCTAGGGGGTTACACCACACTCATTGGATGGTTTGTATTCTTGTAGATTGTTCATCTGGGAAGTCCACTAAAATCACCAAGGAGATCATCTAGTTTAATCCTGATACATCAGTCTTACTGATTATCAACAACCGTAAAAAGCGGTTTTTCTATTCATGGATCATATCTACACAGTGGAGTTCTTTAGTTGGAAAGACTATATTTTCTTTTATTCTTGTATTGATATCTTCATCAGTTTCATAATTATTTTCAGTGATTTTTGCAAATTAGATGGCTCAATAGCCTCCATTGTATTTGGCTGGAAAACAAGGCTACCCCTATGATATGCCTAATGGCTCATGTAAACACCTTCCCAAGTTCAGTGGCACTAATTCCATTTCAACAAAATTTAATGAACGGTTTGAAAGGGTTTACAAGAATATGCATGTAGTTGCTAGACCTAGTGATAAGTTTCTTTTGTGATGTACCTAGGGCCTTTTTGTGTTGATTTCAATTTAATGTTGACAGCAAAAAACTGGAACCATTTCGCATCCACTATAAGAGCGATGCTAGAATTAAACTAGATTTGTTTTGTAGCTGGAAAGTCTAATTCGTTTGAGCCAACCAAGAGGGAGGTTCAAGGCCCCTATCATGAAAAAAAGGAGCCACGAGTCTAATTATGTAGGGAAAAGTAATGATGCAATTGCTAAATATTCAGAGCACATGATGGCAATGAAAGGATCCCTGCAAATCCTTAGCATTCAGTGCATTGGCTTGCAAAGGAATTATCAAAATTCTAGTTCTCTTGACGGATTTTTTCTGTTGGAAAGGAAATTTGTGTTGCACAAATGTAGAAAGCCTTCCCTATCCAGTTGCCTCTAATAATCTTGCTGAGCAATATTGGTGCAGATCATGCAAAGCATCACATTGGTGAGTATAGGTTTCAATATTTTCAGGATAGAATAAATGTATATTTCAAGGTCTAGTTAGCAGGAATTCCCACCGGAAATGAAGAATACACTTTTGATACAAAAATAAGACAATGTGAGTGTTGAAGTTCTTGCTGATCACACATATTTTTCCTTAATTAGAGCAGGAGAAACCAATTTTTCCTATTTCAAATCATCAGATGGCAGCATTGGAAAAGGTATGATCTGGGTTGAAATTGTAATTAATTTAATTCCTAATCATGTTATATTGCTATTCAAAAATATATGAAAATAACAACAATTAGTAGGTCTCTACATCACATAAACAAGTACAAATTCAGCCACTTGGTAACTTTCTTGATTGGAAGTTGATCCCATTCCTCATGTTATTCCCAATGCATCAATGATGGCTTTTGATTTAGTGCATGAGTTGGGAAAGATAAATTTCTCATGCCTCTCCTGGAGTTGATGAAAATACCTAAGAAAAAGAAGTCTCCTATAATAACCAGGGGTAATTTTTTCCCTTAGGGTTCTATCTGTTGGGTTTTTCAAAAAAAAATTGTACAACAATGGTGCACATTTATTCATCGAGTTAACAATAGATAGGATTGAATAACATAAATATTGTGACAGCACACAAAAAAAATTGTGCAACTATGTTCTGGCAAGACTCTCCTAAGCTAAATAGAACTGGAAATTCCAAAGACTATTGCCCTTATTGTTGGCTAAGTAGGGTCATTCACCTTGATGTGTATGAAAATCTTATCGATTGAAAAAAGGAAGAAAACATATATAAAGTGCAGTTTCAAAAGTTCCCAAACTAGCCATATCCAGCATATTAAGCAGAGATATTTTCTTTTAACAAAATCCAGTTCCCATTAAACATGGTATTAGTGTGATGATTCTGAGCCTTATTGTCATATGCATCCCATTATCTCTCTAAATGCACTCATAATTTAAGTCTCCAATAGATATTTCTACAAATAAAATATATCCTCAAGGTATTTGGTGGGCGGCCAAGAACTGAACCTACAAATACTGTTGGTTTAGGCACGTGATGTAGATTGTGTGAACATGGACTTGGAGTGCAAGAATCCTCTAGCTCTCCTTCTTCAAAATCACCATAAAAATTACAGCCAACCTACCTTGGAAGGGATCCATAGTTGTAGCTTCTCCTTAAAAAGGAACATAAACATGCATTGCAGATGACAGGACAACCATATGACCTGTTTTCTTCATTTCTTCTTCATTACTAAGATTCTTCTACAAGTTTGAAAATCATCGTCTTATCAGATAAAATAGTAATACAGTTGTCTGCCCATTATCGGCCATCCATTCAAATTCATCATCTAGTGTGTAATCCTAAACATACAGTCCCTTGAGTTCCTTGTTGTACTTCTCTAGTAGTATTTTAAAGTTGCTAACAGAGATGGACGGCTTGGGGATTGGCCATCGCCAAAGTTGTGAAAATTAACGAAATCACCATAATTCGAGACACCGGGAATCTAATTTCTTGAATTCAACAAAATGTATGGTATCATACCTGCACCTGCCACAGCATGGCCGCGCCATTCATTCTCCTTCAGTAGAGAAACCCTGCAACTCCTAGAAAATGAACAATTTTTTATTTTGGTTTCATGAAAATCCCATATCCAATGAGACCTTGAATGAATAAAACCAACATTCATAAAATCTTCTTATCATTTATTTTATAAATTATATATCTATATTCAAATACATGCATTATTCTCCACTAATATAAAAAATAAACAAATAAAAAAAATAAAATAAAGATTTATATATATATATATATATATATAATTTAAATTCAAATTCATTATTTTCATAAAATCAATCTTTAAAATAGAAATGGATTTATTAGTTATTAATATGTTTTTATCATGATATATAATCACTTTGATGAACATTAGAAAATAGGTATAAAATATTTCTTCCAATTACAAATATAATCTAGGGGAAATTATACAAAAGTTCTTATTTTCATCCATAGGGTGGACATCTTTAAATATACTTTTCTCTCCGAGCAAGGATTTATCTCAATTAGGACATAGAATTTTTAAAATTCTCTCAAAAAGTATATTCTACCCAACAATGTCATTTATTGTTCTAATATCAAAGTCTGGTACTTTTATACTGTTAAGGTCTTTGGCGTACCACACCACCTTTATTCCAAAATACAATGTCAAGCTTAGTAATGGGAGCTAAGTACCCCAATATGGTTAACTACACACTATCCTTTAGACAATACTTGAGTATTATTTAACTACTCCAATTACCATCATGACTTAGTGACAAATTCATCTTTCCTACGGTAAAAATTGTAGCACACACCAAATTTACACCTACTAAGTATGGATTGTTACCCATCATATTTCCCCTTGTCTAGATATTGGATTACGATGATCCTAAGTAGATAAGTTTTTTATATAGGCTTTTAATATGTGACTTTATTATGCTAGGACTACCATACCTAAAAAGACCTCTAATATTCGCTTGGTTTTGCACTGCAATTGCACAAGATGATAACTAGAATAACCATGTGGAAATATTATACATGAGGAGTAGCATACCATTTTAGGCACTCATATAGCTCTCATCTTAGCCACATTACTAGATACTCTTCCTAAAACATGTTTGATATCTCCTCTTTGTAGTAATTATTGACTAAAATGATCCATCAAGCCCTATCTTTGTTTCATGTTTGCCTTCTCAATTATAAATGTACAACTATCTTAAGAAGGGTGATGTTAAAAAATGGGACCAAAATTATAGGAAAAACATGTGTTCAAATCCTTCTCTTACTGTATCTTCATTGGCCATACCTAGCTAATGAGAGAACAAGAACCCATACTTCTCTAGAAGCACATATGATACTTGTGTGGGGTTCATTAATCACCCTTTGGTTAGTGTTTGCACACTAGCATAGATCCTAAAGTGATGTCCCTACAATCATAATTCATTATGTGTATTTGCACTTAAAAAACTATGCAAAGATAAATGTCCCTTTTATGACCAACTTCCACCAAAATGTTTCCTCATACCTATCTAGTATCTTTATTTATTTCATGAGAAGACTACCCTAAAAGCCACTAATTTTCTATCATTTCCACGAGGTCAACAATAATTTGTGGTTCAAGATATAGCTAAGTTGGAACAAATTTAGCTCTAAAGCCTACGATATATTACCACCTCTAAAGTATTTTTTTATCACAAGAAATTCCTTTCAATAATAACTTTGCATTAATAAAAAACAAATTGAATGAATAGAGCATACTACAAAATAAAAAGCTCAAAATTTTTTGTTAAAAAAGACAAAAATGAAGAGAGAGAAACATGGATATAAGTGGCTAGACAATGATTGAAGGTACACTTATGTGAGTGGCATAAATAATATGCTAGATGTGATCTTGTGTGATGACCTCAAATATATCTAAGCACCCTACACTTCTCACTTTCCATCTCGCTCCCACTCTTTCCCACTCTCTAGCTCTCTCCTTCTCCCTATCCCTCCCACCCTCTCTCTCTCTCTCTCTCTCTCTCTCTCTCTCTCTCTCTCTACATATCCTTCTCCCTCTCACTCACTCCCTCTCTATATCTCTCTAACCAAAGTTATTTTAGTACATAATTCATACACTATTGTTGAGCTTCACAATTATGTTTAAGCATAGACCTCTACTCGACCATGATGAAAAATAATAATGCCAACAATAAAGATTTATTAGAGCCCATAATGAATTTGGTCAACCCACACATATGCCACATCATCTAATTTATTCTCACTAAGTTAATAATGATCCTAAGCCAAAGCCATTATTCAAAATTGACTTGATCACTAGGTGTCTTCCACCTATGCTAGTCAATTTGTGGGAAAATATCCCTTATATATGTCTAGGTTTATATCCCCTCACCTTGTGCTAGCTCTTGGGCTGAAAGTTGTAATTACCACAACAAACAAAAAAACAATGTTGAGCATAGAAAAATGAATTAAGCAATAAATTCTAATGCATTTGGAGCATATTGTTTTGGATTAAAGACTCCTCTGCACATTTCACTATAAAAATAGATATGTCCCTCCAAAGTTGATCTAGTCTACTAAAAGAAGACCCAATGTTGATCCTATGTCATGGAACAAGGTAGTAATCAACCTTGAGCACAATGCTTAAAGTTAATTGTTTGGAATCACCTTGGACAATGAAACCTAAGTAACTACACTGGTTGATTAGATTTTTTTCTGTGTTGAATAATGAATTTATGGTGGAACCTTAATTTTATGGTTTTGTGTTTAATGTCTTTAATTATCTTCTATTTTTTTTGTGGATGGCTTATCTGATATGAGTATAATTTTTTATTAAATGTGTAAATAAATGGCTAATTATTGCATGGTAGAGATAGTTGGGTATTGCATGACATTATGCATATTAATTTGTAGTTTATAATTAAAACCAAGTATAGGTGAATTCAACTTGATGGAATTGGTAAAACCAAATTGATAGCTATATAGTGCACTAAGTGGTTACTAAATATCATTCATGTATTGGTATGGTCACAGGGGCTCTAGAATGTGCTAGAGTTCAAGAATTGAACCATGGAATTATTATTTTAGACAATAAACTATGTGCTTTTTCAAGGAATGATGGTGAAGCTTGGGTTCTCATTATGTAGTGTTGTGCGAATAGGGGTTGGGGTTGTTACAAGGTGGTTTTTTTTGTTACAAATATTTAAAATAATTGTCATGCCTAATGCTGAATTATTGTGTGTAAACCCTAATTAATGTGTGAATATTAATGGCTAAAACACAACATTATATATTTGTTACTTATACACATTTTATTGGTGTCAAAGCTAGCGTTAACACCGAGGTGACATAGTTAAAGTAGGGTTTGCACAAAATTACAAGGGAATTGGCAGTGAATTGGGATTTAATAACTAGAACCAAGAATTATGTGCTTCTGCTAGCACATTTGGTGATTTTTGGTTTTTAGGTTATTAGATTTCCATAACAGGGGGTTGGGGAAGTTACAAGTTGGTGATATTAGAGTCAAATTTTCAACACTAAGCCTAATTGGGCTAGATTGAGAAAATTTTAGGTTGTCCACCAATTGTTTGATGAAAATCACAATGGTGGGAATGATTAAAATCCACCTCGGAAAAGGGCACACATGCCTGAAGAGGTTCAAAAAGACATAATGAATGCAAGAGGAGAAATAAATTTGTCGAAAAATGGCCAAATTTAGTCTCAAAGGACTAAAATTTGTGCGTAGGTTGTTAATTATGATACAAGGGGATTTATTTTGTTAATAGGGGGTAGGGTTCCAGGATGGAACCCCTGCCTACCTTGCTGAGTGTGTTGTAGCATTGTTCCATTAAATCCATTGGCGGAGTATGTTGAAAGGTTATATAGGCGGAACCATTGGAAGTCGTAAGTGGTGGAAGTGTGTTTGGATCCCATCAGATTGTCATTAGGGGAATTTTGAGGTCTAAAATGGGCCTCCTAAGGAAATTATAAAATAATAGTGGAAAAAATCAAATAAGATTTGATGACATCATCAAATTTTAGAGGGAAAAATGAAAAAACTACTTTTCAACTCATTAACTTATCTCCCAAAATTGTTTCTCAATTTTGAGCAGGAGTACTCGTTGGATGCGAAATTGAATTCCTCATCCAAGGAGTACCCATGTTGCATACTTTTGATGGGTCATACTACACGAAAAATGTGAAATACATAAAAAACGTGATTATAATCATGTTTTTTTTTATGTATTTCCTATTTTTCATGTAGCAAGGTTCATCGAAAGTATGCAACCTGGGTACTCCTTGGATGAGGAATTAAATTTTGCATCTAACGAGTACTCCCACTTGAAATTTGAGTAAAAATTTTGGGAGATAAGTTGAAAATACGAGTTGAAAAAGTAGTTTTATTATTTTATTATTTTTTAATATTTTTACCCTTTTATTTAAAAAATGGTAAATCATCCCCCATGGTTGACATCATCATCTTGAATCCTAATGGTTTTTATAAAGTTTATTTTTGTTGTACATTTTTCTTAGGAGGCCCATTTTTGACCTCAAAATTCCCCTAATGAGGAGGTCTGTTAATGGTCGGGCAAGTTGGAGGTTGATGGTTATCACAACCATCAATCAAGATGTATTGGAGTTTTTTGATCTCATTGGGGTATAGCTCCATCCTAACGACTATGCAATATTGGAGCCCAAATTGCTATTGGTCATCAATTCAACTCGTTAAATGACCATCGTTTGATGGAGGGGTTGGAACCCTGTGTTGGAGCCAAGATAGAGGACCCTCCCCTAACTACCATCATGGGGGGGGACATTATTTCCCTTCACCATTGGACTAACCCACCCTCGGATAACCATAAATTTTCCTAGTTATCTATATATGTATTATTTGTAATAGCCTTGGTGAAAATTCCATGTAATAAAAGTAAAAAATAATAACCACGGTTGATGAACACTTCATCCAAGATGAATTTTGGGCAAAACATCCTAGGGGGTGTTAATTTGGTTCATTATGGCCAAGGAAATTGGCAAAGGTAAAGGCTTTGGAGAGGGAAAATGGCATTATTGGCACAATTATTTATGAAAATATTGGAAATTAGGAGAAAATGGAGATTAAAGGTGATAGGTTGCATGTGATGAGAAAATTGAAGGAAAATAATGGAAACTGAAGAAAATAGAGGTCTCTTCTATAAAACAGCTTATGAGGACCAGTTGGTACCTTTTTTTATTCCAATTTTGGAGCTCTCTCATTATTCTCTCTCTTTCTCTCACTCTTGGACACTTGGAGTTTCTGGATCGCTTTGCCATTTTGAGTAAGAAAGGCAAGAAATAAAGGAAAATGAGGAAGCAAGCAATGAGGAGCAGGAACCACAACAATATTCTTCGCAGGTATTGATTTGGATGTATGAATTCCTTGCTAGAACTGACATGCATGGTATTTCATCCTGTTATTTGTTTCCTTGGCATGGGGTTTTCAAGGCGTGACAGTGTATTCAACCTAACCTTGCAATTTCCCGATAGTCATGGTGTTGTGGTGTTCTCATATTCTGGATTAGCTGGATTACTGGATGGATTTGAAGTTGAGTGAGGTGGATCTCTGAATTATTATAAAACTGATTCATTTGTTTCCTCTGTTTAGGGCCTAATGACCCATAATTTAGATTGTGGGTTACGGTAAAGCCTGGGAGGTGGTGGTTTACTTTCCATTTCACGCCTAGGAATCCTGGGTTTGGTATTGCGATACATCCAAGAGAGTATGTTTGGATTTAGGACCTAGTGACCCCTGATTCAGACTGTGTGTTGCGGTGAAGCCAGAGAGACTAGGAGACAGGAAAATTCCTCATGGTTTAGGTAGAGATAATCTAATGATATCCATGCTTGTTTTGGCCTAGTTATCAGGTGTAGATCATGATAAAGCTTGGTTTATGATTGATGAGGGTGAGGTGTTTTAGCCTCGGGATGCCCTAGTTTGTTTTTTAGTTTGAGTCTCATGAATATGGCATGGGGGTGATTGACTGAAGTAGATTTGGCTCAGCCAATATATGGTCAGGTGGAGCGTGGAAGCCCCAGCTCCGGTTGGTTTTTACAATCATTAATGGGAAGCTCATTCCTTAGGTATTTGTTATGAAAATGTACTCGTTATTATGTGGATTTCATTGATGTTATATCCATGGTATTTATGTTATTATTGTGTTGGTTATAAGCTTGTATTTTATTAGTGATGATGTATGAATCTATTTATGTTTTTTCCTGTAAATTAATATACAATGTACCCATGGTCAAATAGAATGTATTGTAGCTTATGATGTAAGGGAGAAATTATTCTTAGCAATTCTCAGATAAGTATTAGACCCTTGTGTGAAATTATGTTGTTTACACCTGTAGATGCAATTTTTGTGACATGTTTGACGAAATTCCTATCATGGCTTGGTGGTGTCAGATGAGTTTTTTATCATGCGATTTATTCCATGTATTTTATTTATTTATTTATTTATCATCTCCTGCACTTACAAGAATTTTCGGGCAGTGACTTGGGCTCAGGGGATGAAAATGTGGCACAAATCCCAGAGCTGCAGGCACGTAATTGACATTTTGGGGCGTTATCCACTACCTTGACAAGGAAAGATTGCGGCTACCGGTCTAAAATCACTCCCCTCCCCTTAAATGCCCGCGACCAACCCTCAAATGCGTTAAAAATTAGTTCCCCCTTAGGGAACAGGGCCCTTAAAGGTTGGGTTACCTCTTGGGGATGTCAATGATGCAGTGTAAGGTCTCTTTGTCATGTTTCTGTCAGTTCCATTTCCTCAAATTCATCTAGGAGGTATAATCTCATATTAGTAGGCTCTCTTCACATGTTTACCCAGGTTTTCCAGTTACTCAGGGAGATGTGGGAAGAGGGTGTTAGATTATTTTATTTTTTGTGGCTGGAAGTGCATGGAGGACCCTAGGGACTTGCCACTAGAGTGCTAGGTGAGCACAGAGAAGGGTTGTAACACCCATTATTTGACCCGTGTTTTCTAATCAGCATGTACATGTCGAATAGGTTGGTGAGTATGAAACTAATTAAGGCTGACATGCCTCTATGCGTATCTAAATGTTAGGTTAGTGGGACGAGTTATGAATATGGTAAAGGTTGGAGTGCTTGTGTAATGGGTTTAAGGACCGTGATTATTAGGTTGGTGCATTGAGAGTTGCTTCTAGGGCGATCCGCCATGTGTATGTGTGTTTATGTTTTGGGGTCGGCGTGCCCACGTGTATGTGTTTTTTATGCTACATGGCTAGAAAGCCTGATGCAGTAAACATGTTTATGTGCCGAAAAATGCCATGTTGAAACAAAAAATCATCCTGAAAATAAAAGTCAAAGGATGCCCAAAACGTCAAAGTCAACGTTGGTCAAACTGCAGAAAAGACTGAAATTTTTGGCCCTATAATTTTGTCCAGAAATTCGACCTCCTTGTCCCACACGTGTGAGAGAGATAATTCCCAATAGATGTACGAACCAATGGGAGAGAATGTGTGAGTGATGATTATGCCAAATGAGGTGAGATTCCACTTGTATTTATACAAGTCAATGAGTCTGAAGTGACACGTCCATTGGGCTTCATGAACCTGCATGAAGATGAGGCTGACCTAAACAATTTGCACATGTGTGGGCATAAATTAAAAATTACAATTCTGCTTGTCCAAATTAGATGATATTTATATCAATTTTGGTCCTCTTGAAAAGAGGAATTTAATTCAATCATCATCTCCATCAAATAGGTTGTCCCGAGGTGGAACCATAGCACACTCCTCTTAGCTTTGGTACTAATCATAAATCAAAAAATGATGCTTTCAAAGTCACTTTCGCGATATCATGCCCAAGATGCACCTCTTAGATAAGATCACCAAAACCACTATTCTTTATTGTTAAAAGGTTTTAGGACCTCATTTGCTTCAGGTCAAGGAGACCCTTGCCCTGATGATGGAAGAAGGTTGAACTGTTTTTGAGAACATTGTTGGGGTTTTTAGGGAGAAACACTCTTGTGAACAAGAAGCTATGGTTTAGGAGTGTAAGAAAGCAAGGAAGTCTAGGAAAAGCAATCATAGTGTTAAGAAGATGAACATAGTCCTCCTTTCTAAAAAACACTAAAAACCACTCCCAATGGGATGTCATATGAAAGGAAGATATTGGGTATATTATTTACATACTCTTGCTTACGAGTTGTTAGAGCTACAATAAAGGAATATTCTTCATCATTGCAAGAATATTTTTTTATACGTGGCATCAAAATAATTATTTTCCCTCTTATTATTCTTTTTCTATTCCTTGTAATCTCCTTTGAAATGCTTGAACTTGTCACATAAAGTCAATATGGATTTGTGTTGGTTATATAAATAGCAGGGCCCTTCTTATTCACATCTAGTGCATAATTCAGAGATGTGCAATGTTTGGTTGCACATTTTCGAGGTGTGTAGTTTTGCACTGATTCATTTATTTTAGGTATAAAATTTTGAAGAGTAACAAACATGGTGGAAATTAAAGAAATAAAATAATATGGAAGATCAAAGAAACCCCCAAAAAAATAAGAGAAGTTTTTATTCATTGTAAAAAAAATTACAAGTGTGGGAAGAAGCATGTGAAGGGATCATTTGAGCTACATTTACAAAGGTTACATATTTTGGAGCAAAGAGTGAGGATGTGAATAATGATAACTGTGTATGTATTCTATGTATTTGTTAAATATTTCATATACATTTAAATCTATTTATTGTGTTAAGTCATTTATTTGTAGGTTAAGGTGTTTCAGGTAGTTAGTTAGGATATATTGTCCAAGGTAATTCCTAACAATTGAACTCAATTTATCATTGTGCTTAAGGTTGATTACTACATTTTTCTATGAATTAGGATAAACTATGGGCTCTTTTTCAGTAGACACTTGATCAAATTTGGAGGGACATATCTACTTCTATAATGAAACACATAGAAGAATATTTAATCAAAAACATTATACTCAAAATGCATTTGTCTATGCACAATATTTTATTTTTATTCACTGTGGTACTTATAACTTTGAGCACTATAATGAGCATAAGGTCAGGGGATATAAGCCCAACCATATAATAGGTGATCATATTTTCTGACAAATTAGCTAGTATAGGAGGAAGACACCTAGAGATCAATTCAATTATGCATAACGGTTTTGACTTAGGACCATTATTAACTTAGTGAGAATCAATTAGATGATGTGGAATATGTGTGTGTTAATCCAATGCATCATGAGCACTAATAATTCCTGATTATGAGCATGATGGTTTGTCATCACTCACAAGTAGATATCTATACTTAAACACAAGCGTGGATCTCAACCCTAACATATGAATTACAGTGCATGTACTAAAACAACTTAGGTGTTAATACAAAACACGATTGACATAATTTTTCACTTTTTATTATTATATTTATTTCCTTAACTATTACGATAGATAATATATACATATAGATAATGGACCTTGATTACTAGTGAAGTGAAGGTGGTGATATTCCCTCACCGATATTTTATTCCCCTACTACAAGTTAGTTAGCTCAAAGTGGATACATAAAATTTCCATATATAATGATGAACAATGTTCTTAGCTTGAATGGAAAAACACCCCTCAATATCTTTAAAATATTTCTAATTTTGAAAAGCTTCTTTTAACTTTTTATTTTCATATTACTTAATCAATAATATATAAATAAATAAAATTAATATATAAATAAACAAAATTAATGTCAAAAAAAAATTACATACCTCTTCTATACAATAATACCCTTTTCCAAAAAGGTTGAGGAGAATGAACATTTCTCACCATAGTCCAATTTACACACCTTTTATATACAATAATACCCTTTTCAAAAAACATTGAAGAGAATTGAGCATATCTCATCATAGTCATTAAATTGGAGGGGAGGTTTTCAAACCAATTAAAATACCCATAAAAAAAATTAAATTAATTTCTCACATGAAATTTGAACCAAGCCAAAACGTTAATTCTACCATGCCGTTAAATTTGTTCAATTTGATAAAATTGCAAGAACTTCAACAAACAATATCTCTTAACGATTATTAACCCACTTTTCTCAGTCGATTATTAACCCACTTTTCTCAGTCGGCCACTTGCGAGCCTTATTATTGTGGAAATTCGTTTAGGCCATTCGAATCCATTCACAGCTTCGAGATTTCCTCCTTTGCTATCCGTGGTTCTTTCCTTTGCACGGTTTGGACACCATTAAATCCTCAGTGTTATGGTTTCTACAAGGAATATTTTACTCTAATACTGAGGTAGGTTTTAGCAGACTTCTAAAGATGGAGAAGATACACAGAGACCAAATTAACAGATTTAGTAGTAATTCGCAGTTCCCAACATTGCTGAACACAGGGCAGAAAGTAGATAGTAAAGGACTTTCTGTAGGGAGGCAATGGGAGCGACAATAATTTTCATCACCTAAGCCCCAGCAAGTGGCAGTTTTTGTAGGTGAGAAATTTTGAGCCCCATCCACATTTGTTAGAATTCAATATGGATTTGCATACCTTTCTGAATTCGATATCTGTTAATTTTATGTTGTTGTTGCGTCGAATGACCGTTGTTGATGAGTTATTCATATTGCATTTTTTTCAGATTTTGTTGAGATATTTTTGTTTTTTGTTTTGGTTTACAATCTTCCCTCTTTGTTTAAAGTGGGTTGGAAGCATGATAAAATGGAATTTCTGTTGAGGAATAGGGTTTTATTGAAACCACCCACTGCTTAAGCTTAGGCACCTGCCTAATGAGATGTAAGGAATCTAACCACCAAGTAACTAAAAATGAGTAAAAGCCAGCAAGGAGGGTCCCCAAATCGAATTTATGAAGAGATAGGTTCAATAGCATAGGGGATAGTGCACATTTTTCCAAAAATAAATTTGAAAATTATGAAAAACACCAAATAGACTATCATCTAAAAACAAAGCAGCATGTAACCCACTTAATGCAATTAAAAAAACATTGGATGTGTCCATAAGATAGCTTAGCAGACTAGAGAATATATGTGTAGACTGTTTATTTTTTTGTTACCAACAATATTGGGGATTATTTTTTTTTAAGAAAAACTCTCTAATTTGTTTAATTAATGAAATAAACTGTCATCTAAAAAAAAAATCATGCAAGCCACGGAATGCAATTAAAAAAACATTGGATGTGTCCATAACATAGCTTATCGGAGTAGAGAATTTCTGTGTAGACAGTTTATTTGGTCGTTACCAACAATATTGGAGATTATTTTTTTGGAGAAAAACTCTTTACTTTGTTTAATTAATGAAATAAACTGTGATTGTAAAACAAGGTAGCATGAAACCTACAGAATGCAATTAAAAAAAAATTGGTTGCGTCCATAACATAGCTTAGCAGAGTAGAGAATATCTGTGTAGACAGTTTATTTGGTCGTTACCAACAATATTGGGGATTATTTTTATGGTAGAAAATCTTTACTTTGTTTAATTAATGAAGGTGATGCACAAAGTGCATAAATATAATAGGATTCCATAACCAGGTCTTCTACTTCAGAAATGAAAATAATTAAACATTGAAGAGCAAAACAGATGACTTAGCGTACACATCTGGCCTTCCGAAAACTACTCAGATTTACAAAAACTCTTTAACAATTTCCAATATGTTTTTGATATGTGACTTGGCTTCAAACATTCAAGTCCACCAGATAGAAAGGTCGCATTATCATTGTAGATATCATATGGATCATTTGAATTTATGCATCTAGATTACATGCCTTGTTTTCAGTTACTGTGCCATTCCATGCCCTTATGGGCTGCAATAACATTATTGATGATGAATTTCCCTTTGATGAAACAAGTGTGCCTAGGTTTGTTAATAATCATGAGAATAATCTTGATTATGAGTTTTGATCTTTGGTAATACTATTACATGAGTCGTTCAACAGAGTGATAGGCTTCCAACTCATAGTCACTTTGGAATCATTGACCTTGGGTATAAACTTGTTAATACCTTTGTTTAAGTTGGTTCTCAATGATTTCTCTATGATGGATTCTTTTTAAACCTTTGCAAAATGTCTGGATTGAAAAAATACTAGGTAGCATTATAAAATTTATAGTGGAATATGTCTAATCCCAGGACTTACAATCATCATTGTTCATGTTTGAGAGGGTAGCAACTAGCTTACCTAAAGTCAATGACTAGTCACACAATATTCTTTGTGTTTCATAAAGTTTGTGAGATGACTCCAAGACATGGTTGCATTGATGTTCCTCACTTAGGATTTTCAATTGAAAATACCTTTTTAGGGAGAGAATTAAATTATTTCTCAATTTCATATTTTAAGCCTACCGTTGGTTGATTTGATAGTGGAGATTCTCTTTTCAAGCCTTCTTTTGAATATAGGGCCCAAAAAAATCATTTTGTAGGCCTATCACGTATTTTAAGACAATGGATGATGGCCCTGCAATTGTGTCCCTTTGGCACTTTTAATCTTGACAACTTTCAGATGATTACTGAGTGTGGCCACCCTAACTTGAAGTGTTTCATTGAAAATGATATTCTAGAGGCATTGTCTTGTAGATTCCCTTATTCTTTGATAACATTTACATTTTATTTGGATGGAAACAAATTTTCCTCCCATAGGCTCGAAGGAGAGAGGTACCTCACAAGTTATATAAACATATTTTTTCCAACCCCAATCAAAACTTCTTCTTTAAGGTCTTTGGACAAGATAAACTTCAGACATGATTTTTTGGCCCCTGAGGGTTGTAAAGTTTCTTAGGTTTCAGGCCTATGATAGATAAAGTGAGTGAGAGAATAATAAATATGTTTATGGAAAGGCCAATGTTGCATGGATATCTCAGGGAACTTGATGCACACAAGGAAAAATAACTATGAATTTCTCTTTGCTGAGAGTTTTTCATAGCACCAGGAGAAGACAAATAAGGTGTTTATATGTACCGAGGAATGCTGCAAAGGATTTCATCAAACACAACTTTATTCGAAAAATAAAACAAAAAAGAAGCTCATGGTCAAGCTACCAGTAGTTTTCCAAAGCCATTTGAGACTCCTCTACCTCCTGCATCCAAGATTTTATGATCATCCACAGAGGAATGTGGTCCATGAAATGTCTAAGAAATGATTTTTGTTGATAATCATCACACACATAATTTTATTCAGAAAGCTAAATGGCTAGTGGAGTTCCATCATGATCAGATCCATTTCATCGTGGAAGAGTTCTAAAATGAATTGTATATGGAATTTTTACCATTCAGGGATTTCTCGTGATATTCTCAGTCAAACGTAGTCAAATAGTTCTCAAATTCTCGGTCAAACAGTCTTGAATTTCTCGATCAAACCTTGTGAAACATGCGGTCAAAGATGTGGTCAACACTGCAGTCAAACAATCTAGATTTCCTTGGATTTCATGCCAGCAAACTCAGCCTCCAAAAATCAGATTTTGTCATAAAAATCGAGGTCGAAGTGTGAGTGCAAAAGCCCTAAAACAATCTAAAAATTGAAGCTTCCCTTTCACACGTACGGAGGAGAAATAAGGCCTTCTTGAGGTTGTACGAACCAATGAGAGAGGATAGAGATGTGATGTTAAGATTATGTCCAAATGAGGTTTGAGTCTCTCCTTTTCACATCCATCAATGAGGGTTGGTGACACATATTTTTGGGTTTGTGAGCCGACATTACAATTCTAGCCGACCTTGACAATTTGCACATGTGTGAGAGAATAAATTGAAAATCCAACTTCTGCTCATCCAAAAAAGATGATATTTAGATCAATATTGCACCTATTGGAAAGAGGAATCCAACAAAGATATCATCTCCATCATACTAGCAACCCAAACTAGATTTTGGCCCTAGTTTCCAAACTTCACACTCCCTCTCAACTAGGGAGAACTCCATCCATCAATCCATCTCTCAACATGTTCAATCCTGTCATCCTATACTATCATGTATCATCTATCATCTTGTGTCATGTTGTTGTCCTTGTACTCTTCCAGCTCTGCTATGTTGAATCATGAAGAAATAATGAAGAAGATTTTCGAATAAATCAAGTCTGGGTCACACAATTTTGGAATAAAAAATTTAGATGAAGGGTCACAGTACCTGTCCCTTTCACAGGATAGGTGGAATTATCTCCAAGGATAATTTCCAAATTAGTATCCTTTTCATTGAAATTAGAGAGGGCCTCTTTATATCCAGTGAAGTGCCTTGGGGCACCACTATCAATCAACTAGTTATCCAGGGTGTGGGGAGGAGATGCAGTAGAGAGGGAAGATACAAAGAGAATGATAAAAAAACAACTTGATCTCCTTGGGGGTCAAAAAACAAAGTATACCCAGAACAAATATGTTACGGTTTGGGAGATATACCATAACATCTTGTTCCTCCAATATCAGATCGAAGGACATTTTCCAAGCATGATGATTAGACTTATCATTGAGCTTGTCCTCTCTTAATTTTGGGCAACTAGATGATGATGATTATATTTTTGTTGGGTTCCTCTTTCGGAGAGGTGCAAGAATGATCTAAATATCATCTTGTTTGGATGAGCAAAACATATATTTTGATTTTATTTTCCACACATGTGCAAGGTCGGTCAGATTTGTTATGTAGGCTCACAAGCCTAATAGATGTGTAACACACCCTCACTGACTTATCTAAATTGGAGAGACTTGGAGATCATTTTCTCATCAACTCATCACACATTATCTCTTGTGATTTGGTTGGTTCGATCAGCCTTTGGAGGCCTCTTTCTCTCACACGTGCGGAGCTAAAGCTGGGAAAGTTTGTGGACTGTTTTAGGGTTGATTTTTGGTGTTTTGACTAGCATTGACCATGGTCAAAACTTGGTGTTTTGAGCTCCAAATTGTGTATAAATTCCATTCTTGTGAGGCTTCATTTGAGTGCACAATGATCGAGGAAAAATGAGCCTGTTGACTAAAGCCCTAAAACTGCAACATTGACTTTTCGTTGACCAACATTGACTTTTAAGGAGCTCTTTTTGAGGGATGTGTGTGACACTTGGAGGGTTGGCTGATCTGATGTTGAGAAAGAATTTTTTTGCTAATGCATCCTGTTGACTGCCGACACACTATCCTATATCTTTGTTGGACAAAGAGAATTGTAAAATATTATCTATGTTATTGGCTTATCTTCCGTTGATTTATTATTGTGTTCTATCAACATTTTACTTTCATGTTTATGTAATTTCTAAATTGAATTGGGCCTAAGAAATATTGAAGTAAAATTGAATTAAGCATAGAACATACCATGTCTATTTAAATTTAACATCCTCATATTTAAAGTATGACAAGGAAGCCATTGACCCTTGTCCTTGTCTAATCAACTTTCAGTGATTTCTCTTATCACTCTTTCTTGGGCTTTGTCTTCACCTCAGCTTTGATACCATGTTAATTTTAGTTAACGATGGCATGTTCTATGCTTAGATAAACTTACTTCAATATTTCTCATTAGCCCAATTCAATTTCTTGTTTAGCAATCACATTAACATTGACAATAAATTCTGATAGAACATAAACAAATAAACAAAATATAAGCCAATACAAGAGAACAAAAAATTTGGTGGATGCTAGGGATAAACCCCAATGTGGGGAAAACTCTTTGATCAAATATTCTTATTATTATTCAAATTGAGTAGAGAGAGAAAATACAATTTATAGTAGTCAACAAGATGCCCTAGCCAGCAAAGTCAATGTTGGTCAATCCAGCAATATACCTCCTCCAATGGAGCTCGATAAAACCTAGTCAGAATCAGCCTCAAAGAAAAGTCAAATCCACCATTCACCCTACAAAAATGTGTCTGCAATTGTATGGTACGGTGAACCACTCACTCTACACACATGTCTGCCATCAAGGGATATCGAAGGGGAAGGTGAATCACTCACCCTGTACAGAACACACCACTAGGGGAATGTGAACCACTCACCCTATGGTCTCTCATAGCTCAATAAGTATCCCAGTCCCACAGGATCTCTTGGAGCTCAATCTTCAACCATGACCATCATAGAAGGGACTTTCCATGACTCCCGTCCTCCTTTTGAATGAAGATAAATTTTGACCTTACCAAGAGGATTTGAGAGGATGTTGGTAACCTACACATCCATCTTGAAATGATGGAGCTTGACTCTACCATATTCTAAATAAAGTGGTACCTATAGCCGATCATGGATTCCCTGAAGCGTGAATCCTACTTTCATTATTGCAATATACAACAATGATTTCCATCATGTGCACAAATGGCTTATGGAAGAGCTTCCTTAACGATCTGGTTTCATAATAAGCCATACTTGTTGTTATATATACTCAGCCTCAATAATTCTTCGAGAGCAACAAAATGAAGAGGTATAGAACTATATGTGTTGTTTCCATCCATCACACTGCCAACCGAGCCGACTTCAGAATATTCAAGGAATCTTAGATTTCAGAGATATCTCAATAAGAATCTATTCAAAATATGGGGTTATTCCATAGATTGACTCAGAGACTTCATAGCGAGGCATATGACTGATAGGATTTTTATCAAGAACACCAAGGATGCAGACCAACAGACCAACAACTTCTCCATCACGTCAAACTTTTAAGTTAAGGGAGAAATCAACTCCCTCTAAATATATTAACGAATATTTTCATGATTGGGCCGGGAAGGGCCGAAGGAAGTCTAACATCAACTACTACTCAGGTTCAAGCACCCAGAGAGAATAGGGGTACTGTAGTCATGCGTAACTATTGTTATGGAGATAATGAAAATGGTGCTAGCTCAGACAGAAGCTGTTGTAGCAAATATCCCTTTATTGATCCAATTTTTACTTTGAATTCCTTCAGACTAGGATACAGATTTATCCAACAAATGGTGAGGTTATTCCTTGCTATCATTGACTGAATTATTGCAATCAAGATGTACATGCCCATATTTGGCTAGAAATCCTCCATGTGTCTTTTCCATCACATCCGCCTCTATACTTCATGATAAAAGGCCAACAATGGGATGCCAAGACCTTGTAACTGATGTTTAAGAATGAAGTTTCCAAATTTACTTCATATCTTATCCAAGATGACAAGGTGAAAGGTACTACAATAGCTTGTGCACACAAGAACAATGCAACAATGTTATAGCTGACTGATAGGCCACATTGTATCATGGAGATTTATGCACAGAATTCAATCATTGCAAGACATAGAGATGTCAAGAAATATTTCTTTTGATACTAAGAGTGCTTGAAAATATCACTGAGGATTCATGATGGTCTACTTCCAATTATATATTTTAGGACATATATGCTATTATAATCAGGAAATTCCTTATGATTATATTCTGAATAATTTGAAGTGGAAAACTGAAGATTCACTTTAAAACAATATCTTCCACATTCATCATAACTGGGTATTTCATGATTACACCAACAAACCCCCGTCAAGATGATGATAGGGAAATGCTCCAGAGTCCTGACTTGTCCTTTTAGGATTTAATGCACACATCTCTTCTTAAGTATAGAGGCATGACATAAGTGCCAAAACTATAATTTAAGGTATGTTGTCCACTGTCCTACATTTAACCATTATTGTCAATATATTTAGAATTTTATTTCTTTTCAATTAGAATTGATTACATACTTCCAATATTTGAGTTACCCTTTCATATTTGATTCTTTTCTTAGGAAGCTTCAGTATATCATACCATAATGAAACATACCTGTATTGAACTCTAGCCTCGATTGCAAGAGATTCATGCTCAATACTGTGAGATGGTAGTGTTTCAAATAAAATGGTTACTGTAGTTATAAGAATTATAAAAACTTGAGTAACCAAACCATCGCAAGATTTTGGGCTTATTGCGACACTGCCTTCACGTGCCTCCTTAGTGTAGAGATTACAATCTGAGGACAAAATTTTATTCTTCAAATAGAAACTGTAATTTCATACACATATCTGGTGATGCATGTGTCATAAATTCGAATGGAAATTATGGACCAAGATTTGTAGATCAAATAGTGTGTATTTCTCCAATCAAGTATTCAAGCCCTTCTGTGACAAGGAGTCCACAGATTCACAATGTCTCTTACTCATTTAAAATATGGAATGCTCTAGAATATTGTCTTAATTAAGGGCTAACCCATACCATAATTCTGAGCCTTAATGCTTCAACCACTATCTATAGGTTGGCTCAATTGAATTTTAGGCTATGAGTATATAAGAGTTGAGCATAGAAACAAGATAGGAGTCTTTATTTCTCTTCTTTTGAGACAGGGGTGTGAATTAACTAATTGTGCTCAAAACTATGGAAGGACTAGTCTTCTTCTTTTCTAGCCTTTACTTGATCGATCTGAATTTTGAAGAGTAACCCAAACTTTGCCTTTAATATCATGTAAAATTTTATGCTCAAGATATCCTTACATAGGTGAAGACTATAAATTTTAGTTGTACTAACTAGACTTGGAGAATATATATGCTCAAAATAGTTGTTACAAGGTTGGCTTCTTAAATTATTGACTAGGTGCAAAATATAATTTATTTTATGATTGCAACTTATTCTTTCAAAGAGGAAGACCTCTCATATTTGAGTAATATTCATAGGATGACTTCTAATCTCACTATTGAGATTACATAAACTCCAAAACTGTACTTTATTCTATCTGATGTTTACTAGGAGACCAATATATTCATTTTGTAGGCCTTCGACACTCCTAGATCAGACCATCAACATTCTATCCACATCAACACTATAAAACACCCTTGTTTTCCTGTGCTAACAATCTGAGTGGTTGCATATTTTTCTATGGTACTAAACAGACATCCAAACCATATCAAAATATTCACTGAAACATCTTTACTTACCTTTGCACTAGTAGCCTAAGACAACAATAAATCCGCACCAAATTCTGTCCTAGACTTGCTTTTTAGCCTTCTCACATCATTTCCCACATATTTCCTTGCCTCATATTTTCTAGGACCTTCAGACTTGCAGAGGGAGGAGACCATGAAGACTTGAGTTCATTGATAAATTGGTGAGAATATTTTTAGAACCTAGACATAATTATTTATAATACATTAATATATGGTTTTTGTAAGAAAGCAAACATTGCAGAAGCTACGATGATTCTTGAAGCATTGAGGAATGAAGTTCTTACTCCAAATACTCATATTTGGAATATATTAGTGGCAGGTATTTCCAAGAAACCAAATACATACATGCCTCCTGAACTAATTGATGGGCATTTTAAAAAATCATATGTATGACCAACCTTCAAGCTATGGGCTGAAATGGAAGAAAAACTACATCTTCCTAATGTCTCTGCCTACCCTGATTTCATCAATGGGCTTTGCAAGCAAAGCGACGTGTAGGAGGCCCATGTACACTTCATGGAAATTAAAAATATAAGCACATTTTCCCTAAAAATTTCACCTGCAATTCATTGATTGGTGGATATTTTCACATGTTTAGAGAAGTCCTGCCCTTAAAATCATGGAATTTCAATGACCAAGATACCCAGTTATTGAAAATTTGAGTACATGATATTTAAAGAAAGATTGTTTTCGCTGAGGAGAGCTTCAACACAGGTGAGGTTCTCTGAGGGATTTATGAGCGACATACTACTTTCCTAAAGATTTTTAGCTCCATACAAAGTGCCCTATACACGTCATTGATTGGGTATATTCTCACAAGTAACAAAATTTATATCTATCGGTAGACAGTCATATGTAATGTAATCGAACCTGGTGGGGACACTCACTCGACCCTCAAAGTAGACATGCTTGAAACAATCTATGAAAACTTTTAATGTTTATTAATCAGATAAATTTTCATCTAAGTGTTAATTTGGGTTATGGTATACTGAGACCACTATCAGTGTATCACATTCTCAAAGTTATTTACATAAATGAGAGTTTGTTCAAGTAAAATATACTATCAGTTTTAGGACTAGTTGTGTGGTTTTACTTAGCTTAAGATTAGACATATTATTTAAAATGTTTTAGTTCAGTCATGTTAGTATTTGGAGATGGTTGTAAATTGCTATGTATTTTATCAAGCATTCTTTTCTATTAAATTTATTTTAATGCTGAATTTGGCCGCGTTATTCATAATTTATTGCTGGAAAGTACCGATGGAAAATCTAAATATTGTCTCCATATTTAAGTAACCCTATCTTAGTGAAATGAATCCATGTGTTTGGTATTTATTAGAGCCATTGTCCTTCACCAGATGATTCATGCATATGCATATGTTGACAATCTCCTCTGAAATTCCATTGTATCTTCATTATCGGTATGAAAAGTGGAAGACAAGATCCCAAAAAGAATCAATCTTGTTTTTGGTGAATAAAAACCCATTGAATAAGCCCCAAAATAAACGTGATGAATATTGAAAATTCTTTTGCCAAAAAATCTCAGAAGCATCTATTCTGCCGAATAATGAAAAACTGAAGAATTGAAATAGGTGGGCAGCCTTAAAGATATCGATATCATCCTTCAATGATTTTCTACAATACTCACATCCATCATCCATGTGACTAATTTTTTTTGGATAATTAGGGAAACGAGCTCCTAGACCTCATCTCCTTGACCATATATATCAAGGGACCTAATGCTTCGTTGTAGAGAACGTCAGTCAAATTCTCAGATGTTTGCATCTGAACAAGTCAGACACTGGAATCTCTGTTCTACTCCATTGTTATGATGGTGGAGAAATGGAGTAGGATTGTTTGGTGCCTTGGTGTCATACTGCTCCTTATTTATATTCATGTGAGGGTATTCGAATCCTAAAACTTCAACAACCTCTTCTGTCTGTTTTATTTCGGTTTCCAACTTGCAGGATTGAATAATGCAACCCTAGGATGAGTTGATCTGAGGTTTTTCTTAATTGAAATAAATCAAGAAGGAGGACAACATAATTTAGTTTTGATTCATGAAATTGGCAGCCATGGAGCATTGTGTTGGTATAAGGTTTTAAATTTTCTTTAGAAAAGGGGTTGCAAAGTGGCTTCCCTGGATCTCAATTCTGATGGGATAAAAAGGAAAACCTCTATAGATAAAGTCAATTCAATTACACACTATGCAAAGCCACTGCTAGATTATGTCAGCAACCTCGAAAATGATGAGAAGGTACCTGGACTCTCTAGAATATAACCTGTCATTTTAAGGTCTGAGAACAGTGAGTCTAAGCCCAAAGTGAAGAGAGAAATATGCCCAAGAGAGTTATGCATATTATAAGTTTTTAGAATTATTCTCTTTATTGTTCCTTTGGAGTCCTTACTATAATAGATATATCCTCCCAAAATTAGGCAACAAGGATTTGATAGTTTTTTGGACTTTATTTCACATTTCAAGTTGAGAAAGATGAGAGTTCAAACTTAGTCCATTTTTATTAATTACCCATGTTGGCTTGGGAATTTGGAGAATGATCTCTGAATATGTTCTCATTAAATTTTTTTCATATTTGGAAAACAATACATGCTCAACATTTTGTTATGAGATTGATGGAATTTCAGTTGATTAGTGTAGGGGGTCCTGATAGCAAGGAGGCTAATTGAAGAATGCCATGTTACTAGTACAAATGACCTGCTTAGACCTACCAAGCCACAGGGAGAATGTGGCCAATTAAAAAGTGAGTTGGCCTTTGAGGCCTGGCTCAGACTAGCTCAAAACCAAAAATTGAATGGCATTCTGGTGTTCACTGGTTCCACAGAGGTAATACTGGGTTAGGATAGCCAACCCTTCAGGGCCGGGTGAGACCTTACGACCTTTGCAGACTTGGACATGGGCTAAAAGAGTTGGTACTTACATCTTAGAATCATTGTATAGATGACCTTAGATAAGGTCTTTCAGACCTAGCTCATTAGGTTGTAAGAATATTTGAAACCTTTTATTATACATAAACTCGCTTTTTAAGAGCACTAGTCTTGATTCCCAAGTCCCGACTGTTAGAAAAGGTTGTCATTGATGTTAATATGGCATTATTGGATGGAAAATATTCTTGTGATGTGATAATACCATGCATCCTTGCTCTTGATGAAGATTCCCTAGAAATAATGATGATATCCTTACTCTTCATAAAGGAGTCCTTATTGATGCGCATAGTGAATCTTGATGAAGAAGCTCTCCTTGTGATGATCTAGCCTCAACTCTAACAAACTGATGCATGCTGCATATGGTTAATGAAATATCACTACAAAATCTTGATTTCATGGTGACATTGATGGCACACATGATAACATATATGGTGATGGCATGGAAAATGAAGGAATTGGAGATCACTTGATGACATATGATGATTAAATAACAAGTGGAGAGCTTACTTAATCCCCTAATGACCTCATTCTTCCCAAACACCTTATACATAAAAATATTCAAAGTAGTCATAAAGAAAATCATTTTTTTTTCACCTTAGAGGCATCCTATCAACTTGGCTCCTTCACCATCTTAAACATGAATCTTTCCTCTTTCCAACGAGCCTTCACTCAGCCCCTAAATCCAAATATTTTAAGAGAAAATAATTCTTTAAGATAGCATATTAAAATTATTTTAGCCTAACCGACCTACACTCAGTCACTCAAGTTGGCCCCTCCATAAGATGTGTCCATCCACTTTAGAGCCGAAATTTGTATAAATACAATGCTGGACTGCCCATTTTCAAAGATAAATTTGGTGATTAATTCTGAGAAAAACACAGAACTCAAATCTGAGGTAATAGAAGACAATGCAGGACATTGAATATTGTTTCAAGGATTATTGCATGGGTTAAAAATCTATGACAAGGAGATGTCACATCAGAAAAAAACCCTCTGGCCTATTGTAGCCCAAAATTAAGGCTCAGATATTTGTTGCGGCCCAAAATTAGGGTTCGGATCTTTATTGAAGACCAAAATTAGGGCTCAGATCCTTGTTGCAGCCCAGAATTAGGGCTCAGTTCTTGGTTGCAGTCCAGAATTAGGCCTCAGACCTATTGTTTACACCCTCAGACCTGGACAATCACTTGACAGCTACTGTGGAGTAGTTTTAATTCAACTGTGGCTCAGATTTGTTGGATTCTTGGAAAGGCACCTGAACCTTGGTCGAGTAACTTCAGAACTGTGGTGCTACATCTTGAGACTGTGATAATAATACAACCATAGTTTGGAATCTTGAAGGTTATTTCTGTGGTAATACAACAGTTGTGGATTGATGAAATAATAAATCTGTGGAGCTTGTATCAAAGGTAGTAGTTACACTTTGAAGAGTGTGAACAATTAATATGTGTGCAACTTCATATCTGTTACCTAACACACTTGTTTGTGGCTTAGTGGAGGACAACCTTTCCTGTGGAAATACCAGTTGAAGGATCTGGTACCTACGTATGCACACAGTGACTTGAACACGTTATGACAATTTTCTAATATTTTGTGATAACGTGTGATGGAGTGATAAGGCTGTAAGAATAACACTTATATACAGTCCATCACCTAGAAGAAACTGTGGAGGAATCCTTCAGGCATGTGCAGTCAATGCTGGAGACATGAAATTTGAAGAAAATTGGACTGGGAAGAAATTAATATTTTTGGAGCAAATTGAAGCATTGAACAGTGTCTAATTTTGAAATTCATTGAAGACCTTGAGGCATCATTAAAGATATTTTGGAGTTTTCTTGACACATCACCAAGCATTGTTGAAGACTCTTTGAATTTTGGAGGGCAGAGAGGAAAGTGGTTTGTGGAGCTTATCTTTTTGGATCTGTTTGGTGCGCATCGTATTTGGGCATTAGACTTGAATTCATATTGAATATTTGAAGTAGTGGGTTGAAGCCCTAGAGGATTATGAACACTGACATTAGTACCCAGATCCTTGAAAAATGGCAAGGTATTCAACATGCTCTGATCATATTCCAAGGAAGTTTTTATTGCTTCTCAGTAGGACCCAAATATATAATTTCCACCAGCAAACGACATGGTTGTGAATGACATGTATGATAAAAACCATCTACACATGACAACTCTTTTGGTAAAATGAAATTCCTCCTTCCTCACCATCATCTTAACCACTGCAACAAAGAAGGTGAAATTATATTATAGGTAGGAAGTCCATTATTATATTATCGGGTGTTCATTTATCAATGATATTTTTTAGTTTACATTAACATATTTAACTCTGATTTGAAAATTAAAGGCTTGCTGGAGCAGATGAGGAGACCCAACGTTCATTTCTGCAGATTTGGATAAAGAGCCATCTGGAATATGGAAGCAGGATATTAAGAAAACGAGTTTTGTTTGCAAAGTTTGGGAAATCTTACAAAAACCTAGTATTTCACATGGGTGAGAGAGACATTTACTTGGTGTGTTTATAAGCATGTATATGCATCTTGTTAGATGGAAAAGAGCAGGTAGGGGAGCCATGTTCTGGCAGCTCATGGCAGAAGGAATGAGCTCATATGGAGATGGGTATGAGATTGTTTTGTCTCAGAATCCATCCACAATAGCTCTAGTTTCAAGTTTGTCTCATAAGTTGGCTGATCTTACTCATTTTTTTACCAGGATGTATGAATATAATAATAGGAGGCAGCTTAGGGTAAAATTCTAATGCCTCTCTAATTTCTCAAATTTATAACCTAAAAACACATAATATTTAATTGCTTAAAGTAATAACCTAAAAATAGATACAATAGATAGTTACAGACTACAGTGAATTCACTCTCACAAGAATCAGTTGACAATATTTCTCAATTAATTTCAAACTCTTACTCTCTATTTTATTATGCACGCTAGTAGGAAAGGGGAATTTAGTGTGAGTTTTATCGTGGTATAGTACATGAAGCAAGAGTATATCTCTATCCATCTATGAAAAGAAGTAAAATGGATTGTTCACGACAACAATGGCTCTTTGGAAAAATGAATCCTTGGCACTGGTGGGGAAGAATATCAGTGTTGGGCTGCCATTATGATTGTTGGCTTGGTAGTGGAAAATTTCGATGCAACAACCTTCGGCTCCCTTACCATTAACTTTCTTTTATGCAACAACAACCTAAACTCTGAAAAAAACCTAGACTTTGGTTAATGCTACAAGTTGCAACAATCTAGACTCTGGTTAATGTAGCAAGTTGCAACAACCTAGACTTAGGTCAATGTTTCAAAAACTTGGCCTACCCTAGGCATTGAATTTAGAGTCTATATGTGTAACATGACACTTTGGACTTTAGTTAGAGAATAAGGCAACTTGAAATACACAGTGCAGTTTGGACTCCATAGTCTACAAGCTGTAACCAAGGCTCAAAAAATTGGTAATAGATTATAGAAAAAGCCACAATTTTGAGAAATGCTCGGTGGAATGACAACCCTTCCTAACGAATTTTATAATATTATTCAATTATTTTCAAACTCTGTAAAAATCAAAATTTAAGTTATTTTTACTGGTAAATTTCACTGAGTACTTATTCGATGTGCCAGAGGCCTCTCGATGAGCTCTAACGTGTTCAATTTTGAACACTGATCCTCATGTGATCGAGAATAAATAATAGCATAGTCAGTTGGATAAGCAGGTCTAATTTACAAAATATCACTCAGAATCTCACTCAGATCTACTAGTATCATTTCCACGATTTAAATAATGAATGGAGGAGTCTTAATACTACCCCACAACTCTCATCATCATGCCATCTATGCCTAGGTATAATTGGAAAAACACATATATTTTCCTATAACTAATTCAACATGGTATTCATTGCAAATTATGGGCTATGGTCACTACCATAGTATTTAAAGGAGTAAAAGATGTTTTGTGTTCACCTTAATTGAAAAAATATCAATGCAGATGCATATTTTAAAGTTTAAGCTCATAGGGTTGTAACTATTTGATAGGAAAACGTTTTTCTATTCTAAGCATCATTTCCCCATGAAGTTTTTTCTATATCTTCACGCATTCATTTTTTATAGGAATAGTTTATCCACAATTTTAATTTCTTTATGCTTTCAAATATCGTTAAATATTTTTATTCTTAAATGTTTTAATTATGTGACTAATACAACTGCTTTATTGTGCTCAGGGCAATATATCCAGGTATGGATCCATGGAACGAAGAAATAGAAATCAGAAATCTTATCTTATATGGAATTTTTGTTTTCAAATTATCTACTGTTGTGTTCATTATTAATTTGAAAAGGGCCATTCGATTGGAAAATGAAACAAAGCTAAATTTTATTGAGAATGTATTAACTGATTCATTAAATAAAAATAAGTTGTCAATTTTAAGCACTCTTAAATAGATTGCAAAAAATTATTGTCATTGCATGATGTTGAAAATAGTTAGTTGGACTAGTGTAGAGCATAAGAACATATTGAGCTTAATGGCACAACTGACACCATGGAAGAAGCTTTGGAACAAGTTGTGGAGTAGATGGTGGTTGAGAAAAGGGTTGCAACACTGTATATGCATTTGGAAAGGACCCCTATGCAATGGTGGGTAAGCACATCAAATTATGTTGCATTCATGGCATGATATGACCAGGGCACTAAATGTTAAAGTCCTACTAGAAATTGGGGCTCCACTAGCTAATGACATTTTGGAATGTAGTTCTATCAACTAGACCCTACAATTCGGTGGTACATCCAATCCAATGGGCCACATGTACCACTGCAAAGTCATTAGGAGATATACGAGGTTCCTATTTAAATATGGGTTCATAATTTTATGCACACTTTAGAGCCATTTCCAAAGAATTCATATCCTAACATAAAAAATGCAGTGGCAGACAACTAGCTAGGCTGAATTATGAGAAAGGTTCTACAACACTTTATATAAATCTACAAGGAGGAGGCACAGATTGCACCAACATTATGGAGAGTAGATCTAGTATACGTATCAGTCAATTCAGCAGGGAGAATTCTTTCTGTAGCTTTCGGAAGTATATTTATTTTTGTAGCTTTCTGAATTATAGATATCTAACTATATCTCGCATACATATTAGTAAAATCAAGAATTCTCCAAGGTTTCAAGTGCAGAAATAATTCTCCCCGCTATGAAAGGAACTCCTATAAGCATACATGTACAAAAATTAGAAACAAAGAAAAATTTGGGTGCAACAGAGAAAGCAGATGTTGTGATAGCTGATGCATAGACATATTTTTTTAGCCAACTACATTATTCCTGCCTCAAAATTTATAGCTTCCAATTAAATCTTGTCTCCCAAGCCTACAAATCAAGTTATATATAAACCAGTGGAACAAATTAATATTAACTATAGCATTGACTTCACATGTTTAGATCACTAATCTACATTTCAGTGTAGTCTCAGAAGTATTCTTAGGGACATCATTAACCAATTTCCACACACATTTTTTTTCACCATTAATTCTTACAGGGGTCTTTGTTGTTGGTTGACCATTTCTATGGAAAATCCCCCATGCGTTTCCATGAAAAAAATCTCTTTTTATCTTGATGCTTGTATTTTTGTAGAAATTCTTGTGTTTCCAATAGATTTTAGCCAATTGGGAGCCAATTCCCCAATCGAGGAGGGGCTTGGTAGCATCCAAAAATTTCATCTTATTCCTCCTATTTTTCTTGACCACTGTGCCTTCCCTACAGTGGGCTTAGCAGCAGCAGCGCTAAAACCTCTTTGCAGAACTCTGCATTTCCACATCAATGTTGTTTTTCTTTCCATACCTTCGATATCCCCTGTCAGACACAACGTCCCTTCCTCCCTTTCAATCTTTCCTGGAACTCCTCGAAATCATATGCCACGAGTAAAACCCCTTAACACCCTTTGTAGATTAATCTTTTTGTCATACACTTTTGTTGATCAAGCAACGATCATTATATTTTTCCTCTTTTCCAAAAGTAGAGAACCAATGCTTTGGGTGGCAAGAACACTCCTCCTATGGAGGCGAATCTACTCCTTTAGTGGATTCAATCCCTCAACCCATTTCATTACATATGCAAAGTGGATTCAATCTCTCAACCACTATAACTTTGGTACTTGATATTTTATATGAATAGACAATATCTTTGATGTTAAACAAATACTGAGCTATTAAGATGTCCACGAATGGGAAGGGGAAGGAATTGGATACCACAGATGTCCAGGAACGAGATGGGGAAGGAATTGCATACCAAGTAAAATATATGTGATCTGGAGAGGGCATTAAGGAATTCCAAAAAAAAATATCCCTTGCTCTCTTTTCTTACTTATGAGTAATGAGAAGCATCATTAGCACTGGGAAGTAGGGAAATTATTAGATTATATACCAAATGATATCACAAATACAAGTGATTTTGGTGCTCGTTGGAAGAGCAATATATTCACTCTGTTGTTGAAAAATTCATGTGTGATATTAGTGTATTTTATCAATCTCTCTTTGAACAAATAAACTCAGAAGCCCAAAAAAATTTATGTGTAGTGGGTATGATAACCATGCTAATCCTCATTTAGCACCTAAAACAAACCTTGAACATAAAGTTGCTGGCATCACATAATATTTAAATATTGTTGGACAACATGAAAGTCCATGTTACAGGAATAAGCCTTGTAAAGAGCACAAAGAAAATTAAGGATGCATTGACTTCTTTTGCTGGCATTGAGTTGGGAAAAGAAAAAGGGCTTGAAAGACAAGTTGCTACTGGCATTGACGCTCCTGAGAGGGGAGGGAATTTTCATGTTATTCAAGTATAATGGTAGCAGAAAAGAAACATTCTTATAATTAAATAAGTTAAGGGTAGTCTAATCTGTGTATGAACATAAGCCAATTTGTTTGATGTCAACTAGAAGATGGAAACCTGGAAGAGAATATACAATCAAATGTTACCCTTTCATATTCATGGGTAATCTATCAATTCATCTCAATCGGTCCTATATACTTTATAATGCTTTGTTATTCATGTACAATAAGAGTTTCCTCACAAGTGGTTGCATGCTATTCAATGATGTGCATCCTTTAGAATAATTGCAAACCAAAAATGTTTTACGGGTGTTGAGAAATGATGGACAAGTTCCCCATCCCACATCATCTTAGATTTCCATTGTTTGATAAGGTGCATAAATATGGATATTTTTGTGAGTTTGATAATGAAGACAAGATAGAACTATATAGGAAGTTATTTTCTCAACAACAATGAAACAAGAATGGCAACGAATTTAATGTGTCAAAATAAGAATTATAGAACCTAGAGGAAATTAATTCAAGGTGGGATTTATGACATTGCCCTTGTAGCAGTAAGTCTACCAACTAATCACATATCTTGGTTGATCAAAACATGCTAAGGGTATTGAAGGAGGTTGTTGAAAGTGTTTCATATTTGGAGATAGATCTTGGTAGGCTTTAGTTATAGGCATTTCCCCATATTTAGTATGTTGGAGATCACATGCATATTAGGAAGAATAAAATGAAGAGTTATTGGAAATGATATGATGGATTTATTTTGGATATCACATCGATTCATAAGTCAAAGAAAAATTTATCAGAAGCTAATTTAAATATTTTTATCAATGTGCCTATTATGCATGGCCACAATCATTTGGTGTTGTCCTGCAAACCACGAGTAGAAAGAGTTTGGAATGAGAGTTTGTAAAAATGCTGAAGTCATAGGTATATAGTGTGGTGAATAAGGTATGAAATCAATTATTCCAACATCAACATTGGATGTATATTATCACACACAGGCTTTAAAGATTCATTTTTATAAATAAGTTTCCACCACAATTAAAGAACTACCATCAAATACAACACCATTTTGCAAGAAGGATGAGAATAGTCCTTGCGGGATTTGAGGATGAATACATGTCATTTATTCAACCTATGAATTAAGCATCATTTTCCTCCCATACCACAAACAAATCCAGATAGTTTTTAAAAATGTCATTGCAATAGCATTTGAAACAATATTGTGTCCTGTAAGTATGCCACAGAGGAGAATATCTAGAGATGGTTGGAGAAGACATTTATGGTGTCAGAAAGTTTACAAAAGTTCTTGTGGGAATGGATAAACATATCATGTTGTAAAGCACGTCCAATGTTGTAACCTCTTGTTGAGATATTTCAATTGCAATGGATCAAAACCTTTGGATTTGAATTTTATAGATGGATGAATAAGAAAGTTTGTTTTAGGAAGAGGGGTGCTTCTAACGGATTTATATAAGATTGGATTAGATTTTTCATCTGTTCATGAAAATTTTATTGGATGAATCGGTGATTTGAAGCATGTAAATTATTATTATTAGAATCCAATTTTAAGGTCACGACTAAGCCAGACACCAAATTGGTGTATGAGACTTCCTCGTTTGTGGTACAAGAGTAGGGGATATTTCTACATCAGTATGAATTTATGGAGTAGGGGCCTGCATAATGTTGCTCAAGAACTACGCAGTCTTTCGTGGGAGCCAAGTCACCCTCTTCTGCAATGGACCATGAGTGCCACCCTAGGGAGGAAAATTGGACTCATATTTGGTAGCTCGGAGGATACCACACTTTTTTAGTTCATCGGGGATGCAGGAAAGGAGAAAGAAAGGAAATTGTGGGGTATTTTCTAGTATTTTGGTGCCAACTCAGCCAGCAGTTGGAGGAGATAGGGGGAAATTGGGCCAAAATTCCTAGGTCAACATTTGGCCAATTCCTTCGTGGGTTACTAGAGGAGAACCCAAGGTTAATTTCCTAGAATTTTCTAGGCACTGAATGAGGCCCTAGCAACCATTGTTCACAGTTGGTAGTGAAGTTTTTCACATTGCATGTTAGATTAGTCGATTTCATCACTTGGGCATTGCTAGGTTTCCTTGGGCAAGCCCAAGTGCATTCTTTCAGATCTTACCTTTGTACCCAACATTTATATTAATAAAATGGCTCATCTCATCACAGTTAATGGAGATTTCTTAGTGTTTACTGTGTTTTTTTTATACTATGCTTACTTTGTTTATCATTGTAAATTTCTATTAGGAATATTACAATGGTACAAAAGCATGATCTTGGCTAGCTGTGGGGAAGCTAGCAAGATCATGAAGGTGTTAGACTTGCATGCACAGTGCTTTGTGAGCTTATATACACTCCAATGATGCAAAAATAGGAAAGTACAAAAAGGGTTGTTGGAGGAGTTGATAAGGCAAAGCCAAAAATCGGTTTGTGAAATGGATTGAGGAGCTAGGGTTGTTTGGAATTAGATTAGGGGAAATCGTGGGGGATTTTCCAACATCTTGGTGGAGCAAGAATCCCAAAATATGCTATAGGTTACAATTTTTGCTTGTGGAGGAGGGCCAAGCATTTTTAGGTCAAATTTGGAGCGTCAAAAAGTAGAGTAAGCCCTTTCTTGGTTTTTGAAAAGAATCTCATAAATAATTTGGAAATTTTTTTTGGGCATATTAGAGGCTTCAAATAGGGGCCCCAACTCAGCCAAAAACTGCAGAAGCTAGGGGGAAATTGGGCTGAAATTCTGAGGTCAACATTTGGTTGATTTCCTCATGGGTTTTTGTGGGTTATTGTGGGAGAGTCCGAGGATAATTTTCTAGAATTTTCTGAGCACCAAAGGAGACACTAACAACCATTGTTTGCAACCAATAATGAAATTTTTCACTGGGTTGGCAAAGATATTTTTGGGGACAACCACATTTCATGTTAAAGTATTCGATTTCATCACCTGGGCATTGTTAGCTTGCCTTGGGCAAGCCCAGGTGCATGTTTTTTGATCTTACCTTCATACCCAACATTTATATTAATAGAATTGCTAAGCTCAACAGAGTTTATGGAGATTTTTGGGTGTTTAATATGTTGTAAATTTTTTGTTTGTCTTTTGTAACATGCTTTCTTTGCTTATCATTGTAAATTTCCATTAGGAATATTACAGAGAATGCAAATACAAGATTTGATAGAAAGTCCATCAGAATACTAAGCCATGAATTGGATCCAACATTATGGAGACTAGGTCTAGTATACATATCAATCAACTAGAGACTTCTCTCCTTGAACCAAGCCTCCTGGTCAAAATTTCTAATAGTGACTGCTCCATAGATTGATTCTCCAAATTGTATGCGATTGGAGCAGTAGAAACTAATGACAACCGAGCCACTTCCCTAGTTGATGGTATGTAATATTGATGATACCATATACAAGTTGAACCCATTGGTATAAACACAATGAATACCTGCCAAGAAATCTGAGACATAACTGCAATGATCCCAAAAATTTAATGTGTCCACTGCACTTTGATCAATTGATGCATGATTCAGTATTCACCCAAATGGAGTTGCATTGAAGGACATTGGTGCATGAAACATACACTTGTGCATATTGCTGAAAAGTTGATTGCTGGTTTCAAGTGCATTGAAAGAAGCATAGAAATCACAATAATGCACAAACAGTTGCTCAATTTCAAAGCAACATAAACGAGAATGAGAAGGGAGTCACATTTTCTTTTGTACGAGTTGCCCATGCCACCTAGTAGTTACTAATTATTTGAAGTAGTTGAAATATCATTTGGGCCATTAGTATTATAGGTATCAAAGTACCATTGTATGAAATAATAATGTAAGACCAACATACCGACATGCTTACCCTTCTTCCTCTGCATCGACCCCTTCTCATAACTAAAACGTATTCACCTCTCTGGAATTTGTGATGCACCGAGCCAAAATGGAAAAGAAATAGCGCTACATACTCAAACAAGCCATATTAAAAAGGGCTTATCTCCACTACACTGCTACCCAACAAAACCAGTGTTAAATATACAAGCATCTGCTCCAAATTTATATTATTTTGGGTCAAAATATTTACTAAGTGCAGAATATTTACATTTTCCTCTCAAGATAAGATTTACAGATCCATGAAAGCGGTCCGACATTATCTGGCTAGACCCCTGTGTTAAACGAGTTATTGTTCTACCAAGCCACTAGAACCCAACCTCAAGTTACATACGAGTAAATTGGCATCATTAGTTGCCCATTCAAAATAGTTGTTACTGCATTTTCTATGCAGCCTCATGGAGAAAAACCCAAAAAACCTAGAAAGTTTTCTAATTTTAGTTTGTTGTTGACAATCTGGTTGTTTGTGCTAAAAGGAAATGTAGCACACATTAGATTTCATTCCCCTTGAAATTTTATTATTTCCATTGTCTTTGTGTTTTTCCTAGAAGAGAATTTAACAGGTCCTAGTTTTCTTTTGGCATGCACCTTTGCTGCTGGCAATATGCTTGTCTTTCTACTAAAAGTAAATCTAGCACATGTTAGATTTATTTCACCTTTCAATGTTGCTATTGAGAATGCCTTGTATCTGTGATAGAAGGAAATATAGCACAAAATAGATTTATTTTTTCCCTACAATATTTCTTTTGGCAACATACTTGTGTTTGGGTTAAAAGTAAATCTAGCACGAGCTAGATTTCTTTCACCATGCCATGTTCTTATGTGCTTATGTTTTTTTATAGGAAAATTTACCATGGGTTATATTTCCTCCACCTTGCAATGGTGTTATCGAAAATGTGCACTTATTTATGCTAGAAGGAAATATATCACTCATTATATTTTTTTCATCTTACAATGTTGTTATTAGCAATTTTCCTTTATGATAGAGTGACATCTTTCACGTGTTAGATTTCTTTTTCTTGATAGTGTTGTTGTTGGAAATAGGCTTGAGTTTTTGATAAAACTAAATATAGCACATTTTTATTCACAATTTGATTGTGTTTGAGCTAGAAGGAAATTTAGCATGCACTAGATTTGTTTCACAATGCCATGTTGTGGTTAGAAATCTGGTTGTTCATGCTAGAAGGAAATATGACATATCCTTTGACCTTGCGATGTTGTTATTAGAATATGCATGTGACTATGTTAGAAGGAGATTTATCACATGTTACATTTCTTTCCTTGCAATGTTGTTATTGGAAATATTCTTTAGCTTGTGCTAGAAGTAAATTTAGCATGTGTTAGATTTATTTAACCCTACAAAGTTGTTATGTTCTTATGTGTGTGCTAGAAGGAAATATAGTACGTGCTAGATTTGTTTCATTTTATAATGTGTTTGAGTTGTGTTGTAAGGAAATCTAGCGCATGTTAGATTTCCTTTGCCCTATAATGTTGTTTTTCTCAACATGCTTGTTTTTGTGCTAGAAGTAAATCTAGCATGCATAGAGTTCTTTCACCTTATGATGTGCTTGTCTACTTGTGTTTATGCTAGAAGGAAATCTTACACAAATTAGATTACTTTCACCTTATAATTTTTTTATTGGCAATGAGCTTATGTTTGGGCTAGAAGGAAATATAGCACACATTATGTTTCCCTCACCTTGGAACGTGCTTGTGTTTGTGATAGAAATAAATCTATAATATGCACTAGAATTCTTTAGTCCTACAATGTTGTTATGTGCTAGAAGGAAATATAGAATGTGTGAGATTTATTTCAATTTGAAACATTTTTGTGCTTGTGTTGGAAGAAAATTGACCACATGCTAGATTTCTTATACTCTACAATGATGTTGTTGGAAACATGTTTTTATTTGTGGTAGACATAAATCTAGCACTTGTTAAATTTCTTTCACTTTACAATGTTGCTATGTGCTTGTGTTTGCACTAAAAGAAAATCTAGCACATGTTATATTTCTTTTACCTTGCAATGTTGTTATTAGTAACATTTTTGTTTAGGCTAAAACGAAATCTGACATGTGCTAGATTTTTTTTTGTCCTATATTGTTGTTGTTAGAAATATTTATATGTTTGTGTTAGAAGTAAATATAACACAAGCAAAAATTTTCTCAACCTACAATGTTGTTATGTGATAATGTTTCCATTAGAAGGAAATATAGTATGCATTAGATTTATTTCACCTTGCAATGTTATTATTTTAAATGTGCTTCTATTTCTGATATGAATAAATCTAACATGTGTTAGATTTGTTTTGCCCAACAATGTTTTTGTTGACAATATGTTTGTGAATTTGTACTAGAAGGAAATCTAGGATGTGTTATATTTTCTTCACAATTCCATCTTATTTTTGACAATATAGTTATTTATGTTGGAATGAAAGCTAATGCTTTGCATTGTTCAAAATATGCTTGTGTTTGTGATAGAAGTAAATCTAACATACACTACATTTATTTCACCTCGCAATGTTTTTTTTGTAAGTTAGGCTAAGCTACATTAGATCCTAAAAGAAACTTTACGTAGGCATTGGGTTGAGATGGAAACCAATGCTTAGCCAACCCCAACCTTGGTATCTTTCAAAATAAAGCAGCTTTGGGGCTGCCTCCTAGGAGGAAACTAGCCACTTAATAGAGTCAAAAAATCATGTTTTACAAAATGTTCTGTAACACATATAAAAAAAAAATAACTATAGTATGTCTCGATTTGACAAAAAACAGAGATGAAATGAGATATCGCGCAGTCATGGTGTTCCTTCATCATCCTCTATTGCAGGGTCCTCCTAAGTCCTCAATGAGACATCCATATTCATGTGCAATGGCCTCCTCCTCAGCTGTTGGCTTGCGCGGGGGCTTAGGGGGAGATGCGTGGATGATTGGAGAAACATGTTACTATGCATATAGAACTCTGGTCCATACCCCATCCAAATCCATGATCCAAACATCTATCTCCTCCTCCACTGGCTCGTGAACAGGGAGTGGCTCGGTTTTTCGAGTAGTGGGCAGCTCAGAGTGCACTATGGTGGACTTCCTGGGGCCTCTTTTACCCCTCTTATTCTTCAAAGATAAGATAATATCTTCCTGGGTGAGATAAGACATTTGAGTAGCCTTCTTATCATGGCTTCTTAAAGAGGAACTCTCAATGGATTCCAGACTTGATGTTAAGCGTAGTGATAACGCCCCAAGAATGCACTCTTTGGCTACTCTTGATGGGATTTTGACATTGTCACGGGGCCATGGGGAAGATGACGAGTAGAGTTAGGGAAGCTGGGCTCAGAGAAGTGAGATGCGCAGTAGGGATTCACGCAGTAGAGGTGCGTAGTGGGGGGACACTCAATAGGGCAGTCCACCGCAGATAGCTCGCAGTGGGGAGAGGCACAAGAAGAGGGGTTTTCCACATGGATGCACACAACGAAGGGGCGCACAATAGGGGGTGCGCAACTAGGATCATTTCAGAGGGAGGAGAACACTGTAGGAACATGCTGTAGGATCAACATGGGACAAGGGGCATGTGAAATAGGGGGAGCGCATAGGAAAGCTGGAGCAACAATGTGATGGCAAGGGGATATTAACATAAATGGCTCTACAGACTACTTGGAGCAACAAAGTGATGGCAGAAGGGGAGATTCAGGGCCTTTTGGAGATTTGTGGCATGAGCAAAAATGCGGTGAGGGGTTGTGGCATGCTCATACATGCAATGAGGGAAATTCCAAGTGTGACTGAATGTGATTCAGATTATGGCAAGAGATAATGTTTGACAGAACACCATTATGAATGATTGATGAATTGAGTTTCTGCATCAAGTTAAGGTGGCGTTGCAGGGCATCGTCAGCTTGAGCATGGGAGGATCTGTCCTCACATGATTGGGGTGTGTCACTTGCATCCGAGGTTCACCTTACAATGTTGTTATGTGCTTTTTTTTATGATAGAATGAAATATAGTACAAATTATATTTCTTTCACCTTACAATTTTATTATTAGCAACGTGATTTTTTTTGTGCTAGAAGAAAATATTGTGGGTGTTATATTTATTTTTCCTTACAATGAAGTTATTGTTAATATCCCTGTGTTTATGATAGATGTAAATCCAGCATGTATTAGGTTTCCTTAACCATACAATGTTGTTATTTTCTTATGTTTGTGCTGTAAGTATATGTTGCATGTGCTAGATTTCCTTTTACCCTACTAAAATGTTGTTGTTGGCAAGATGCTTATGGTTGTGCTAGAAGTAAATCTAACACATGCTAAATTTATTTCACCGTGCAATGTTTACATGAACTTTTATTTCTTCTAGAAGGAAATGTGGCATGCTTAAAGTTCTTTCACCTTGCAATGTTGTTATTAACAATGTGTTCATGTCTTTATTAGAAGAAAATCTAGCATTTGCTTCATTTAATTTCGTTTTCAATATTGTTGTTGGCAATGTGCTTGTGTTTTTTCTAGAAGTAATTCTACCACATGCTAGATTTATTTTATCATACAATATTGTCATGTGTTTTTTGTTATGCTAAAATGTGTAATATTCCCAATTAGCAGTAGCTAATTGGAAATATTAATTTTGATCAATTTTTCCTTATATAATTAAATTATAAATAAAAGTGAGTAGAGGGGGACATAACTCACTCTAAAAATAAAGTGCACTCCCTTGTAGACACAACGTTTTAAGTTAAGTGAACCAAGGGGGCCCAAGAAACCACGTAGAGGAGGGGGGCCTACGTACACTCTAGAAGCTTCTACGTAGATAAGGATGAACACATGGAGAAGAGAGAGGATACGTTGGGGTTTTGGAGGGAAACCAACGTTATAAAAGATGGAGGAGCCTCCTCATTTCATTCATTCTTGAGATGGTGATTTTGGAGTGAGAATTTTGTCTTCTTGAGCATGTTGGTTGTTTAGCCTGTCTACAGCACTGTTTAGTGCATTGAGTGTCTCTAGTGGGAGATCTTTCCCTTAGCCCTGGGGGACTTCGAGTGCCTGCTTGGGAAAGGTTGTTTTTTGAGTATTTTGTGAGTCGTTTTATTTTTTGGATTTGTTGCGGAGCTGGAGTTTATAGAGACTGTGCAGTCACTGGGAGAGAGGATGCAGTCCATTGTGGAGGAGCTTCGAATTGGGGTTTCAGCAGGTGATTTTTCCCGGATTTTGAGCCAAGGGTTAGCCTTTTCCCATCAGAGGTTTTTGGTGGAGTTTCCAGAAGTATTTTAGTTGTTTCTATCTAGCCACTACCCAGTGCCTTGGAGGCCAACGTAATTCACTGAGGAGGCAATTTCTCGTGATTTCTGGGGTTTGCCATTATTGGAATGGTTTTTGGATCTTGTTTGGGTTTTCAAGGAGAGGAGGTTTACGGATTTTCAACTTATTCCGGCAAGGGGATCAGCCCCTAATCCTCAGTCCATTCCAGCAGTAGCAGCTACACGGCAGTTTTCTAGTAGCTGGGACGCAGTTCATAGAGCAACCATTTCTTGTCTTTTCTGAGAGTGTTTTCTATCTTGCTTTGGGAAATATTTCTTCTTGTACTTCATTACATTTCTCAGATTAATAAAATGGCTCAACATTTCCTCTCTATTTTTTATGGTTGAGTTGCCGTAGTTGTAGTTGTTGCCGTAGTTTCTCTTTATATTATATGTCTGCTGCATTATTATTGTTTTTTGAGCGCTCTAGTTCTATACCACTTGGTGTTTTTATCTTTCACTCCTAGACAGAGTCTAGAAAGGGCTAGGTAGCCTCCGGATCTCATCCTCTTTTAGAGGTGACATATCCGGTAAATACCCTCCCAGTCAATCTTTGGTTGGAGTTTGTCGAGTTTTAGAGATATCCCTAAAACGAGATATTACAGTGGTATCAGAGCTTGAATCTTGGATCAACCTGCGGGTTTCCAGTTTTCAGTTGCAGCTATTTTGGTTATAAGGGCCTACACAGTAATTAGAGGAGGCTCATTTGTGGGAGCTTCATTTGTGAGATTTTAGAGCTGGGGTGTTGGTAAATTGATAGGAGAGCCATATGAAGAGGTTTGCTGGGATTTTGGAGAGCAATGATTGACAGTAGCAACTGCAGTGCCAGAAAACGAATTTGGAAGAGGGCCAAACTACATAGGGTTATATTTTGAAGGTTGGAATTAGAAGAAACCATTTCTAGTTTTTTCTGGGTTTTGGGCAAGGATCACCTTCCCAAATTCCTAGAATTTTCTGATTAGTTTTCAGTGGGTAAATCGGAGGCCGAAGTCAAGTAGCAGCGTAGTTTTGGAGCAACAGTGCAGTTATTGGAGGAGCTTGTGGTAGACATAGAACATGAGGAGCCTATGATAGACACCGAACAGGAGGAGCCTGTAGACACAGAGTAGGAGGAACCGATGTCAGCTGATTATGATGCGAAGAAATTTGGGGAGATGCTCCTCAAATCAGTACAGGATCTCTCAAGGCAGATTGAGGTGATGGGGCAGAGATTCACCGTTGCGGAGGCTAGACAACATGAAACACCGAGGGGTTTCCAGATTGGCAAGGGATCAAGAACATCCAACATTTTTCGGAGCATGATGCCACTCAGCATATGGCATCACATACACCCACACATTCCACTATGCCCATTTTTCTGGGTGGAGACACACAGGCAGGAGCACAGCAAGAGCTAGAGCCTGGCCACATGGGTGATTATTTCATCGAGTATCAGGCATATGGGTAGGAGTTCAGGGATGCCCTTCCATGCAGAAGTTCAGGGATGCCCTTCCATGTAGAGATTTTTTTTAGCTCCCGTGGGATAGCAGACCCCGCAACTTTCATAGTGGGAACAGGCACCCACATGATGGGGGATTATGGCACATAGTGGGAAGATTCCATTTACCGAAATTTGATGGGTCATCCAAGAGTTCGGAAAAATCTTGGGTGTAGAAGTGTGATACCTCTTTCCTGCTTGACCGAGTATAGAAGGGGGAAACCATCAAAATGGTTACCTCGCACTTGGAGGATGAGGACACACAGGATTGTAGGGAATTCGAGGATACACCTAGTGTGACAAAGGACGCACCCTCGTTGGAGACCTCCTTGACCGTGTCGGTTGATATCATAGTAGAGAAGGTAGAGCCTACCCCAGTAGAGACATCCATTGAGGTGAGGACCGGATTCGTGTTCGAGTCTTCGAGTGGTAGCAGTACACGACATATGGGTGAGGTGTCAGAAGATGTATCCACATTCGATGAGCATTAGAGTAGTAGAGCATGTGAATTCGCTAAGGGAGTTTCAGTCAGCTCCAGTGGCCAACCAGTTTATGGGCAGAATCCCTAGTTTGTCTTGGTATGACACTTATACATGGGATCACGGGGTGGTCAAAATACCGTGGCAGGAGCTTGTCGGAGGAGGAGGCATTGGCAGGCCACCAGATGGTGCCTTGTATGGGGCCAAGGTTTCTTCACCTTTGTGTGGGGCACAGAGGACGCAGCAGAGCCGAGCAGTGGTGGTAACACTACTGACACATAGAGAGATTCACTTCTCGGACCTCTCGAGGAGGGTTTGGAGTGATGATCCATTCATCGGCAGGTATAGTGATGCGACGGTGGAAACAATGATACCAATTGGGGGTAGTCTGACATGTAGAGGCACAACTCTAGGTCATCACATCCAGGGATGTGTGGGAGCCTCTAGCATTGAGAAGTGGACTACCAGTGGACATGGAGTTGCATGGTGGTGTACCGTAGTCTGTGGGACTGCATTGTGGAGTAGGAGTGTCCTATATCACATTGAGAGCACGCGGGGAGTGACCGATGCCTGGAAACAGTTAGGGCACGAGACGGTACAGTAGCTTGGGGTATCCAGAAGTATATAGGGGTATGCCTCAATGTGCAGTGGCATGTCGAGGAGTACATGATGATCAGTGGTATGTGAGGGTGTATGGTGCTGCACAACAAGGTCTTAGAGCATTGCCTTTAGGAAGACTCATAGACAGGGACATCGAGCTTACCTTTAGGGGCATTTCAACCAGGATCGATGAGGAGACAGATGAGCGATACTTGATGGAATCTGTGGGGACTCACGCACCTGACCCTCTTCTACATCAATCACGGGAACAATGGATTTTTTTGTTATCTTTGGCACCTTGAGCATGAGCAGCGGGGTATGCGAGGCTCACCCAAGATATTTGGATGACACTCAGCACACTAGGGAGAGACTTCTCAGCAGAGGCACTGGGTCAGGGTGCTAGTTGACAGCCAGAGGTTAGGGGATGAGATGATCCTCTCCAGGGGTGGCACATCAGTCATCGCTAAGCCTACGCTTGGGGAGCGGGTCATGAGGGAGACATGCGTCATTTTTCCCTCAGGGCATGTCAAGATCATGCATGAGAAGAGGATACTGGAAACATTAGAGGTAGCATCCCAGTATGTGTCTGAGCTGCAGACACTGTATCGAAACATTATCGAGAGGGTGGATGGCATATTCAATGCCGATGAGATGGCGGAGGTAGAACAAGAGGGCATTCCTTCTGTATGCCAGGGTGAGGACTCTTTTTCATATGAGTCCATAGGATCAGTTGAGGATGCTCCTGGGGAGTGAGAGAATTCATGTAGAGATGGTGACAGTAGACGAGAGCTGCATTCCAGTGTCCAGGGTGAGAAGTCATGGGACTCTGCACGAGATACTCTGGGTGAAGAGTCACTTCTTACGATTCAGCTAGAGAAGTAGGTGATGGAGCCTAAGTCGACAGAGGAGGACACTATTCACATTAGGTACGATATTCCTTTGGGGGAGAGCTAGATGGGCACCCACATTGAGCCGATGAGGGATATGCGGCTAACATTGGGGTCAACCATTGAGGTGGGGCAGTCAGATGCACTGACATCGAGTACGGTGACAACAGTTGCAGATCCATATCCTCTGGAGGTGTTGGAGGTTGATGGGATTGTTCTGCAGGGGGCCAGTAGACAGCGGGAGCATGACATTCCTGATCAGGAGTGGGAGGAGCTATTGGATATGGTGGAGCATCCATCTATGAGTTGACACAGGGATGAGGCGCAGATAGATGTACACGTAGTCAACAGAGTTCTAGTGTTTTTATTATGTAGCACTCTCCAGGAGTACATCGATGGAGCTTGTAGCATATCCTTCCCACTTTGGTCCATTATAGAGAGAGGGGCTTCCTTCTACAGGTAGCTTTCATTGGCAAACAGGGCAGAGCAGTGGGAGTTGATTACGGGCTGGTAGAAACACTCCAAGCATGTTGCATATGCAGTTGTTGTTGCTACATCAGAATCTTCTTCCATGATGCACTGGCGAGAGATCATGAGTTGGTACCCTCTTGATGGTATATTATTTTCACAGGGAGCACAGCGGAGCAGGGGCCATTGGACATAGAAGATCTTACAAATTCCAGCTGGCAAGGGGGCATAGGTCATCATTTATTCAGCACTCCATCCCGATTTCAGCAGAGCAAGATCAATCTAGGATTGAGGCAAGACTTGGATTGGAGAGAGGTGATGAGTTGGTAAACAACTGATGGGACAACTTACATAGCCACTGACACAGCACAGCATGGGTCATGGTATTTGACTCTTAGAGCATCAGTCATAGCCAGAGGCAGCGAGCAGTCCAAGCCATGGGGCTTGGGCGATTATTGTCCAGAGTGGCGATGGGATCCGGGAGGATTGTTGGTTGGCTGGTACTGTGAGAGATCAGTTTGGGATCCTGGAATTGAGAGATCCCTTCATATCAGGGTGATGCAGAGGTCAGGGATGTTTCAGTGTCGCATCTCGGACCCAAGGACATTTTGCAGTGTCGGTGGGGAGCTTCAGCTAGAGAGGAGGCCTGTTCAGGCATTACTTGAGGACAAGCAATTTTTGGTGGGGAGGATTGTAATATTCCCAATTAGGAGCAGCTCATTGGAAATATTAATTTTGATCAATTTTTCCTTATATAATTAAATTATAAATAAAATTTAGTAGAGGGGACATAACTCACTCTAAAAATAAAGTGCACTCCCTAGTAGACACAATGTTGTAACTTAAGTGAGCCAAGAGGGGCCAAGAAACCACGTATAGGAGGGGGGCCTACGTACACTCTAGAAGATTATGTGCAGATAAGGATGAACACGTGGAGGGGAGAGAGGCTACGTTGGGGTTTTGGAGGGAAACCAACGTTATAAAAGATAGAGGAGCCTCGTCATTTCATTCATTCTTGAGTTGGTGATTTTGGAGTGAGACTTTTGTCTTCTTGAGCACGCTGGATGTTTAGCCTGTTTGCAGCACTGTTTAGTGCATTGAGTGTCTCTTGTCAGAGATCTCGCCCTTAGCCCAGGGGGACTTTGAGTGCCTGCTCTGGCAAGGTTGGTTTTCCAGTATTTTTTGAGTCGTTTTATTTTTTGGGTTTGTTGCAGACCTAGAGCTTATAGAGACTGCGCAGTCACTAGGAGAGAGGAAACAGTCCATTGTGGAGGAGCTTCGTATTGGGGTCTCAGAAGGTGATTTCACAGGGATTTTGAGCCGAGGGTTAGCATTTTCCCATCGGAGGTTTTTGGCGGAGTTTGTGACATTATTTCCGCTATTTCTATCACGCCACTACGGAGTGCCTTGGAGGCTAGCGTAATTCACTAGGGAGGCAGTTTCTGGTGATTTCTGGGGTTGGCCATTCTTGGAATGGTTTTTGGATCTTGTCTGGGTTGTCGAGGAGAGGAGTTTTTCCGATTTTCAGCTTATTCCGGGAAGGGGATCAGCCCCTAATCTTCAGTCCATTCCAACAGTAGCAGCTACACAACATTTTTCTAGCAGCTGGGACGCAGTTCATAGAGCAGCCATTTCCTGTCTTTTTTTAGAGTGTTTTCTATATTTCTTCTTGTACTTCATTACATTTCTCAGATTAATAAAATGTCTCAGCATTTCCTCTCTATGCTTTCTGGTTGAGTTTCCGTAGTTGCCGTTGTTGTCGTAGTTGCTCTTTCTATTATATGTCTTCTGCATTATTATTGTTTTTTGAGTGCTCTAGTTCTATAACACTTGGTGTGTTTATCTTTCACTCCTAGACAGAGTCTGGAAAGGGCCAGGTAGCCTCCAAATCTCGTCCTCTTTTAGAGGCGACATATCCGGTAAATGCCCTCCCAGTCAATCTCTGGTTGGATTTTGCTAAGTTTTAGAGATATCCCCGAAACGGGATATTACAAAATGAAATTTAACACGCGTTAGAATTCTTTCACCTTGCTACGTTTTTATTGACAATGTGCTTCTGTTTGTGATAGAGGGTAATATAGAATGATTTTTTTCACAATGCAATGTTGTTGTCGGAGACATGTTTCTATTTGTCCCATATTTTATCCTTAGACCACATGTTCCATACGAAGGGCCTTCTAATCATTTAAGGGTTTAACATTTCTTATGTTGTGAAAATGATCTACATAGGCATGGACTAAAACCTCATTATCTTATAAAATTAAGGATAAATTTTGCAAGCATGGAGATGTCATAGGAAATATTATTGCTGCAATGTTTTTTTTGACAATGTGTTTATGTTTGTGGTAGAAGGAATTTCATTATGCGCTAGATTTACTTTACAATGCAATGTTGTTGGCAATCTCTTGTATGTGATAGAAAAAATTCTTCAATGTGTTTTCCTTTTTATCATCTCTTGTTGTAGTATCTACTATTGTTGTTATTTATTCACAGTGTATTATTGTCATTTAGTAACGTGCTTATGATTGTGCTATAAGGAAAGATAGCAGGTGCTAGCTTTCTTATAGACACAATTAAAAGAACATAATAAATTATTTAGGGGTGGTGCCCTTTTTCTAATCAACACAATGATTAGATATTATTGTGAGTTCTACACTTGTTATTGTTCTTGTTCATCTTTTTACACATGCAATGATGCAAGTGGTGGTAGTATTTATAAATTCATATTTTCTTCGATAATTTGAATCTATGATAATAGTTTCTTACTTTATTTTCAGAAACCATGAACCCTGAAGCTAGTGGGAATTCAAAGGAACCATCCAAGGAAAAAGGAAGCTCACCAAATACAACACCAAAATCTTTAAATGGTGTGAAAATTTTAAAATTGGTTTGTAATTTGTTACAATGGTTGCTAATAAATGATTGTTGATTAATGAAGTCCATGTTATCCTTAATTTTTAAGAAAACTTGCATATGATTTGAGCTTATTTTGTTTTGTGCATATGTATGAAATGAGATGTTATAGAAGATGAATTCATATTGGTTTTTAATTCATTTAAAATTTACCACTATAAATTCTTACAAATGTTTGCAAATGCTAAGAACTATGGTACCTATGGTACAAATTGTGAGATTCTAAAACTCTATTTTATATTCATTTTCAAATAATTCGACAAAATTCTAGTATGCAATTTACAACTTAACGAATTTTGATTTATTATTGAATAGTCTCCTAGACCACATTTGATTCAAGCTTCAAGTCATGATTCACCAAATACGATAAAGAATTAAATGTTTAAGTTGGATAACTATGAGAGATTTTCTATATTTGGATTGAATAGTTGCACAGATCCTTTAAAATGCATCGCTACCATTCTAAGATACCACTATGTAAGGTGTAAACAAACTTCATCTGTACTTCTTTATTTACAACAGAAAGGAAAAATTGTTGACAAAATACTAGATGATAAACTCGATTGTCATTTACTAGCTTTGAGAAGAGTATATTTATTTGAATTAAAAGAGGACATTACTGAAAGTGATTTCAAACCTACTATAGAATTCCAAAAATCTAGGAAAATTGAATTTGAGGCAGCAAATCTTACACATCAATGTGATGAAATTCATTAAGCTTTCAAACATTGCCATCTATTTTCAAACACCTTTAGTAGAAAGGTTGATGTTGTAAGATGTATAGAAGCCCCCAAAGTGTTTAAATTGAGATCACGAAATGATTTAAATGTTCAATTATTAGTGAAACCATTCGCAGAGAATTTAGAAACCTCATTGCCTCATGCTCTTTTGATTCCATTTGACATCAATGAGTCTGGTCCATTGGTGAACTCTAACAAAATTATAAATGACACAGATCTAGATGTTAATAATATCAACTTTTGGATAGCTAACGGAAATACAATATTTAAGCAGAGAAAGAAATTTTAACAAATCCTAAATATAATGTATCGATGTAGGTGAAACAAAAAAATAAAAAACTTAATGTTGGATTCTTGCATCCATCAATTGAACCCACCGAGGTGATTTACATTTGTTGTCAAATAAATTCTTTCAAGAAGGCATTCTACAAAACTCCATTTATTGATTGTGTCAGCTCAACAAGACATTTCTTAATTCCATTATCCAACCCAAGATTATCCATGATTCCATTAGGCGTTAAGTTTTCTGAAGCTCCTGAATATAACATGGAATTAGCAATATCAAATCATGACTATTAAGGCTGACATAGAATGGTGAGACATTAGCTTCCAGAGGACCTCCTCCTTCAACTTCTGGACCAAAAAGTTATTCTGGGTGATCATCATCTAAATTGATTGTGTTTGACACTTCACCCACCTTTAATGCTTTCAGAATTTGACTCTTATATGTATCCTTTTTCATCAACTCAACTAATGAAACACAAATTTTAATCTTGGATATGTCATTCTCAACACTAAAAGATGATTGAGATCTTTCAAACTCCTTAATAGTTATGTATTATATCTAAATTTAGGCTTTTGTGATCCATAATATTGATAAGAAATATTTTCGGTGATAATCACATCATAAATCATTTGCTGACATGTTTCAAACCATACACTATGGTTCATCATCACGAAAATATGGAGAATCAAATCTTAGCATTCAATTAAATAGCTAAAGGTTGATGCATAGAAAATTTTTAACTACTAGGAGAAGACCCTTAATAAATAATTCATGAAAGTAAAATAATAATAATAATAATAGTGAAAATAAAAATAATGATAATAATGATAATAATGATAAAATGTATTCCTCCCTTTTATCCCTTTGATTTATCTTCATGTTTATTGTATTTTTAATTTCTCTTTTTAAGTTAAATTTAATTTTTTTTATCCCTTTTTTAATTAATTTATATATAATATTCAGATTTTAATTCCTTTAATTTAAATAGTGTCTTATTTATTTATTTATTATTGTTTATATTCCTTATATATATATATATATATATATATATATATATATATATATATTAAAATTTGTTTATTTATTTATTTTGTTTTCAATAACTTCTATTAGCCGAAGTTTTGCATTTCTTTGGTTCATATCCTAATATTAAATTGTTTATTTATTAATTTATTTAATTTTATGCATAGTTACTCACAATTAACGTTTATTAACATCCCATCATTTGATTATATCATGGATTTTTAGTATTACTAATTTAACCTTGATTTTATTTTGACCATATTTTATCAATATTATTATTATTATTATTATTATTATTTAACATCCATCAATTATTTATTAAGAGTCTTGTCCTAGCTATTAGAACTAGTTGTTAATTTCTAGCGGTTAAAATTATTTTATGCATAAATCTCTGCCTATTTAATCAAATGCCGACGGTTTTTTTTCTAACTCCAGTTTCTGAGGAGCGAACTCCAGTTCTAAGCGAAGTTCCTCTCGGCGGATAGCCTAACCGCGTGGATTGTGGTGGTTTACATGTGGCCACCCCCTCCCCTTAACCATATTACTAATGTTACGGTTAGAATACTAGCAGGAATTTAGTGCACCCACTAAATTTCAAAATTGTTACTATTTTTAACTGTAAGAAAGTGTAGTTCTCTAGTTTTAGTGGAGCTTTTGTAGGAGTGATTGGGAAAAAGGCTAGGAGGGTCAATTTTCGACCAATTTGGGTGAAACAAGAGACTACCTAGAAAAATTTGATCAGTATAAAGCCATTGGTGCAGAGAAAACAACCCTTAGAGGCCTGTAAACACATGTATTTTCAAAATTTGGAGCTTAGTGAAATATGGACATGCCATTGGGAGTTGGACTAGCAGATGTAGCCAAGGAGGAGTGAACTACTTCATCAAGCTTGATGTGTAAATTTTATGTGTGGTTTTATTTCTCTATTATACAAAGTTGTTCAGTGTTATTTTCTCATATTTTATGCTTCTAATTCACTAAATTCACTTATATTTCATGGTTAAATCCTCAATACTTAAGCAAACAAATGGAGACAAGTATGCACATGTTTATTAACTGAAAATACACTTAGCACAACAAAAAAAAAGTGAGTAGAGGGGGACATAACTCACTCTAAAAATAAAGTTCACTCCCTAGTAGACACAACGTTGTAGCTTAAGTGAGCCAAGAGGGGCCAAGAAACCACGTAGAGGAGGGGGGCCTACGTACACTCTAGAAGATTTTGTGCAGATAAGGATGAACACGTGGAGGAGAGAGAGGCTATGTTGGGTTTTTGGAGGGAAACCAACGTTATAAAAGATGGAGGAGCCTCCTCATTCATTCATTCTTGAGTTGGTGATTTTGGAGTGAGGCTTTTGTCTTCTTGAGCACGCTGGATGTTTAGCCTGTTTGCAGCACTGTTTAGTGCATTGAGTGTCTCTGGTCAGAGATCTCGCCGTTAGACCAGGGGGACTTAGAGTGCCTGCTCAGGCAAGGTTGGTTTTTCAGTATTTTGTGAGTCGTTTTATTGTTTGGGTTTGTTGTGGAGCTGGAGCTTATAGAGACTACACAGTCACTGGGAGAGAGGACACAGTCCATTATGGAGGAGCTTTGGATTGGGGTTTCAGCAGGTGATTTCACCGGGATTTTGAGCTCAGGGTCAGCCTTTTCCCATCGGAGGTTTTTGGTGGAGTTTGTGGCAGTATTTTAGCTGTTTCTATCAAGCCACTACGTAGTGCCTTAGAGGCTAGCATAATTCATTGGGGAGGCAGTTTCTGGTGATTTCTGGGGTTGGCCATTCTTGGAATGGTTTTTGGATCTTGTCTAGGTTGTAGAGGAGAGGAGGTTTGCTGATTTTCAGCTTATTCCGGCAAGGGGATCAACCCCTAATCTTCAGTCCATTCCAGTAGTAGCAACTACACGGCAGTTTTCTAGCAGCTGGGACGTAGTTCATAGAGCAGCCATTTCCTCTCTTTTCTGAGAGTGTTTTATATATTTCTTTGGGAAAGATTGCTTCTTGTACTTCAGTACATTTCTCAGATTAATAAAATGTCTCAGCATTTCCTCTCTATGTTTTCTGGTTGAGTTTTCGTAGTTGCCGTTGTTGCCGTAGTTTCTCTTTCTATTATATGTCTGCTACATTATTATTGTTTTTTGAGCGCTCTAGTTCTATACCACTTTGTGTGTTTATCTTTCACTCCTAGATAGAGTCTAGAAAGGTCCAGGTAGCCTCCAGATCTCGTCCTCTTTTAGAGGCGACATATCCGGTAAATGCCCTCCTAGTCAATCTATGGTTGGAGTTTGCTGAGTTTTAGAGATATCCCCGAAACAGGATATTACAAAATGAAATTTAACACGCATTAGAATTCTTTCACCTTGCAACATTTTTATTGACAATGGGCTTCTGTTTGTGATAGAGGGTAATATAGAATGACTTTTTTCACAATGCGATGTTGTTGTTGGAGACATGTTTCTATTTGTCCCATATTTTATCCTTAGACCACATGTTCCATATGAAGGGCCTTCTAATCATTTAAGGGTTTAACATTTCTTATGTTGTGAAAATGATCTACATAGGCATGGACTAAAACCTCATTATATTCAAAAATTAAGGATAAATTTTGCAAGCATGGAGATGTCATAGGAAATATTATTGTTGCAATGTTTTTTTTGACAATTTGTTTATGTTTGTGGTAGAAGGAATTTCATCATGTGCTAGATTTACTTTACAATGAAATGTTGTTGGCAATCTCTTGTATGTGATAGAAAAAATTATTCAATGTTTTTGCCTTTTTATCATCTCTTTTTGTAGTATCTACTATTGTTGTTATTTATTCACAGTGTATTCTTGTCATTCAGTAACGTGCTTATGATTGTGCTATAAGGAAAGATAGCAGGTGCTAGCTTTCTTATAGACACAATTAAAAGAACATAATAAATTATTTAGGGGCGGTGCCCTTTTTCTAATCAACAACACGATTAGAAATTATTGTGAGTTCTACACTTGTTATTGTTCTTGTTCATTTTTTTACACATGCAATGATGCAAGTGGTGGTAGTATTTATAAATTCATATTGTATTCGATAATTTGAATCTATGATAATAGTTTCTTACTTTATTTTTAGAAACCATGGACCATGAAGCTAGTGGGAATTCAAAGGAACCATCCAAGGAAAAAGGAAGTTCACCAAATACAACACCAAAATATTTAAATGGTGTGAAAATTTTCAAATTGGTTTGTAATTTGTTACAATGGTTACTAATAAATGATTGTTGATTAATGAAGTCCATGTTATCCTTAATTTTTAAGAAAACTTGCATATGATTTGAGCTTATTTTCTTTTGTGCATATGTATGAAATGAGATGTTATAGAAGATGAATTCATATTGTTTCTTAATTGATTTAAAATTTTACCACTATAAATTCTTACAAATGTTTGCAAATGCTAAGAACTATGGTACCTATGGTACAAATTGTGAGATTCTAAAACTCTATTTTATATTCATTTTCAAATAATTCGACAAAATTATAGTATGCAATTTACAACTTAACGAATTTGGATTTATTATTGAATAGTCTCCCAGACCACATTTGATTCAACCTTCAAGTCACGATTCACCAAATACGATAAAGAATTAAATGTTTAAGTTGGATAACTATGAGATTTTTGCTATATTTGGATTGAATAGTTGCACCGATCCTTTAAAACGTGTCGCTACCATTCTAAGATACCACTATGTAACGTGTAAAAAAACATCATCTGTACATCTTTATTTACAACAGAAAGGAAAAATTGTTGACAAAATACTAGATGATAAACTCGATTGTCATTTACTTTCTTTGAGAAGAGTATATTTATCTGAATTAAAAGAGAACATTACTGAAAGTGATTTGAAACCTACTATAGAATTCCAAAAAGCTAGGAAAATTGAATTTGAGACAACAAAGCTTACACATCAATGTGATGAAATTCATGAAGCTCTCAAACACCTTTAGTAGAAAGGTTGATGTTGTAATATTTATAGAAGCCCCCAAAATGTTTAAATTGAGATCAAAGGATGATTTAAATGTTCAATTATTAGTGAAACCATTCACAGAAATTTAGAAACCTCATTGCGTGATGCTCTTTTGATTCCATTTGACATCAATGAGTCTGGTCCATTGGTGAACTCTAACAAAATTATAAATGACACAGATCGAGATGTTAAGAATGTCAACTTTTGGATAGCTAATGGAAATACAACATTTAAGCAGAGAAAGAAATTTTAACAAATCCTAAATATAATGTATCTATGGAGGTGAAACAAAAAAATAAAAAACTTAATGCTGGATTCTTGCATCCATCAATTGAAACCACCGAGGTGATTTACATTTGTTGTCAAATAAATTCTTCCTAGAAGGCATTCTACAAAACTCCATTTATTGATTGTGTCAACTCAACAAAACATTTCTTAATTGCTATTGACAAACTAAAGGAAAACGAGGATTGGATGTTCTAAGACGACTGAAGACAAGGTATGTTATTTTATTGTTTTTTCATTTAAAATTTTATTATTGTATATGTTTTTATTTTAGATTATATGATTAAAATCGATAATATGTGTCATATTTTCTCATATTTGTAATGAATTCTCATTAGTTTAAACTTTTTTTTTTTTTCATCTCTAAATTGAATTTTTATTAGTTTATATGTATGATTTTATTAGGTAGATGATGAAATGTTGTGCACCTTTGACTGTCCAATTACAATTTTTTCCGATAAAATTCTCCTATATCTTAATCAAGATATTTGGGATAAGTGGGACACTGTATTTAATTGTTACCAACTTGGCACGTTAAAGTGTTCTCGAAGTCAGCCTGATTTTGAGAACTACATGAAGAATAGTCTACATAGTTTGACAATGATTACTTTTCATCCCCTTTAGGGATTAACAATAGAAGAAATTTCTTTAGTAGTAGATAGTTATTTGATGGAACCATTTGGTTTTCTATTCCACCTAATCATCCAACATATAAATAATAAACATAAACATATAATTAATGATAATGATTGCTAAGTGGACTATCAAGGTTTGATTGGATTCTATCATAGATAAATTATTTCTTTGAACTTTATTTGAAGTTTTGTTGTTGTTGTAAATTTGTATATTAAATAAACTAAAATCATATCATATGAGCCATAATTATATTATTGATTTTTACTTAGTTATATCCATTAATATGAGTGTATAAATGTGATATATATTAACCATATACTATAAGAATTTTTTTCAAAAAATAAATCTAATACTTTCTTGATAATAAGTATTAAGTGGACTATTTAAGCTAATCAGTGATGGGTCATAGGTCAATACTTCAAACTCCTTCAATTGTAGGGCATTCGATTTTTTATCCATAATTTTTCAATTTTTTTAATTTTTTTTTTAAATCAACTATTTGTGTATGTAATCATCTTATCCCATATAAGTTGATAATAAATCCATTTATTACCTTTATTTGTCTACCACATAGTTTAATATGAGTATTAATTTCATATTGTATTTTTTTGAAATAAAACTCCATGTAAAACAAAATGCTCTTCTTAATAAAATATGGAAAAATTAATTAAAAATGTGTTAAGTGGGCATCTAGATTAATTAAAGAGATACATGATAAATGGTTGTATTTAAACTTTTTGCACCATACGAAATTTATTTTTCCATCCATTTTAATATTTTTTCATTTTCACTTCTTAAATAATTTACTTGTAATTTAAACAATCTCATAGAATCCGCCATGGCTGGAAGCTATGTGGTTATATGCATTAATGGAAGTTTATAAATGTGATATATTTTTGAAATATAGCTCCTAATGTAAAAAATATATATTTTTATAAGAAAATTATAAGTAATGGATAATAATTTATAAGTAGTCTATATAAATCCATATATCAACTTTTATTTTCTTATCATAAAGTTCAATATAAGTGTATAAATGCGACATTGTATTTTTCAAATAAAACTCCATGTAAAGTGAAATGTTTTTCCTAACAAAACATGAAATAATTTATTGATAATGAACATTAAGTAGATTCCTCAAGTTCTCTTAAGATATAGTTCATAAATAAATGTATTTCAACATTTTACAACATACACCATTTGATTTTCCCATCGTTATTAACATTTTGTAAATTTAAATTCGTAAATAAATAATTTCTAATTGAAATAATAAAAGCCAACTAGACATAAAGATTGACATATTAAATTCTATTTAGTTATATGCATTGGTACAAGGTTATAAATGTATTATATTTTTGAGATAAAGCTATTATTGTATTTAAAGATACATTTTTTAGAAAAAGATAATAATTTAAAATCAATAGTTGATGAGTTCTAAGTGGTTTATTCTATTTTAAATCGATAACTTTTTCTAACTATGCATTGTAAAATCAGTTACTTTTATATAAAATCATGCCATATAAGTCAATAAGTCAAGAAAAAATTGATTGATTTTTATTTACCTAGCATGTGGTTTAATATGAATGTTTAAATGTGACATTGTTATTTCTAAAAGAAAGCTCTATGTAAAAAAATATCTTCTATTAAACCATGGATTAATTAATTCATAACAAGCAGTAAGTAGATTATTCACGCTCATTCAAGAGTTGCGTCACAAATGGACATCTTTAAACTTTTTTCGACAATATGACATGATTTTCTCATCAACATTAACATTTTGTAAAATTCAATTATTAAATAAACTATTTGTAATTAAAATAATCTCATAGAAGCTAACAAGGCCTGAAGTTGTTAATTATATTGCATTTAGTTATATGTATTGATACAAGTTTATAAATGTAATATATTTTTGAAATAAATCTCTTGATGTAAGTAAAGATACATCTTTTACAAAACTAATTAGAATTTATTGATAATGGGTTTTCAGTGGTTTATTTAGACCAAATGGAAAATCATGTGTATTAGACAAATGATTTTTAATACATATTTAATATTCAAAAGTAATAATTTAATGATAATTTATTAGTAGTTACATTAAGTATTTAATAATTAAAGAGCATTAGGACTTATGTAAATTTCAACTAAAATCCGTAATTTGTGTTTCACATTTATTTATTCCCCATTAACAATTCTTATCATTTTCTCGTCTTGGTGAAACTAATTGTCAATCATGGTTTTTCATACAATAGGTTGGAACTATTACATTAGGACTATTCTTAGTTTTTGACAATGTTGACAAGGAGAGATAAATATCCGGACTGCCATCAAGTGTATTATTTTTTCTAAAACCCTTGCTTCCACTACTTACTTGTCGATGTATATTGGTTCTCAACAACCACTAATTCTTGTTTTTCTTCAATTTGTGACACTGTCCATCATAATGGAATTATTTGAATACCTATTTAAGAATTCTCATTCAATATACTTGGATTTGAGTGTAGATAGATCAATGATACCCAACCTTCTTGAAATACCTAGATCAATAGTGTCTGGCTTTTATAGTGGATGCATGGATGCTATAAAGAAGAAATATCACCTCCTCATTAGTCACGTTACATAAAGGCATGAAGGGGTAGAAAGTTTAGCAGAAAAACATTCTACTGAGTTTCTAGTAGACTAGTTTCAAATAAATGCAAGGGAGGCACCTTGTTTCCACTTCCACTAAGATCCTCACATCACCACTATTCAATCAAAAAATCTCTCACAAGTTGTGGGAAAGGGGGTTAGAGTCGTCTAACACAAAAATCAAACATCAATGACTCTAGTATGTTATCCATAACTATAATATCTTTCTTTGATGTTAGACAACTAATATGATTTACCTTAAATAAATTATTTCTAAGAGTTCTCTTTCACACTCATATTCTGCATTGATACTATTGTACCTAACAACCCCATGTTTGACCAATTCATGGCCTCTAATTGGTTTGACATTCCTAAAATTATTTTTATCTTAAACTACATTAATATGGTGATTTACAAAAGAATGAATGTTTTTGAAGGCCTTGTAATAGAATACTTCCAAATTTAATGAAATATGTGATATTTCCTTAAGTCTGTGATTTTTTGAATAGGGTGGAAGTTCAGGTTCTAATTTCCTTTTCCTTGGCCCTGAAACAAGACTCTCAAAAAAAAATTCTACTACAACGATATCCATTTTACAAGAAGCTACAAGGTCTACAAACCATTGTTACACGAAAGTCACATGATACTATAGGAAGATCAGTATTTGAAAAAATTATCGTCCAACTGTAACGAATAGAGGGAAATGATCACAGAAAGGTCATGTACAAATTTTACTCGCCACCATTTAATATAAGGACTTGAAGAACCATTTTAATTCTCAAAAGAATATGCCATGATTGATATTGTTTTAAATTTTAATAGGGAAGATAAGTCAATTATAAAGTATATATGCCATAAATATGGTAGGGTGAAATAATAAAGTATACTGGGTTGCATTTCAAATTTTCTTTTGCTTCAACATTATAGAAAAAATTTCCCAATTTTCCCTTATTTCAATAACCTCCATTGCACAAGAAACCTTATAATCCTGTAGTAGAAAATAGAAACTCCTTGTTCCACTCTAGTAAAATTTTATTGAAGCCATGGGATAAGGATTTAGAAGAAGAATAAGTTACTATTGAGGGAGGGGAATCAACGAATGAATTAGAAGAAAATAGAGGAAAAAGGAAAAAATACACGTTGAGCCAAAGATAGGGGAATAAATTGAAGAGTGTTAATACTTCCATCCCGAAGGGAAATCTACATCCACACTAGTATAGGATTTAAATAAAATTTAATATAGAATACTTGAAGAACAATAGGGCAAGAATATGATAAGTTGCTCAGGGGATGACCAACAATTTTAGTAGGATTGTATGGTGGGCCTCCAAATTAGATACAAATTAAGGTTAATCTGACTTTTCCTAAGTATATTCGACCTTTCCTTATACAATTAATAGTGTATTTTTCAACCTCAATATATTCTTAGAAAGGTTTAGAGATAATTTTATTATTATGTGCCTAGTATTTTTTTATTTTCTATAATATTGTGAGAATATTGTGCATATTCTAAGGATCACCAAAATGAAATAATTAAGGAACTAGCTCGATGCTACAAGATGAACCAAAAGTAGATAATACAAAATTAAAATATTATGAAATTATTGAACATATTTGAAGATACACTTGTTCATAAAATCTAGGCTGGTGCTTCCTGCTACAGGAGAAGCCATAATTCACCATTTAATGAAGGTTCCTGTTGTTGGGGACCATATCCACATTTTGAGGGATTTTAAAAGGGAGAAAATCCTTCCTTTCAGGGAGGTTTCTTCCCCCATCAACTTTTATCATTAAAATTCAATTTACCGTCTAGGGGAGAGGATTTTTCGTGTTATTGTGAATAAAACTTATTATTTAGTAGTTCTAATTTTATTTCCATGATGCACTTCTCTTATTTCCAATAAGGAAAGATACTTTCATTTTCAAATTCTAAGGCTTGGTTTCCTTCATACAAATTTTGAGTATCATTGGGATTGGGCATCCGAGGAGCCTCAAAGCCCTAATATGTATTTAATTTCTCTTATTTCCTACATTTTTTTTCTTAGCTACATTTATCATTTCTACTCTTTGTGTTCATGTTTCATGTGTTGTAGGTTACATTGATTAAATGATTAACATGAGTTTATTTTTAGGTTAGTTAAATAATAAATAGTGTGACATATCACTGGCATAGCTTATTAAATTCATTTTCGTCTTTGGATTGCTTATATTAGTTTTCTATTTCACTATTCTCAATTTTTTGTTCTTAGCAGTAAATTTCTATTGAATTTTAGCACATGATAATGAATCTCTTTTGACTATATTCCATTTGGATTGAATTATAAAGCCATTATTCTTAATAATAAAATTTATCCCATAGTTAGTTAACTTGATTAGCTTACGAATTTGGTTACTTAAATTAGCTTACTAGTTCTCTCTTCTAAAATATTTGGTTTTAGTAGGAATTTTTTGCTAAATTCTGTCACACGTTAATAAAAATAGTTTTAGTTGATTCCACTTGAATTGAAGTTTAAAAAAATTCAAATTAATAAAAAAAATTACCCAGTATAATTTTCTCTTTATTATCTTAAACATTTGGCAGGTTAACTCGATAGACAAACTTGCTCAATGTTTCTTATAACAGAATAAAGTTTACTATAATAATTTATTTTCAAACCCTTCCTTATCTAAATTCACTTCAAATTCATAGTGGGAGTATATTTATCTCATATAATAGCCTATGAATGTTCTAATACCACTTTTGTTTGGTTGAGGCTTCGTTAGGTCACCATTTAGTTTCTTCCTTTCTCGCTTCTTAAATATTGATTTATGCAACTAGTCTAAATTTCCTTTACTATAATTTACTTTGAGGAAAGTGTATTTTATTTCTTGCAAGAGTAATTTAGGACTTTTTTTTCTTGAAAAGTAGAATATATTTCCTTCAATGTCATTTACTTTCCTCCAATATATATTATATTTTCTTTGTGGTCATTTTGATATGTGTTGTTTACAATTTTGCAAGTAGAATATATTTTCTTTCTTTCATTTACTTTCCAGAAAAATTAGAAGAGCTTTTATTATTGCTATTTACCTTTATTAGCTTAGGGATGAAGAGTTACCTATATATTTATTTATTTGAAGTTGTTTCATTTCCTTGTTTCACCTGCATCAAAGGGGCTAAGACCAGGAAGAGGAATATATTTTTTCACATATAGTTTCAACCCATTTTAAGTTTTTAAAATCACGAGGTTGATAATTAAATTTTATTTTATAACATCATTTATCACCTTTATATACTTGATGATATATGTATTGTCCCTGGGCAGCCCTTTCTATTCAGACTTTGTCATCATCTTAAAAAAAATTATTTTGAATTCCATGCACGACTTTGCCCTGTATAACACGAGTGAAGTCGTGGGTCTACTCATATTTAACCCCTGTATAAAATTTAAAATATTAAAAAATATATAACTCCCTATATTTGGTTACGGGTTACATCGGAAGCCCACCTACAAGAGCCTATTGCCAAACTATTACCCAATTGAAAAAAAACATTTTGAGGAAGTATAAATACATCTCAATGGGAGGCCTGAGGGAGGAGAGATAAAGGAATTGATAGTATAGAATGTTATATCCCAGATCAAGTTTGATTATCCTTGTGCCTCCTGCACTTCCCAGGTTCAGGAAACCCTTGTTTCCTTCTCTAAGATGTTCACCTGCTTTATGTTCCATCCTTATGCACCTTTTATGTAAGACGATTGTTGAGGCTTGGGCTGGACAGATCCGGAGGATGGTTTTGCATGGACCCATTCCTGATTTCAGGTGATACTACTCCACATACTTTACATACATCAATAAAGAAGCTTTGTCTTGTTCCTGATTTCATGGTCTTGTATGCTTTGTATACATGTTAATGATCTTGTCATTTTTAATTTCATGTTATCTTTTGGAAGCTTATATGATCTAACCTACTGAAATTTAGGATATATACAACAAGTCTATGTGCTTTTTATTGAATGATTTGCAGGTCTTGAAGCAAATGGAGAAGCAGAGGGTTTCCACCCAACAAGAACAAACTCAAACATGGGACATACGTGTAAGGTGATCTCTCCCTAGTTTACTAGTTTAAGAATTATGAATTTTAGTTTGATTGCTTCTTGTTTTTGTATGTTTTCTGCTCGGTTAGGTCCCTCAACCAAAACCATAGGGTAGTTTTCCCTGCAGAAAAATTGGTGACTCCACTAGTGATTACATCCATGTAATTCCTAGTTCGGGTTGTTTTCTCTAGATTTTGGGTTCTCTGACTGATCTGATCACTTTCCCATTCTTGTTGGTTGTTTACCCATTTAGGAAAAAGCCCTGATCTTCCGAATCATGCTTGGATTTTTTACTTTTCCTTGTTTCCTTTTCTATACACAACTTTTAGTGCAAAAATTTGTGTATACATCTATTGTAGTTGAAAGAAACACGCGTATACGTGAGTTTCCTTAGACACAGACGTGTATACATGGAGGTTGTGCACTGCCAATCTCTGTATGGCTAATGGAAAATTTATTTTTGGAGCCCTGTAAGTTCTTATTGCCTGCTTCTGGTCACTGTTGTAGAACCTTTGATATGTTAGGATAGTGTTTGTATTCGTTGTGTACCAGATACTCTCTTATTTGCATGAAAACATAGTCAACGTAGGGTTTGCCTTACTTGGTGAAGTTTCAGTTTTGGTTGTTGCACTGAGATTTCTTTCTAAGGTTATTGATTTTGTGTTCTATGGAGTTTTATTTTGTTTTTTCAAGTCATTTTCTTGCGCTATTTACTTCATTCCACTTATTTAGTCCCTTCATGAAAGCGACATGGTTGGCTAAAGGAATTTGGAGTTGCTTGTTGGCTCAATTTGATGATTTGAAGTCTTTGGTAGCTTGTGATTTTATCAAAGATATTTTGTTGCTTCCTTATAAATTAAAAGGCTCAAAAAACATTAGTGTTTTCTGTTTCTTTTTCTTTTGGTTCTCATTTCATGGTTTTCATCATTTTTGGAGCAAGTTTGTAGTTTTTCATTTTGGTCTCGTTGATTGGTTGTGATTTTGGTCCCGTTTTTCATTTGTAGGTTTTTTTTCTAGGTGCTAGTGCACCATAATTGAATCTCAGTATCCTTTTTATTATGTATCTTTGTAGTTCCTATACAATTATAACAATTGCAAAAATTTGTTAGATCTTAAAAGATTTGAAAGTATGTGATGTTTATGAATTAGATATGAAATCTATCATGTCGTTTCTAGGCTTTGAGAATTATCATTATGATAGGCATCAAAATCCTTTGAAGAGGACATTTATGATTTTGGAAAATGAATAATATCATTTATTTTTTGAATTTGAGTTTTCTAGGCACTAGGGTCTATAATTTTTTTGTCTAAGTGATTATGTGTTGCACATCTCATTTCATGATAAACATACCAGTAACATTAATGATTCTCACATTCCATGTTTGGTCTTCAAACATATTTTTTGTCATTTTAATCTATCCAACATGAGAAAACATAAGAATAATAACTGCACTTGGCTCTAATATTGAGAATACATTTCTTTCCGGCATTGCTATAAAAAAATTCCATTTGGAAAATTTTCAATTAAGGACATAAAATTAAACCAAGACAACAAAATAATCACTTTTTAGGAATATTGAATTAGGTATTTTCTTGAGGTCTACTCAGTGGAAATTTTCTTTTCTAATGTAGAGAAGGAAAACCTAATGTCTGTAAATATGGTTCATGGAAGGAAGTGTCCAAGAAAACAATATATTTCTCATGATAATCTCTAGTTTGTATATTTGTCTTTGAAAAGATCCTTGAGTTAGTATTTGTCTCTAAGCATTATCCCACAATTTATGAATCTCCTATTCCACATGTTCCTTCAAATGGGGTTCATGTAGTATGCCCTTTGTTTTATCAATTGGCACCAAAATGAAACTTGATCTTCTTCTCACCTAGCTCGCCAACGATTCCTTTAATTTCAGTGAAACTGTGAAGAAATATATCATCGTACTCATTGAACCAATATACAATATCATAAATATATCATCATACTCATTGAGAAAATCTACAATATCAGTCATTGTCTTCTCATTCTAGTAGTCACATATCACAACGAGTTTAGGTTGCTCCAAAGTATATGCGACATGCATTCAAAATAGAATGGAATTGAGAACAAACTGGTGGATAAATAATGTGGTACCACATGAGGTTTTAGTCCCCATACCTATAGAGGACTTTTCTTTGCCAGTCAATTCTTTGAAAAAACCACAGTACTTCAGCCTTTACATTAAAGATAATACCAAATAAAAAAAGGAAAAACACAAAATGGTCTATCATTTCATGTTTCCATATTTAAATACAACTTCTAGCTCAATTGGAATTCCAAATTGAATGGGAAAAAAACCAAACTCGTGTTTCCATGACTATTGTATGGAGAAACAAAATAAAGAAAAAAATAATTATTTCTTACTTATGTTTTTTTACTTATTTCTTGGTTATTTCTTACATGGAAGACTCCGTGGAATATTTTTGGAGATCCATGCACCAAACACACCATTGAAAATATTCCCATTAATGATACTTATATTAATCCCGCATTGAAGTGTGATTGCACCTTCAACAACAAGTCCACTTATCATGATGTGCAAATTTAAAAATTATTGTAAGTATACCTTTTTTATTTCTCAACATCATTAGCTGGTGAAAATGTTACAGAATCACAAGCTCCTACAAAGAACATGGCCAGCAAAGTGATATGATAGCTTTTGATTTATAAAATAAATGATGTGTCATTTTCTATAGGTCCCCACCGCTTATTCCAGAGACTGCGATTCGAGAGGGTGCATTTCACAATCTTGCCTCTGAACTTAGATTTGAAGTGAACATAATTCTTTTTTTTAGATGAGGTTGCAACTTGTAAAGACTTGAAGAAATATATATTGGTATTTTTAACCCTTTGTGCTCTTAAATTTTTAACTTTTGACTCGCCTGGATTTTCCTTTTAATCCTTGAGCTCAACAGGTAGTTGCACATATATCGCTTCTCTCTCTTATTGGAATATGGTTCGATTTCCTGACTTGTTCTTACATTGGTGAGGTTGATGATTCTTTTTATGTTTCTATTGTTATTCAAACGCTTGAAAACATACATAAGAAATATTTTGACTTAAACTGATTATGTTATGATATATGTTTTTTAGTACTTATTGGCGCATGTATTTCTCTAATTATGTATGAGAAATATCAAGATCGGGTCAATTACGTTGCACACAAAGTATATGTGGAAGCCAAGCAGCAAGACAAATTTATTGATGCTAAAATTTTAAAGAAGATCCCAAGGGGTCTGGCCAAGAATAAAAAACATTTGTAGCGATTGTCCTTTCTATGAGGAAAATTATAGACGTGTTTTTGAATTGCTAGATATCATGTGTTTTTTGGAGTGGCTTTGCAATGGTAGTGCCTAGTTGGAATAATTACAATTATGGTTTGTTATCTAGATGCCATTGCACCAAAATTGAATCTCACTATCATGTTTATTTTGTATGCTTATAAAAGGCATTTAGATCCTTTGAAGATGACGTTTTTTTTTTGGAAAATGAATAATATCATTTATTTTTTGACTTTGAATTTTCTACGTACTAGGGTCTGTAATTTTTTGGCTAAGTGATTATGTGTTGCACATCTCATTTCATGATGAACATATCGGTACCATTAATGATTATCATATTCTATGTTTGGTCTTCAAACATAGTTTCACTGATTTGAATCTATCCAACATGAACAAACATAAGAAGAGTAATTCGACTAAACTGTAATATTGACGATACATTTCTTTCCAGCATTGCTAAAGCACATTTTAATTTGGAAAAATTTCCATTAAGGCCCTAATATTCAAACAATACATCAATTTATTTACTATTTAGGAATATTGAATGGGGTCCCTTCTTCAGGTATACTTAGTGTAAAACACTACTCGATGGAAAACAAAGGTTCTGGCACAGGGAAGGACAAGCTAATGTTTGCAGACATGGTTTATTGCAGGAAGAGTTCAAGAAACCATTAGCTTTCTCATGATCATCTCTAATGTGTATATTTGTATTTTCAAAGCTCCCTGATTTAGTATTTATCTAAGTTTTGGTGACGTGAAAACCATCTGATCCATGGGGGCCTAAAGCGAGGTCCAACTCCAACCAATCAGGCATATCTTCATCCATTTTTTATCTTGGGCTAGAAGATGAAATAGCATAATATATGTTATCCATCAACATTCTTGACACCAAAGTACCAATTTAGTGCTTATAAGAGGAATTAGTGTACAACATATTATCAATTCATATATAATAAGCTTTGAATAGCTAGAAAATCAAATTTATTTAAAAACTTCTGAAAAACATACTTAATAAAGGGAAATGTCTCACATTGCAAGAAGATATCAACATCCCATGGCCTCTCAATTTTCCCCTTAGTAATATATGTCACATTTCACACCATACATTTTGTAGAGGAGTTTTGTAGTTGAACACTTTTGGATTGGATAGGATGAGGCTACATGAAGAGAACATTCATCCATTATCTTAGAAGAGGCTTCATATATAGTAAAGAGAATTTCCTTTTGGAAAAAAATCAATTAAGGAAATGAAATTAAACCAATACATGAACGTATTTACTCTTTAGGAATGTTGAATGAGGTCTCTCGTTAAGCTATACTGAGTGGAAAAAACTACTCGGTGGATAAAAAAGGTTGTAACGCAGTGAAGGAAAAGCTGATGTTTGCATATATGCCTGATTACAGGAAGAGTTCAAGAAAAACAATATTTTTCTCATGATCATCTCTAATGTTTATATGTGTCTTCGCAAATCTTCCTGATTTAGTATTTCTCTATGCTTTTGGTGACCTAAAAACCCTTTGATCCATGGTGGCCTGAAGTAAGGTCCAACTCCATATAGTCATGCATATCTTCATCCTTTTTTAATTTTGGGCTAGAAGATCAAATAGAATAATATATGTTTTCCATCAGCATTCTTGACACAAAGTACCAATTTAGTGCTTATAAAAGGAATTAGTTTACAACAGAATATAAAGTAGTATATAATAAGGTTGGGCTAGATAGGAATAAAATATATGTATAGCCTTATGCAAAACATACTTAATAAAGGGAAATGCACCTCATTGCAACAAGATCTCAACAGCCTATGGCCTCTCAATTTCCCCCTTAGTTTTTCCTAAAGACTCAATCATATGATACGAAAAAAAATTGGTAAGACATAGTTATTTTATGACTCATTTAAAGTAGAATTACTGTACCATAATTATATGTTCGAAAAGATCGATTCAATCATGTCATATGAGACAAACCGTAGAGTAAAGAATGATGGTGGTTACAAAGAGAATCCAAAGTTGAGAATTTATATTTTATGTATCTAACAATTAGTTCAAAGTTTCCATTGATGATAGCACGTGGAAGAAGGGAAGCTTAGGAAAAGTTAATTTAAGCCTTGTTATTCCCCTCTTCAGCATTCAAGGAAACAAAATCCAACTTAATGCTCGTTTTATACGTAAAGGAACATCGATAATACAAATTTATTAATATTTTATCAATGTTTAAATTATTCTTTAACAAAGGTTGATAATAAGATTTCTTGTTTTTCTTCTTTTATTCATATAAATCTTCCCCCTATTAATTTGTTCCTTTCCAACCCTCCCCAATGATCTATTATATTTTTGTCCCTTATTTTGTTCCAGAGGATTTTTGAAAATAAAAATAGTCATCTTGTCCCTCATATTTACATCAGTAATGAACTGACATGCAGCACATCACATGGATATTATATGTGTCTTTGATAACAAAATATTTCTCTCTGGATTTTGACATCCATAGCACTCAACATATATTTTTATAAAAAATTCCAACAAAGGCCACGTTCTTGCTATCTATGTAATTCCACCAACTGTTGCCACCAATTTTTTATGTCAACGTTTGTACCTAAGAAAATTTTGCAAGGTACAAAATAAAACCAACATCATCCTTCAAGTTATGTAAATTCATAAAGGATTTCTTTCTGAATACTACCCTAGTCCTTCTCTATATTTTAGATGGATACAATGTTTGCAGATTTACATCTTTGCTAGAAAGAAGCCTGAAGCACAAGGTATGGCTATGTCTACAAGGTAAAATTTTTCCCAATATTTGGATATGTATTAATCAATATTACATCTAAAACCCTCAAGACCACTCCCAACCCCTAATTTCCTGTTTCAATATTTGTAAGAAAACTTTTATATATGTGATTATATTATGTTGGGTTACATATATGTGTATTGATAACAATTTGGTGATACAAGAGGGTTAATCCCTTGGAATTGCCTCTTCTGTGAATCTTCCTAAAAATTTTTGAGTTTCTACATTTTGACCACTCTTATCATCAATATCTTTGAAAGCTCCATGATCTTGTTGCATGGAATAAGATGTAATATCCCAAAATCAGGGATTCAACAAGACATCAACTGTATAACGGTCTTTCTATGATGAATAAGCTTAGAATAGGTGTGAGGAACATAAATACATCATATTGAACTACAAAAGAAACTTTAATTCAGATTTACAATCCAAAGGATGCGTAAAATCAGCAATTTATGCACTAAAAATATTAATATCAGATATTTCTATAAAAACATGGGATGGGGATGGTTTTATCTGATAACTTAGGTCATGAGGGACCTATGCTCCAAATTTCAGCTCAAAATAAGCATTCTAGCTAAGTTAAACAGTTCCTCCTTTCCCGACTAGTCTAGAAAACCCTGATTTCCCATGACTTTTCTAAACAAAATTTTTTGAATACTATGAGAGCGTAATTCCCACTAGGGTTGCTACAGAAAGTGTGTAATATACCATTTTGGGGATATCTCTAAAACACGGCAAACTCCAACCAGAGATTGACTGGGAGGGCATTTATCGGATATGTCGCCTCTAAAAGAGGATGAGATTCGGAGGCTACCTGGCCCTTTCCAGACTCTGTCTAGGAGTGAAAGATAAACACAACAAGTGGTATAGAACTAGAGCGCTCAAAAAAATAATGTAGCAGACATATAATAGAAATAGAGTACAACAACTACGGCAACAACGACAATTACGGAAACTCAACCAAAAAACATAGAGAGGAAATGCTGAGCCATTTTATGAATCCGAGAAATGTAATGAAGTACAAGAAGCAATATTTCCCAAAGAAATATAGAAAAAAATCTCAGAAAAGATAGGAAATGGCTGCTCTATGAACTACGTCCCAGTTGCTGGAAAACTGTCGTGTAGCTGCTACTACTGGAATGGACTGAAAATTAGGGGTTGGTCCCCTTGCCGGAATGAGTTGAAAATTGGCAAATATCCTCTCCTCGACAACCCAGACAAGATCCAAAAACCATTCCAAGAATGGCAAACCCCATAAATCACCAAGAATTGCCTCCCCAGTGAATTACGCTAGCCTCCAAGGCACTTTGCAGTGGCTAGATAGAAACAATTGAAATACTGCCACAAACTCCGCCAAAAACCTCTGATGGGAAAAGGCTGACCATATGCTTAAAATCCCAGTGAAATCACCTGAAAAAACCCTAATCTAAAGCTCCTCCACAATGGAATGCATCCTCTCTCCCAGTGACTTTGCAGTCTCTATCAGCTCCAGCTCCGCAACAAACCCAAACAATGAGACGACTCACAAAATACTGAAAAAAAAACCTTGCACGAGCAGGTACTCAAAGTCCCCCGGGGCTAAGGGAGAGATCACCGACCGGAGACACTCAATGCACTAAAAAGTGCTACAGATAGGCTAAACAACCAGCATGCTCAAGAAGACAAAAGTCTCACTCCAAAATCATCAACTCAAGAATGATTCAAATGAGAAGGCTCTTCCTTCCTTTATAACGTTGGCCTTCCTCCAATCCCAAGGCCATCACCTCAATGTAGCATCGATCTCTTGCCACGTGTCTAATCTCTCCTGTGCAGAAGCTTCTAGAGCTAACGTAGGCCCCTTCTCTATGTGGTGATTTCCCCCCCCCCTTGCTTCACTTAAGTTACAACGTTGTGTCTACTAGGGAGTGCACTTTATTTTTAGAGTGAGTTATGTCCCCCTCTACTCACCTTTATTTATAATTTAATTATATAAGGTAAAATTTATTAGAATTAATTTTTCCAATTAGCTGTTTCTAATTGGGAATATTATAGTCCTCTCTGCCAAAAATTTCTTTTCCTCAAGCAATGCCTGAACAAGCCTCCTCTCTAGCTGGTGCTCCCCACCGACATTGCAAAAAGGTGCCTGGGTCCCAGATGCGCCACTGAATCTTCCTTGTCCTCTGCATCACCCTGATATGAAGGGATATCTCAATGTCAGCATCCCAAAATGATCTCTCACGGTGCCAGCCAACCAAAAATCCTCCCGAATCCCATTGCCACCCTGGCCAATAATCGCCCAAGTCCCATGGCTCGGACTGTGCACTGCCTCTGGCTATGAATGATGCTCTAAGAGGCGAAGACCATGACCCCTACTGCACTGTATCTCTGACTGTGTAAGCTGACCCATCAACTGTGTACCAGCTCATCACTTCTCTCCAATCCAAGTCCTGACTCAATCCCATGATGATCCTGCTCTACTGAAATTGCGATGGAGTGCTGAAGAAAAAATGACCTGTGCCCCCCTTCCAGCTGGAATCTGTAACATCGGTTATGTCCAAGGGCCCCTTCTCCACTGTGCTCCCTATGAATAATAACGTACCATCAAGAGGGTACCAACTCATGATCTCCCGCCAGTCTGTCGAGGAGGAAGAATCTAATGTGGCGACAACAACTACATATGGAACACACTTGGAGTGCTGCCGCCAGCCTGTAATCAACTCCCACTGCTCTGCCCTATTTGCCAATGAAATTTTCCTGTAGAAGGAAGCCCCTCTCTCTATAATGGGCCAAAGTGGGCAATATATACTGCAAGCTCCATCGATGTACTCCTGGAGAGTGCTACCCACTAAAAGCACTACAGCTCTGCTCACTGCGTGTACATATATCTGCGCCTCATCCCTGTGTCGACCCAAAGATGGATGCTCCACCATATCCAATAGCTCCTCCCACTCTTGATCAAGAATTTCATGCTGCCACTGTCTATTGGCCCCCTGTAGATCAATCCCATCAACCTCCAACACCTCCAAAGGATATGGATCTACAACTATTGTCATCATACTCGATGTCAGTGCATCTGACTGCCCCACCTCAATGGTTGACCCCAATGTTAGCCACATATCCCTCATCGGATCAATGTGGGCACCCATCTACCTCTCCCCCAAAGGAATATCATGCCAGATGTGAATAGTGTCCTCCTTTTTTTACTCAGGCTCCATCATATGCTGCTCGGGCTGAATCGTCACAAGTGACTCATCACCCAGAGTATCTCCCGCAGAGTCCTGTGACTGCTCACCCTGGACACTAGAATGCAGCTCTGGTCTACTCTCACGATCTCTGCATGACTGCTCTCACTCCCTAGAAGCATCCTCAACTGATCCTATGGATTCTTACGAAAAGGAGTCCTCACGCTAGCATATAGAAGGAATTCCCTCCTGTTCTACCTCTGCCACCTCATCTGCATTGAATATGCCATCCAGCCTCTCGATAAAGTGTCGATACAATTTCTGGAGCCCAGAAACATACTGAGATGCTACCTTTGTTGTGCCCAGTATCCTCTACTCGTGCATGATCTCGACATGCCCTGAGGCAAAAATGACGCATGTTTCCCTCTTGACCGACTCCCCAAGCGTAGGCTCAGTGATGACCGATGTGCCACCCCTACGGAGGATCATCTCATCCCCTAACCTATGGCTATTAACTAGCACATTGACCCAGTGCCACTGCTAAGAAGTCTCTCGCCTAGTGTGCTGAGTGCCATCCAAATATCTTGGGTGAGCCTCGCGTACCCCGCTGCTCATGCCCAAAGTGTCGAAGGACAACAACAAAATCGGATGTGCCCATGAGTGATGTAGAAGAGGGTCAGGTCCGTGAGTCCCCAAAGATATCATCAAGTATCGCTCATTTGTCTTCCCATCGATTGTGGGTGAAATACCCCCAAAGGTAAGCCCGGTGTCCCTGTCCGTGAGTCTCCCTGGAGGCAATGCTCTAAGACCCTGTTGTGCAGCACCATACGCCCTCGCATACCACTAATCATCCCTGTACTCTTCGACATGCCACTGCACACTAAGGCATATCCCTGTATACTTCTGGAGACCCCATGCTACTGTTGTACCACCCTGTACCATCTCGTGCTTTGACTGTGTGAAGGCATTGGTCACTCCTCGTGTGCTCTCAATGTGATGTAGGACATTCTTACTCCACAATGCAGTCCCACACACTACGGTACACCACCATGCAACTCCATGTCCACCGGTAGTCCACTTCTCAATGCTAGAGGGTCCCACAAATCCCTGGATGTGATAACCTAGAGTTGTGCCTCTACATGTTGGACTACCCCCAATCGGTATCATTGTCTCCACCGTCGCATCACTATACCCGCCGATGAATGGATCATCACTCCAAACCCTCCTTGAGGGGTCCGAGAAGTGAATATCCCTATGTGTCAGTAGTGTTACCACCACTACTTAGCTCCGCTGCGTCCTCTGTGCCCCACACAAAGGTGAAGAATCCTTGGCCCCATATAAGGTGCCATCTGGTGGCTTGCCAATGCTACCTCCTCCAACAAGCTCCTGCCAAGGTATGTTGACCACCACGTGATCCCGTGTATGCATGTCACACCAAGAGAACCTAGGGAGTCTGCCCATAAACTGGTTGGCCACTAGATCTGACTGAAACTCCGCTAGCGGATGGACATGCTCTACTGCTAGGCCAACTGTACCCTCCAATACATAGTCAACTGACCTGTCTAGATCCCAATGCCAATCTGGGGTTCCTGTATTCCCATCACCTGGAAACTCATGCTAAAATATACTCGGGTCCACCACCATCTCCATAACCCACTCCACTGGGTACCAACTCAAAATATCTCGCCATCCAACCTCAACATGTGGATGTTATACCCTGTGAAACTCTGATCGTCTCATACCACTATCTAAGTCAACGTATGAGATCTGACTAGTTGGCTCCACCTCTCTCTCTCCGATGGGAATAGGTGACCCAACAATGCTGCTAGTCCCATCCATGCATGCCTGAAGGGGAATGATCTGACGCTCCAACGTGCCCTCTGGTTGTACCATCAAGGAATCCAGTCATTCCCCAATGCGGGCCAACTTGGCTGCCGACTCGGCACAAGCCACTCTCATGCCCTCGAGCTCCTTGTCCTGCAACAAAATGGCCTCCCATATTGACGTGGCCTTCCCTTTCAAAACTATAAGGTCTGCCCAAAGCCGATGATACCATTGTCTACGACCATCATCCAATACCTCTGCATCTCCTAATGCCTCATCGAAGGTGGATACATCTCATGACACCTCACCCATATGTCGTGTGCTGCTACCACCCGAAGACTCGGACACGACTCCAGTCATCACCTCAATGGATGGTTATACTAGGGTAGGCTCTACCTTCTCCAATACGATATCAACCGACACGGTCAAGGAGGTCTCCAATGAGGGTGAGTCCTATGTCGCACTAGGTGTATCCTCGAACTCCCTGCAATCTTGTGTGCCCTCATCCTCCAAGTACGAGGTAACCATTTTGATGGTTTCCCCCTCCGATACTCGGTCAAGCAGGAAAGAGGTATTCAAATTCTCCACCCAAGATTTTTATGAACACTTGGATGACCCGTCAAATGTCGGTAAATGGAATCTGCTCATTGTGTGCTGCCAGCCCCCATCATGTGAGTGCCTATTCCCTCTGTGAAAGTTGCAGGGTCTGCTATCCTGCTGGAGCTGAATAAAATCTCTGAATGGAAGGGCATCCCTGAACTCCTGCCCATATGCCTGATACTAAGCGAAATAATCACCCATATGACCAGGCTTTGGCTCCTGTTGTGCTCCTGCCCCTGTGTTTGCACCCAGAAAAATGGGCATAGTAGAATGTGTGGGTGTATGTGATGCCATATGTTGAGTGGCATCATGCTCCAGAAAATGATGCGATGTGCCTCATTCCTCGCCAATCTGGAAACTTCTTGGGTTTTCACGTTGTCTAGCCTCCATAGAGATGAATCTCTGCCCGATTACCTCAATCTGTCCCGACAGATTCTCCCCAAGTCTCCCCAAATCTCTTCGCATCATCATCACCTACCATCGGTTCCTCTTGCTCTATGTCTACAAGCTCCTCTTGTTCTGCGTCTATCATAGGCTCCTCATGTTCTATGTCTACCACAGGCTCCTCTAGAAACTGCACTGCTGCTCCAAGACTACACTGCTGCTTGATTTCGGCCTCCGATTTACCCACTAAAAACTACTCAGAAAATTCTAGGAATTTGAGAAGGTGATCCTTGCCCAAAACCCAAAAACACCCAGAAATGGTTTCTTCTAATTCCAACCTTAAAAATTTAACCCTATGTAGTTTGGCCCTTTTCCAAATTCGTTTTCTGGCACTGCAGATGCTACTGTCAATCATTGCTCTCCAAAATCCCAAAAAACCTCCTCATATGGCTCTCATATCAATCTCCCAACACCCGAGCTCTAAAATCGCACCAATGAAGCTCCCGTAAATGAGCCTCCTCGAATGACTCTATAGGCCCTTATAACAAAAATAGCTCCAACTGAAAACTGGAAACCCGCAAGCTGATCCAAGATTGAACCTCTGATACCACTGTAATATCCCGTTTCGGGGATATCTATAAAACACGGCACACTCAAACCAGAGATTGACTCGGAGGGCATTTACCAGATATGTCGCCTCTAATAGAGGTTGAGATCCTGAGGCTACCTGGCCCTTTCCAGAGTTTGTGTAGGAGTGAAATATAAACACACCAAGTGGTATAGAACTAGAGTGCTAAAAAAAATAATGTAGCAGACATATAATAAAAAGATAATACAACAACTACGGCAACAACGGAAACTACGGAAACTCAACCAAAAAACATAGAGAGGAAATGCTAAGCCATTTTATTAATCCGAGAAATGTAATGAAGTACAAGAAGCAATATTTCCCAGAGAAAGATAGAAAAAACTCTCAAAAAAGACAGGAAATGGCTGCTCTATGAACTGCGTCCCAACTGCTGGAAAACTGCCGTGTAGCTACTACTGCTGGAATGTACTGAAGATTAGGGGCTGATCCCCTTGCCGGAATGAGCTGAAAATTGGAAAATATCCTCTCCTCGACAACCCAGACAAGATCCAAAAACCATTCCAACAATGGCCAACCCCAGAAGTCTCTAAGAGCTGCCTCCTCAGTGAATTACACTGGCCTCCAAGGCACTGCGCAGTGGGTAGATAGAAACGGCTAAAATACTTCCACAAACTCTGCCAAAAACCTCCGATGGGAAAAGGATGACCCTGTGCTCAAAATCTCGGCGAAATCACCTACAAAAACCCCAATCTGAAGCTCCTCCACAATGGACTGCATCCTCTCTCCTAGTGACTGCGCAATCTCTATCAGCTCCAACTCTGCAACAAACCCAAACAATGAGATGACTCACAAAATACTGAAAAAGAAACTTGCACGAGTAGGCACTCGAAGTCCCCCGGGGCTAAGGGTGAGATCTCCGACTGAAGACACTCAATGCACTAAATAGTGCTACAGACAGGCTAAACAGCTAGTGTGCTCAAGAAGACAAAAGTCTCACTCCAAAATCATCAACTCAAGAATGATTCAAATGAGAAGGCTCTTCCTTCTTTTATAATGTTGGCCTTCCTCCAATCCCAAGGCCATCACCTCAACGTAGCCTCCATCTCTTGCCACGTGTCCAATCTCTCCTGCGCAGAAGCTTCTAGAGCTAACGTAGGCCTCCTCTCTATGTGGTGCTTTTGCACACCTTGGTTAACTTATGTTACAATGTTGTGTCTACTAGCGAGTGCACTTTATTTTTAGAGTGAGTTATGTCCCCCTCTACTCACCTTTATTTATAATTTAATTATATAAGGAAAAATTGATCAGAATTAATATTTCCAATTAGCTGCTACTAATTGGAAATATTACAAAGTGATGGAATATGACTGATATATAGCTTATATTGATGAAATAACAGAGAAATAAAGGTTTAACCTCTTTTACACAAAGAAAAGGACACCAGGCAAGGGTTCCTGGAAATTTACATGTACCAAAAGTGGGACTACAGAAAATAACGCAGTCTACTGCAACTCTGCATTAAAAATGACTAAATATGACAATATCAGCCCAGGTAAATGACGGGAGCAAAGCTCTAACCCTTATAAGCAAAAATACATCAGCCCTCCAAAGGACTGGCTAAAACATACAAAATGCTAAAAATGCCATAGTAGCTGGGAAGTTACGGCAACTCTGGAAATATAAATATGTAGAGAAGGTTGAATAAGATGAAAATATCTGAAGTAAACCTCCTCCAATGGATCTCAAAAGTGGAAGGTTGATCCTTACACTTGAGATCCTACCCTCCAATCAATCTGCAAAACCCCGCAGCAAATGCACTATGAAAATAACACATCTATTGGGGGAAACTGTGCAGTATGGGCAAGAATATATGCTGGCATGATGCCAAGATCTGCAAATAAGCTCTCAAGCTTCCAAACTGATCCTCCAAAGTCATGAAAGACTCCCCCTCTAGAAAAAAAGCAATGGAAGAGGTGTTGTGGAGTCTCCACGACAACACCCTACAACACAGTATTATGCTGCTGCAACAATAACGTTGTCCTGGAGGATGATGCTTCGGTCTCGAACCAAAATAATGATGGGAAAACCTCACCCAGGCAGGCACTCGAAGTCCCCCGGGGCTGATGGTGAGATCTCCGAATGGAGACACTCGGTGCACTAAAAAGTGCTGCAGACTAGTTAAACAACCACCGTGCTCAAGAAGTTGAGATGACCAACTCAATATCATAAACATATGCATGAATTCCAATAGCTCTCCTCCCCTCCATTTATATAGAAATTGGAGACTCCTCATGGGCGCTTCCTCTAGAAGCTTCCCATCCTCTAGAAACTTCCCTCCTATGTAGTGATTTCCAACTCATACCCTGCACTGGTTGACTTGGTCAAACCTGTTTGCAAATATCTCCTTTCACACATGAGGGTGTGAAATCTGGTTCCATGGCTGATCCCTTTTCATACTAGAGGGATTTTATTTATGTTTTAATTATCTTTGGGCCTCCTTACCCAATTATTCATCTCCTAAATGAGTTTAGACAAAATTTAATGTTTCAATTTATTGAAGAAAAAATTGGAACATTACAGTCCTCCCCTCCCAAATGTTCTTGTCCCCAAGAAACTGCAAGGATATAACTGAAGAATCACCACTCAAGGCATGGAGTCTGGAATATAATGAGGAACATCTCCCTTACATGGATCCTCCATCCCCAAGCAATCATCCAAAAAAAATGAGCCACCTCCCAACAAGGCAACTCCTGAAAAATCTCCTTCCACCTCAAGCTCTGGTAATGAAGGTAGGCTAAAAATATGAACTTTGCAAGCATCATAGCTTACCACATGCTGTCCTTCTCTCCACTCATGAAAAGTATAGAGTGTATGCTAATCCTGGGATGCAAAATTATTGCCCTCCAATGGTAAAGTGAAGAACAATCCTCCAAAGAAGGCTCCTCCAACAATGAAGAACAAGCTGGCCCAAAACAATCCATCCATGAAGAATAGGACATGGTCATCATGGAACATCTGAATGAGAGGTTTTATGAAGGTTTTACATGATGATACATGATGCAAACAATTTCTCACATGGATACAACGTACTCTCATCCACTGCAACTTCAGAAAATTACATGGCTAGCAATGTCCATGATTCATCACATCTACTAAAGGATAGTAAATGGCTGAATGTAACAACAATAATACAAGATTAAGCATTTTCCCATGGTTTTACAATGCATTAATATCAATCTTATGGCCCACCTCAAAAGAGAACAAATATTTGGCTATGGTGGCCACATCTCCTCTCATGCTCCCATTAGAACATGTAGTGCGGAAATTATGAGAATTCTTCCCACTCATGGACACATATAGCTCATGTGTCTCCCTCATAATCAATCCTCCCATACAAATCTGATCTATATCAGCAAATGGATTCATGATCAGCAGCAAAAGGAAGAAAATGTTGAAGGTTAGAAGTGATGCAAGAGGGTACCAACAGCTTTCCCAATAGTGACGGCGCAGTTTTGCAAGTTGCTGCTTGATAAAAGTACATGGAAAAATGTTTCTTTTTACATGGTTAATCATGCATGTCAGCAACTGAGCATACATGTAGTGATAAAAAATTTTCCCAAGGCCACAAAGGAGATATCTGCCTTCATCATGTATATTGGCCCAATACAATTCATTGAGCAATTTGACGATCTTGCCCTCTTGTGAAGCAATGCACTGCATAAGAATGGTAAGAGTGTACAAATCAATGAACTTATAAACAAGCTTCTCACCATATTCTAGAATTAAGATGGTACATGGGTCCATAAATGAGTCCTCCATAGTGTTTTGGCATGCTGTGAAGAAGAATGAACCATGTGCTGCAAGAAGATAATCCTCCTCATGCTTGGAAATCCAAGTTAAGAAGAATATGCCATAGATGTCTCTATCATCATTACCTCCTCTTTGTTCATCAAGTGAAACAAATATGAAGTGATCCTGGGACCTATGGGTTATGGATCCACCATATCTCTGTTGGGCACACTTCATCCATAAGTCTTTACTCCAAGGTGACAACATTGTGAGCGTATGCAAATAAGCTCATGTCAATACACAACTATGTTCTTTGACATGCTCCTTGTCAAATATTCTTCCAATAATGCTACAACAAATGTGGAATACTTCCCAAGATGGAATTTCTTCCCAATCATCATCAAAGACCAAGGAGATAGTGCCATCCCCTCCTCCTGCAACATCATACAAAGTGTGAGAGAAAATCTGCCCTTGCTCTCCCAAGCAAAGCAACAAAGTATTTTGCTGCCTCCTCATGCTTCCATCATACAACTCATGTGATGAAGACACATCAACATCATGCATCCATTCTCTATGCTGCTCAATGATGCAATTATTCTGCCATATTTTTCCCATCCTCCCACTCTTAGGAAGAGTGTTTTCCAAGTGATGGCCAAACTCTTTCAAGAGTAACCAGTGTAGCCAAGCCTCCTACTGCCGGGTATCATAGATATGTAAGTAGCCTCCTAGTTCCTTGCTCATTAACCCTATCCACTCAATCACCTGTGGATGCCTACTTCTTCTCCTCATCCTGGTACTCCTCCCATGAGGGCTACCATCCTACCAAATCAAATTCCTGTCTTTTCACTTTATGGGATTTTGAAATGTAAGTTTCTCAAGGATCAATGAGACCCTATCAAGAATCAAATAGGTGGTAGGGAAAAACCTCCCATCATGATGTGTATGGCTCAAGGGATGTACAACACAAGCATGAGAGATGATATCCATCCTAAGATGTCCTCCATCTTCTATCTCCTCTTGTGAGAAGGGAAGAAAAGCATTGCATTCCATGGTTTGTCAAAGTGCATCTCCAATGAGATCTCTCCTTAAGACCTCCCTTTCATCCATAGTCTTCCAAAACCAATGGGGTCTTGGATCTAAAAGCAGAAGTTCCTCTTTGAGCTGAGAAGAGCTCATTAAGAAAGTGTCATCTTGAAGGGAGAAAAGGTTTCTAACTCCAAGATGTCTACCATCAATCTTCAAGGGTTCAAACCCCAACCTCCAATGTGATGTACAATCCAACAATGGCTCATGAGAATGATGGTTTGATTCCTTCTTGATTTTTTCCATGTTGCACAGCGCAGTGCAACCAAGTTGCTCTATAGTAGAAATGAGATTTTACTCTTGGTCATGCCAAAGTAAATCTCCACATTGATCAAAAGAATTTGCTGCAACAATGGAATGTGGAAATATTTTCATACCTTGATGTGCATTTGGAACTTCTTGTAGTGCTACAAGAGTCCCTTCCTCAAAAGTGTTGGCTGCCCCAACTATTGATGCATGTGGCTGCTCCTCCATGAGTGGGACAACGTTATCACAAGCCTCCTCAAGAGGTGATGTGATCTCTTATTTATTTTTTCTTTCTCCATCAAAGGTTTGGATGAAAACTTTGAGTGAACTCTGCAAAAGTCTTCACCCTTGCATGGTTCAAGTGGCTTCATTACCAATCATAGGCTTCACCCTCCAAATGCAGCGATGAGATTTCAACAGCTTCTTTCCCTCCTACAAGATGTAGTAGGAAAAATGCCTCCAACTTTCTCACCCAAGTTCTTGCATTATATGACCCATCAAAGGTAGACAACAAAAATCTATTTCCTTTGGTTTATTTTCTGCTGCATGGCCTCTTCTCTTCCTTCAGTTTGATGAAATGAGGAAAATCTAGAATCTCCCTAAAGGCTCTAGGTTGAGATCTATACTCAACAAGGTAATCACTGAGAATCTGATGATCCAAATATCTTCCATGCTCAATATATTCTTCTTGATGAGAATAGAAAGTGCATGGTACTTCATCTTCTTTTTCTTCAATCTTCTTGACCTCCTCAAAGGTGGATGCATTTCCTCTGGATCTAAAAATAGATGAGAATAAACTCATCTTTTTCAATGTTATGATCTTCTTGGGCTTAGACTCACAGGGATTAGTGGATCCCTCATACATGGGAAAATGTGACCTCCCAGTGGTATGCTACAACTTTGAACTCTGTGTCCTAGACCCCCCATTGTTCCATTCACTTTCATCCTGCCTGAGCTGACAGTAATCTTTGAAAGTGAAAGTTGCTCTGAAGTCTTCCCCCATGGACTTCCATTTACGGAAATAGTCTCCAAAGGGTATATGATCATGCTGCCTCCATTTCTCACTTGGTACTGGAGGTAATAATGTAATCATTGTGATCTTGGTTGGCCTACTGAAGGCTGGTGAATGCTGGTCACACGGTTGTGAGATACCCATATTTGTCACCTCCACGGCCTCTGGTGGGTAAGATTCTGCCTACCTTATTTTCCCATAGAAAAATTTCCCCACGGTTTCTCTTCTAGTTTCGTAGATAACTAGCTCACAAGGCTGAGCCAGAACTATGCTCTCATACCACTGTAATATCCCAAAATCAGGGATTCAGCAAGACATCAACTATATAACGGTATTTATGTGATTAATAAGCTTATAATAAGCATGAGGAACAGAAATACATCATACTGAACTACAACAGTCACTTTAATTCATATTTACAATCCAAATAATGGGGAAAATCGGCAATTTATGTACTAAAAATCTTAATATCATAGATTTTAATAAACACGGGGGATGGGGACAGTTGGATCTGATAGCTTAGGTCATGAGGGACCTTTTCTCCTAATTTCATCTCAAACTAAGCATTCTAGCTAAGTTAAACAGTTCCTCCTTTCCCGACTAGTCTAGAAAACCCTGATTTCCCATGACTTTGCTAAACAAAAATTTATAAATACTATGAGACCGTAATTCCCACTAGGGTTGCTACATAAAGTGATGGAATATGAATTATATATAAATTATATTGATCAAATAGTAGAGAAATAAAGGGTTAACCTCTTTTACACAAAGAAAAGGACACCCGGTAAGGGTTCCCGGCAATTTACATGTACCAAAAGTGGGACTGCAGAAAATAACGCAGTCTACTGCAACTCTGCATTAAAAATGACTAAATATGACAATATAATCTTAGATAAATGAGGGAAGAAAAGCTCTAACCCTTATAATAAAAAATACATCAGTCCTCCAAAGGATTGGCTAAAACATACAAAATGGAAAAAATGTCAGAGTAGCTGGGAAGCTACGGCAACTCTGGAACTAGAAATATGTAGAGAAGGCTGAATAAGATGAAAATATCTGAATTAAACCTCCTCCAATGGCTCTCAAAAGTGGAAGGTTGATTCTTACACTTGAGATCCTACCCTCCAATCAATCTACAAAACCCCGCAGCAAATGCACTATGAAAATAAGGCAGCTATTGGAGAAAACGGCACAGTAGGGGAAAGAATATGTGTTGGCCTGATGCCAAGATCTGTAAATAAGCTCTCAAGCTTCCAAAATTATCCTCCAAAGGTAAGAAAGACTCCCCCTCTGGAAAACAAGCAATGGAAGAGGTGTTGTGGAGTCTCCACGGCAACACCCTACAAGACAGTATTATGCTGCTGCAGCAATAACGCTGTCCTGGAGGATGATGCTTCGGTTTCAAACCAAAATAATGATGGGAAAACCTCACCTGATCAGGCACTCGAAGTCCCCTGGGGTTGAGGGTGAGATCTCTTAACAGAGACACTCGGTGCACTAAACAGTGATGCAAACTAGTTAAACAACCAGCATGCTCAAGAAGTCGAGATGACCAACTCAATATCATAAACATATGCATGAATGCCAATAGCTCTCCTCCCCTCCATTTATATAGAAATTGGAGACTCCTCATGGGCTGTCCCCCTAGAAGCTTCCCTTCCACTAGAAGCTTCCCTCCTATGTAGTGCTTTCCAACTCATACCCTGCGCTGGTTAACTTGGTCAAACCTCTTTACAAATATCTCCTTTCACACATGAGGGTGTGAAATATGGTTCCATGGCTGATCCCCTTTCATAGTAGAGGGATTTTATTTATGTTTTTATTATCTTTGGGCTTCCTTACCCAATTATTCATCTCCTAAATGAGTTTAGACAAAATTTAATGTTCGAATTTATTGAAGAAAAATTTGGAACATTACAAAAGATTTTTCCTTTCATTCCTTCATGATGGCTCATTCTCTGCAATGTTATCTTTCTTCTACACTATTTTTCCCTTCGCTATTGCCTTACAAAATTTATTTTGCAACATGTGGTGCAATTGCTAGTTATTATATTATAGTTTTTATTTTTCATTTTTTAATATCATTGATATCAAATGTGTTAGCTTGGAATTTTTTTCATTTAATTCTATAACATGAATGAATTACTTCATATCAAATAATAAAAAATCATACATTAAGAAATTTATTCTTTCTAGAAATCTATGTTTAAATTGATATAGAGTAATTTTTTTTTTATAAATGTTGTAACATTTGTCTATACATAGTTATCTATTTACGAGCCGCCTAGATCTATTTTAACTCTAGATTTACCATTTACGAGCCTAGATCTATCTTAACTCCAGATTTACCAAGGGTAGAGAGGGATCAAATCTCTTTTCACCCCAAAATAGGAGAGGTTTGATCCCTCTTGAGGCTTGGTAGATCCGAAGCCGAGATGGATCTAAGCTAGTTTAATTTCCCCCTTTAAATAGGCTATATTCCATAAAAATACAATGGGTCGATACTTTGGGTTCTCAATACCATTGGTCAATACCATGGACCATTTTTTTTTAGGAATTTTCTTTAACCAAGTTAAAATTTTTACGATACATTACATTGATCATTTAAATTTATTTTAATTTTATTTAATGAAGAATCACTCTCAGAGTTTTGTTAACTTGCATTATTCCAATAATAAGGATTCATATTAATTCAAGATAGATATAACTTAACTCATGATCTACCAAGGGTAGAGAGGGATCAAATATCTTTTCCCCTAAAAGAGGAGAGGTTTGATCCCTCATGAGGCTTGGTAGATCTGGAGTTAAGATGGATCTAAACTAGCTTAATTTCCCGCTTTAAATAGGCTATATTCCATAAAAATACAATGGATCAATACTTTGGGTTCTCAATACCATGGACCATTCTTTTGTTTAGGAATTTGTCTTGACCAAGTTAAGATGTTTGTGATACATTAGATTAATCATTTAAATTTATTTTAATTTTAGTTAATGAAGAATCTCTCTCATCTTTTTGTTATTTACAATAAAACAAAATATTTATCTATGTGGAATTCAGTTAATAAGTGAACAAAATTAACATAAAATAAAATTACTTTTTCTCAAAATGAACAAAATTATTCTTTGATTAATTCAAACTTGCATTATTCTAATAATAGGGATTCATCTTAACTCAGGATATATATACCTTAACTCACAATCTACCAAGCCCCTAGACATATCTCGATATCTTTTCACTCGAAAAATTGTTTTGCATATCAAACAAATTTTATCCTTTTGGGTTCAGAGTTAACTTGGATATATGCTCATTTAATTTCTCACATTAAATAATCTACATTCCATATGAAGACCATAGGTCAATACCATGAGCCATTTTTATTTTTATATTTAGTTTATTTTTATAAAGTTATTTTTATTTCATTATTTTAGATAGGTCCATTTCAATGGTACATACACCCAACTATTTTGAATATCATAAGGATACCTTGTGTGATAATATGTTACATTGTAATGAGACTTTCCTCAATACATGCACATTAATATGATTTTACTGTAAAATTTAAATAGGTTGACAAGCTTTCTTTAGCTTAATATGAAAGACATGTTATAATGTTATATTATGTGATGTAAATATTTTCACTCGATTAAATTAAATAACAAAAACATAAAAAAAAAATATAATTAAAAAAATAAATATAATATAAAAATAAAATTAATAATTATATTTATTCACTAAAATATTTAAAAACACACAATAAAAGTAAATAAAATTATAATTGCGCCGAGAGGCGCATCTACAGCCTAGTATGACCCTGATGGCAGGTGGGTCATGTCCTCATTGTCGGCTGAAATTTTAAATTAAAATAAAAATAAAAAATAAGTGTCAGCTTAAGTTTTAAATTAAAAAAAAAAAAAAAATTTGCATTGTGCTAGAACATATGTCAATTTCTAATAAAATTATGTATTATTTATATAATTTGAATGGACAGTAAATTATACGTGAATTTGAATGGATCATAAATTTACCTTTAACAAAAAAAATTACCACATTGAATTTCCAAATTAAGTAAAATTTTAAACATCTTTACTCTTTACTAAAGTCAATACGATTTTCTAAATCAAAAGAAAAGAGTTAATTCAACACAAACAATCAAAATCCAAAATCTTTAAATATTTCTTTTAATTAAATATTTGTAAAATGAATTTATACTTACTCCAGAGCTATGGTAAATAAATAAAAAAATATATAAACTAGATGTATGGTAAATAAATAAAAATTCTTTTTATATTTATTCCATAAACCTTTTTATATTTAAAAAACTTTAAAAAGAGGTTTTATTTAGATGAAGCCTATGGGACGAATACCATGGGACAAATTAATATTGATACCATGGGCCAAATACCATGGGTAAATAAATAAATATAAAAGAGGCATAAAGAGGTAACGTAAATAAATAACTATATATCAAATAGTATTATAAATAAAAAACTAATTATATAACAAGCCTATGGGCCAAATACCATAGTAAAGAAAAGGGGTATGGTAAACAAATAAAAATATAAATAAACTAGGGGTATGGTAAGTAAATAAAACCTCTTTTCATATTTACTCCATAATCTGCTTTATATTTACGAATATTTATGTTCATTAGTTTAAATAACTAAGAAGAAATAGAGAGAGAGAGTGATAAGGGAGAGATGGAGAGAGAGTGTGTACGTTTAGGGGTGAGATAAAGAGACAAAGTAAGATGTATGGAAAGAAGGGGGGAGAGAAGAAGTGAGAAGGAGAGGGGGAGGGATATAGTAATGTAGTTGGAGAGAGAGAGGGGTGGAAAGAGAGAGAGAAAGAAAGGGATGGGCGGAGAGAGAGGATTAGAGAGAGAGAGAGATATGGGAGAAGAGAGAGGATTGGAGGGAAAAGAGAGAGAGAGAGGTGGGAGAGAAAGGGAGAGAGAGGAGGATGAGAGAGAGGAGGAGAGTGATGGGGGAAGAGAGAGTATTGGAGAGAGAGAGAGAGAGAGATCAGGGAAGAGAGAGGGATTTAGGGGAGAGAGAGAGAGAGAGGAAGGACGAGAGGGATCGATAAGAAAGATGGAGTTGGAGGGGGAGAGATGTAGGAAATAAGAAATATAAAGAGTGAGAAGTGGAGAGAGAGAAGGAGTGACAAGGGAGAGACAGAGAGAGAGTGTGTATGTTTGGGGCTGAGATAAAGAGACAAATAAGGAGAGATGGAGATAAAGGGGGAGAAGGAGATATAAGGAGAGAGGGAGGGATATAGTAACATAGTTGGTGGGTGAAGAGAGAGAGAGATGGGAGAGAAAGGGAAAGAGAGGAAGGAAGAGAGAGGATGTGAGAGAGTGGAGAGAGGGAGGGAAAGAGAGATGGACTTGGAGGGGGAGGGGGAGAGAGGTAAGAAGAAAGAAATAGAGAGAGAAAGGTGAAGAGAGAGAGAGTGAGTGAGTGATAAGGAAGATGGAGAGAGAGGGAGAGAGGCGGAAGATAGAGATATAGATGGAAGGTGAAGAAAGGGAAGAAGAGAGAGATGGGGAGAGGAGGGGATTGACAAAGAGATTGATATATATGGATTGCGAGAGTGTGTGTGTTTAGGGGGGTGAGATAGAGAGATATGGAGAGAGAGTGTGTATGTTTAGGGGTGAGATAAAGAGAAAAAGTATGATGTATGGAAAGAAGGGGGGAGAGAAGAAGTGAGAAGGAGAGGGGGGGGGATATAGTAATGTAGTTGGAGAGAGAGAGGGGTGGAAAGAGAGAGAGAAAGAAAGGGATGGGGGAAGAGAGAGGATTAGAGAGAGAGAGAGAGAGATGGGGGAAGAGAGAGGATTGGAGGGAAAAGAGAGAGAGAGAGGTGGAAGAGAAAGGGAGAGAGAGGAAGGATGAGAGAGAGGAGGAGAGTGATGGGGGAAGATAGAGCGTTGGAGAGAGAGAGAGAATAGGGAAGAGAAAGAGATTTAGGGGAGAGAGAGAGAGGAAGGACGAGAGAGAGGAGGAGAGAGGGATCGATAAGAGAGATGGAGTTGGAGGGGGAGAGATGTAGGAAATAAGAAATATAAAGAGTGAGAAGTTGAGAGAGAGAAGGAGTGACAAGGGAGAGACAGAGAGAGAGCGTGTATGTTTGGGGCTGAGATAAAGAGAAAAATAAGGAGAGATGGAGATAAGGGGGGAGAAGGAGATATAAGGAGAGAGGGAGGGATATAGTGACATAGTTGGTGGGTGAAGGGAGAGAGAGATGGGAGAGAAAGGGAAAGAGAGGAAGGAAGAGAGAGGATGTGAGAGAGTGGAGAGAGGGAGGGAAAGAGAGATGGACTTGGAGGGGGAGGGGGAGAGAGGTAAGAAGAAAGAAATAAAGAGAGAAAGGTGAAGAGAGAGAGAGTGAGTGAGTGATAAGGAATATGGAGAGAGAGGGAGAGAGGGGGAAGATAAAGATATAGATGGAAGGTGAAGAAAGGGAAGAAGAGAGAGATGGGGAGAGGAGGGGATTGACAAAGAGATTGATATATATGGATTGCGAGAGTGTGTGTGTTTAGGGGGTGAGATAGAGAGATAGAAAATAAGAGATGGAGGGGGATATAGATATGGATGGAGGGTGGAGAGAGGGAAGAATATTTCTCACACTAGATGGATTGATATAAGTGGAGATGGTGTTTTATAATCCTATTTGATTATTTGCACTATATGCATCGATTTTAGTGTAGAAAATTATTTCTAATGATATTTGATTACTTGCACTAGATGCATTGATTTTAGTGTAGGTGGTGATTTCTAATACAATTTGATTTCTTGCACTGAATTTGTTGATTTCAATTTAGATGTCGATTTATAATTATATTTGATTACTTTCACTAGATGAATTGGTTTCAATGTAGATGATTTCTAATCCTATTTGATTGTTTGCACTAAATGCATTGATTTCATTGTAGATGGTGATTTCTAATCCTATTTGATTTATTTGAGTAAATGCATTGATTTTAGTGTAGATGTTGGTTTCTAGAGAGAGAGAGAGAGAGTGATAAGGAATATGGAGAGAGAGGGAGAGAGGACAAAATGAGGAAAGAGAGATATTAATGGGGGAGAGGGAGAGAAGGGGAAGATAGAGATATATATGGAAGGTGAAGAGAGGGAAGAAGAGAGAGATCGGGAGAGGGGGTGATTGAAAAAGAGATTGAAATATATGGAGTACGAGAGCACGTGTGTTTAGGGGGGGTGAGATAGAGAGACAAAAAAGAATAGATGGAGGGGGATATAGATATGGATGGAGGGTGGAGAGAGGGAGGAATATTTCTCGCACTAGATGGATTGATATAAGTGGAGATGGTGATTTCTAATCCTATTTGATTATTTGCACTAGATGCATCGATTTTAGTGTAGATATTTATTTCTAATGATATTTAATTACTTGCACTAGATGCATTGATTTCAGTGTAGGTGGTGATTTCTAATACAATTTGATTGCTTGCACTGAATGTGTTGATTTCAATTTAGATGTCGATTTATAATTATATTTGATTACTTGGACTAGATGACTTAATTTCAATGTAGATGATTTCTAATCCTATTTGATTGTTTGCACTAAATGCATTGATTTCAGTGTAGATGGCGATTTCTAATCCTATTTGATTTCTTTGAGTAAATGCATTGATTTCAGTGTAGATGTTGGTTCCTAGAGAGAGAGAGAGAGAGAGAGTGATAAGGAAGATGGAGAGAGAGAGAGAGGACAAAAGGAGGAAAGAGAGATATTAGTGGAGGAGAGGGAGAGAAGGAGAATAGAGGGAAGAAGAGAGAGATTGGGAGAGAGGGTGATCAACAAAGAGAATGATATATATGGAGTGTGAGACCGTGTGTGTTTAGGGGGCTGAGATAGAGACAAAAAAAAAAGAGATGGATGGGGATATAGATATGGATGGAGGGTGGAGAGAGGGAAGAATATTTTTTGCACCAAATGGATTGATTTAAGTGGAGATGGTGATTTATAATTATATTTGATTATTTGCACTAGATGCATCGATTTTAGTGTAGCTATTTATTTCTAATGATATATGATTACTTGCACTAGATGCATTGATTTCAGTGTAGGTGTTGATTCCTAATGCTATTTGATTGCTTGCACTGGATGTGTTTATTTCAATTTAGACGTTGATTTATAATTATATTTGATTGCTTGCACTGGATGCATTGATTTCAATGTAGATTATTCCTAATACTATTTGATTGTTTGCGCTAAATGCATTGATTTCAGTGTAGATGGCGATTTCTAATCCTATTTGATTGCTTTGAGTAAATGCATTGATTTTAGTGTAGATGTTGGTTTCTAATCTTATTTGATTGATTGTATTAGGTGCATTGATTTCAATGTAGAAGTTATTTTCTAATCTTATTTGATTGCTTGCATTAAATGCATTGATTTCAATGTATATGTTGATTTATGATTTGATGTAATTGAATATATGACGGTACATTAATATTAAAGTGATTGGATTAACAATATGCATTGATTTTAGTGTAAGCACAAAAAGTTATTAACAATGTAGATTGATTTTTGTGTTATAGTAATTTAAGCTATTAATATTGGAGACCAAGAGAGACAAGGTATCATGTTTACTACAATAGATCGAGCTAAAGATTTAAATGGTTTACGATTTAAATTTTCTTTTTCATATAATCAATATGAAAAGATAACAAAACTAACAAGGGAGGAAATAACAATAGTAGAAGAAAATAGTTTGAGATTGATTGTAACATGAGTACGTTCTTATTATTCACATTTTCTATCTTTCAACACTATTATTGTCACTTTGCATTTAAAAAAAAATATTTAATCATTTTTCATCATTATAGTTATTAACAATAATTATCATCTCAACTAACCGAGGTAGCTAAGGAAATTTAAAATTAAAATGACCAAGTCAATCTCAGAAATATTTAGCATATTTAAAATCATTATATTAATATTTGATATATTTACATATTACTGATAAAATTAATCATATCTTTGATAGATTTTCCTTGGTAGCACATGACTCAAACCAGCCTAGATATATCTTACATCTCAAAAATATACAAAAATTTTAATAATCTGAAAAATGTGACGTTGATGCCTCCGACTGGAATGAGCCTAGATCCATCTAATCATGCGCCGAGAGGGATCAAATCTCTCGAGGTGCAAACATTTCCTCAAGTTTTGCACTCAAAAAATAGGTTTTCACCTCAAGATATTTGATCCCTCTTGGCGCATGATAGATCCAGAGTTAGATGGATCTAAGCTGGTTTAAATTGATCTTCATCTTAATCTTGAAATTAAAGTAAAGATAAATCTAACCTAAACTAGAGTTAAGATAAATCTAACCTAATAATATAAATAAGTGTATCTTTTGATGTTCTTCGATGTTCTGTGAGCCCTCCTTATTTTCTCAATAGTATAAATGTAAGGAGATCTTTGTGCTTTCCTTTTCATTACATCAGCGATCTCGTATCTAATCCATTTTGGTTTGGCTATTCATTTTAGTTTTGATATTTGAAAATGGAAGGGCAACCGGATAGAGACTCAGAACGAGGGAGCAGAAATATAAGTGAGGATGATCAAGAAATTTCAACTTCGCCTCCTCACCTCCCAAGAGTGCTGTAACCCACCCAGAAGAACATTTCTCTCATTATCAGATCGAAGAAGTAGTTCACCGTGAGGCAGAAGCTATGGAAGCTAGGGAAGAAGTAGTTCGTCATGAGGCAGAAGCGATATTATTAGAGGACACATTGCCTCTTCTTCGTGAGAATGAGGTGGTTATACAACTTCTTCTGATAGTCGCTCAAAATATGCATGCAGACCGTGTGGGTAGTCGAGAGTTTGTAACAATGCTACACTCTCTTGCGCAACACCAGCTACAAAGTACCCGTGAGATGCAAAGCACAATACTTGAACCAACAACCCATCATAACAGAGCCCCTGGTCCAGATATTGAAGCAGAAGATCCATTCCCGGGTGTTCCTGAGAATCCGGTCGCCAGAGAAGAAGGTACTAAGATAGCCACCAATGATGATCAGACTCACCAAATCCAAGGAACTCAGGTTCAGCATCTGGCTATGGAAGAACGACTGGAAGAGCAACATTTACGAGATACAACACGTGGTAATCAAGAGTGGCTACGTGATATTGTTCGTGTCCACTGCCAGACTAATCATGTGGTACGATCTCTTGTTGAATACATTACAACCCATCAGAATACCCCCTTCCAGCATTGTCTACCATAAGGATTTCAGAACATCAGGTAAATACCAACAGTATCAGTTCATGCTGCCCAGTCTGCCAGGTCGATTTTGAAGAGGGTGACGAGGCATCTCAACTCCACTGCGGCCACATCTACCATCCCCCTTGCATTTCAGTGTGGCTGCGTTTTGGCAATACCTGTCCAGTTTGCCGATCGGGAATGCCCAGATAATTTTATTTAGCTACCTCGTGGAAGGTTGGTTGATTCTTAATCGTTTTGAAGAGGTATTAATAACTAGCACAACTACATTAGTAAAAACTAATGTGGTTGATATACGTAGATAGGCGTATATAAAATAGATTTACAACCACATTACCAATATGGTTGATATACGCCTATAGGCCTATATCCACTACCCACCACATTAATTTATATATCAATAAATAAATATTATATATAATAATTTTATTATATTAACTTGAAATATATATATATTATATATTAATAAGAATATCAATATATTAAATATATTAATTATGACTAAAATCACAAAAATATAATATATATATTAATAATATTATAATAATTATTAATAATATATATTAAAAATATTTATTAATATATTAAAAGTATTAACTATATACATACTATAAATAAACTTGAAATATATATAATATATATTAATATAAATATAATATTAATAATATATAATAATTTAATATTTATTTATATATTAATATCATATATGGTTATATTATTAATAAACCAAAAGAACAAATAATATATTAATAATATATATTATATCATATTTGGTTATATTATTAATAATATATATTAATAATATTATAATATTACTAATAATCATTATTTATAAATATTTGAATATTTATTTATAATGATTATTAGTAATAATATAATATTATTAATATTACTAAATAAATATTAAAATATTATAATATTAATAATAAACATTATTAATAAATATTTGAATATTTATTAATATTATATATATATAATATCATTATATATATATAATAATATATATTAATAATATTATAATATTACTAATAATCATTATTAATAAATATTTGAATATTTATTTAAAATGATTATTAGCAATATTATAATATTATTGATATTAACCAAAGGTTTAAATATTATAAACCATAGGAATTGGTGAACCTAAGGGATAAATATTATAAACATAAGGGATCAATATTAAAAACACAAGAGATTAATAAACCGTAAGAATTGATATTTTAAACTAAAAAACCTAATAAATTAATAATCCATAAGAATCAGTATTTTAAACATAAGATATTAATAAACCAACAAGATTATTAACATTATAAATCAAAAGAACTAATAGACCCAAGAGTTTAATGTTATAAAGCAGAGGAATCAGCGAACCCAAGGGATAAATATCATAAACCTAATGGATGAATATTATAAACAAAAAAGATTAATAAACCCTAAGAATTAATATTTTAAACTAAAAAATCTAAGAAATTAACAAACCCTCAGAATTAGTATTTTAAACTCAAGAGAGTAATAAACCAAGGGAATTGATTTAAATATTGAGACAATTGTTGTCACAATGCGACGTTCGACCAACTATGACCATGGTTGGCCATGGGTGATATTCATATTGAGACAATGTTTGTTAGAATGTGACATTTGATCGTGGATGACATAAAACCAAGGGTTTAATATTATAAACCAAAAGAATTGGTGAACCGAAGGGAAAACCATTACCCAACAAATTATAAACAAAAGGAATTGGTGAACCCAAGGGAATTGATTTAAACATTGAGACAATTGTTGTCACAATGCGACGTTCGACCAACTATGACCATGGTTGGCCATGGGTGATATTCATATTGAGACAATGTTTGTCAGAATGCGACATTTGATCATGGATGACATAAACCCAAGGGTTTAATATTATAAACCAAAAGAATTGGTGAACCCAAGGGAAAACCATTACCCAACAAATTATAAACCAAAGGAATTGGTGAACCCAAGGGAATTGATTTAAACATTGAGACAATTGCTGTCAGAATGTGACGTTCGACCAACTATGACCATGGTTGGCCATGGGTGATTTTCATATTGAGACAATGTTTGTCAGAATGTGACATTTGATCATGGATGACATTGATCGATTATTTATATTATAAAACAAAAGAACTAATAAACCCAAGGGTTTAATATTATAAACCAAAGGAATTGGTGAACCCAAGGGAAAACCATTACCCAACAAATTATAAACCAAAGGAATTGGTGAACCCAAGGGAATTGATGTAAACATTGAGACAATTGTTGTCACAATGCGACGTTAGACCAACTATGACCATGGTTGGCCATGGGTGATTTTCATATTGAGACAATATTTGTCAGAATGTGACATTTGATCATGGATGACATTGATCGATTATTCATATTATAAACCAAAAGAACTAATAAAACCAAGGGTTTAATATTATAAACCAAAGGAATTGGTGAACCCAAGGGAAAACCATTACCCAAAAAATTATAAACCAAAGGAATTGGTGAACCCAAGGGAATTCATTTAAACATTGAGACAATTGTTGTCATTATTCATATTATAAACCAAAAGAACTAATAAACCCAAGGGTTTAATATTATAAACCGAAAGAATTGGTGAACCCAAGGGAAAACCATTACCCAACAAATTATAAACCAAAGGAATTGGTGAACCCAAGGGAATTGATTTAAACATGGATGACATTGATTGATTATTTATATTATAAACCAAAAGAACTAATAAACACACGGGTTTAATATTATAAACCAAAGGAATTGGTGAACCCGAGGGAAAACCATTACCCAACAAATTATAAACCAAAGGAATTGGTGAACCCAAGGGAATTGATTTAAACATTGAGACAATTGTTGTCGCAATGCGACGTTCGACCAACTATGACCATGGTTGGCCATGGGTGATTTTCATATTGAGACAATGTTTGTCAGAATGTGACATTTGATCATGGATGACATTGATCGATTATTTATATTATAAACCAAAGGAATTGATGAACCCAAGGGAAAACCATTACCCAACAAATTATAAACCAAAGGAATTGGTGAACCCAAGGGAATTCATTTAAACATTGAGACAATTGTTGTCACAATGCGACGTTGGACCAAGTATGACAATGGTTGGCCATGGCTGATTTCATATTCAGAAAATTTGGCGATGGATGACATTGATCGATTATTCATATTATAAACCAAAAGAACTAATAAACCCAAGGGTTTAATATTATAAACCAAAGGAATTGGTGAACCCAAGGGAATTGCTTTAAACATTGAGACAATTGTTGTCACAATGCGACGTTCGACCAACTATGACCATGGTTGGCCATGAGTGATTTTCATATTGAGACAATATTTGTCAGAATGTGACATTTGATCATGGATGACATCGATCGATTATTCATATTATAAACCAAAAGAACTAATAAACCCAAGGATTTAATATTATAAACCAAAGGAATTGGTGAACCCAAGGGGATTGATTTAAACATTGAGACAATTGTTCTCACAATGCGACATTTGATCATGGATGACATTGATCGATTATTCATATTATAAACCAAAAGAACTAATAACCCCAAGGGTTTAATATTATAAACCAAAGGAATTGGTGAACCCAAGGGAATTGATTTAAATATTGAGACAATTGTTGTCACAATGCGACATTCGACCAACTATGACCATGGTTGGCCATGGGTGATATTCATATTGAGACAATGATTTTCAGAATGTGACATTTGATCGTGGATGACATAAACCCAAGGGTTTAATATTATAAACCAAAAGAATTGGTGAACCCAAGGGATTGGTGAACGCAAGGGAATTGATTTAAACATTGAGACAATTGTTGTCAGAATGCGACGTTTGACCAACTATGACCATGGTTGGCCATGGGTGATTTTCATATTGAGACAATGTTTGTCAGAATGTGACATTTGATCATGGATGACATTGATCGATTATTTATATTATAAACCAAAAGAACTAATAAACCCATGGGTTTAATATTATAAACCAAAGGAATTGGTGAACCTAAGGGAAAACCATTACCCAACAAATTATAAACCAAAGGAATTGGTGAACCCAAGGGAATTCATTTAAACATGGATGACATTGATTGATTATTTATATTATAAACCAAAAGAACTAATAAACACAAGGATTTAATATTAATAATATTAAAAATAATGTTCTTATTCTTATTCAAATTAATTAATATTAATAATAAAACTTATTTATTTATTAATATTAGTATATTCCTACATATTAATTATTTAATATCAAATACTAATGCAAATTATTATTACAGTAATAAATATATAACAAAGTATAATAATAGCTAATGTATTATTATTATTAACTTTAATATTAATATTGATCATATTAATTAATACTAATATCAATAACATTTAATTAATATTAAGAGTGACATGAATATTAATATTTGTTAATAGTGGGTAACATTAATTTTAATCCTAATATCAAAATATATTATATGCCTTTGTAAATTTTTAATAATATTATGATTAATAATTTTAATTATTAAATAAGGTTGATTATAGCTTAAAAAAATAAAATAAAATAAAAAATGCACTCCTAAGTTTGTGAAAAGTATAGATAAACTTACAAAACCTCTATAAATCAAATTGAATTTATTCTATTTATTCCAAAGATAGTTGCTACTAATCAAATATCCATGAAATTTGTACAAGTCAATATCTAATATCTAGATATTATATTGATTCCTTATCTATATTTTTTATTTTTGAAATCAATATTTAATGGTGTTTCGAAATGATTAAATTTATTTGATATTACTCATTGAACTTTCTACATATTATACATATGGTTTATAAATAAAATATAATTTTATAATAAAAATAAAAAATTATATATGAAAAATAAAAAGTCATTAATTTATTTTTTTTCTCATAAAAAATTAAATAATTTAAAATTTTATGTATTTAAAATAAAAATAGAAAAAAATATTTAAGTAAACCTAAGTGTATTTAAAAAAAAAAAAACAAATATACCTTCTTATTTTTTATATTATATTTTTATTTATATAGAGATCTTTATTAATATTTATTAGAATCTCAAATTTACTAGATTCATTGAGATTAAAATAAATAAATAAAAAAATACATGATATTAACAAATTAAAATTATCCTATAATTAATTTGATTATTTCATTTTTTTATATTTAATTAAACTACAATATCAAAAATAAATATAAAATTTGAAAATAAATTTGAAAAAATTACAATTATGTGAATATTAAAATTAATAAATTGAAACACCATAATAGTGAATCAAAATTATTTTAGTAATATATTTTTATTATTTATTTTAATATTTAATTAATTAAAGTTTCAAAATAAATATAAAACATAGACATATTAAAACTATTTTAATAATATATTTTATAAACATCTTTTTAATTTGATACACAATTTAAATAAGTGTAACTTTCATATATTCCTATTCGCTTCTCATGAAAATCAATACTTAATAAAAAGAATAATCCTGGGACTTCAATTTATTAAAAAATCCTGGCCTTTTCTTGTGTTATGTAGAAATGACTATGCCCAAACTTACACGATTTCAAGTGTCAATGAATTTCAAATTGATTTATTCAAGGAAGTACAAAAACAAAATAACTACTGCATATGCTATGGAACTCTTTGAATCTATAACCCAAGTCGCCTCAACTCTATGACCCAAGATTCAACTTCAGCTTTTTCGATTTAAACAACCTTTTCACAAAAGTTATTATTTAGGGTTAGCAATTATTATTTAGGGTTATTGTTGAGTCCATATTAACTTACCAAAAATAATATTTCCCTTTAAATTAAAAAATATATTTACGCCACTGTATTTTATCAATTATCCATTTTAATTTTACATTCATAATTTAATGTAAAAGTCTAAATTATTTCCTGAGAATGAAGAGTTAATCTCACATATTATCCTTTTTGGTGAGAACAATGTTTCTTTTCAAGTTAAAAATAAACACTTGTCCGTTTTAACTTTTCATTCATAATTTAATGTAAAGAGTGACAAAGTAAGTTATTCCGAATATGATGCTCTACAACTAGCATATTTTCATTATCCGTTTAAAGTTTTCATTGATAATATAATGTAAAGAGCGCGAAAGCAAGTTTTTGTGAATTTGATGGTCTACCACCTTCATATTTTCATTATCGGTTTAAACTTTTCATTCATAATTTAATGTAAAGAGCTGCAAAGTATGTTTTCATTATCCTAAGCCATAAAAACCTCCACCTTAACATTAATATCAAACCTAAATCATAGATTTAGATCTACCATTTTCTTATTGCAGACGTGCATGTTAATTCAGTTTAATGCTTTCACTAACTTTAACTACACTTTAACCATTTGTTTTAAAGATGTTACTTGAATTTATTCATCTCACATGCATCGGCTACACTTTAAACCTATATTTAAAATTAGATAACTTTGCATAAAACATAATTTGCGAAATCTCAACCAACTGATATGAACTAAATTGCATGCCAATTCTATAACTAAATTACACCACGTGCATTCTTATTAAGCACCCTAAATAATTTCTTCTAAGAACATTATTTGCAATAATAATTAAAAATACTAATTTTTAATTGTAATTACAATGATAATAATAAAGTCTAAAACTTTCAAATATTATTATTTGAAAGGATCGGCATTTCTGTAAATTTGAAACATAATATTTTACTAGCTTATTCATCATTTCGAAAGCTCTTGTTTATGTATCAACCAATAGAGAATACGGTATAAAAATTTGATTCAAATAATTTTCGTTCATAATTTAATGTAAAGAGACGCAAAGTAAGTTTTCATTATCCGTTCTAAATTTTCATTCAAAATCTAAGTTAAAGAATGGCAATGTAACCCGACGTCAAAAACATTGTAGAATATAATTATGGAACACACCGAAGATACCTGTAATAATGGCTTGCACAGTGATACTCTGTAACCCGCGCCCCACGATACTCTCCTCCGCTCGGTGAATACTCTTCACATCCGGCGCACGGATCTGTAAAGAGAGCTCCTCACAATTAAAATTTCCAGAGCGAAACATTAAGATTTTCTGCAAATACAAACTTTGTGGGAAAAACTTCAAGCAAAAGCGTTGAAACCTAAAATATTTATACCTTCAGCAGTCGCAGCTGGTTAATAGATCGATATTTGTCATAGGACGAATTTGAGCAAAAAATTTACGGTTTTTCTAGTCGCTAAACGTTTTCAAGAAGCAAAAGCCGCGCAAGGGCCGAAATTGTTCGTGGCTTGAAATTCTTGATACACGAAATTTTCAGGACGGACGGTTGGGAAACGTTATGAACCTGATATGCTCACCTGAAACGTTATGAAGTTGAACCTGAAATGTTCTGCCAGCTCACTTCCATCCGCCTTCATGAACAAGCCGCTCACCTGCTCGCTCTCACCCACGTTCCATAACACCTACGCGTGGCCCACGTTCCATTCCAGCCACGTTGCATGAGAACGTTCCATTCCGCCCAATAACATTTCTCGCCCACGTTCCATAACAACTATGCGTGGCCCACGTTCAATTCCGCCCACGTTGCATGAGAATGTTCCATTCCGCCCAATAACATTAATGTTGCATGAGAACGTCAACCTTTGAGGATGAGGTGCCATGTTTTCTCCATTCCGCCCAGGTTCATTTACCTTAAATACTCCGCCCAATATTCCTTAAATACTATATTCAAATATTTTGAGATTTTCAGAAAAAATATTGTGAAATATATAAATGTAACAAAATTTTAAAAATAAAAATAATATTTAAAATTTATTGTTAAAATTATTAAATATTTTAATATTAATTTAGTAATTATTCATAAAAATCACTTTTCATATTATAACTTAAATCTTTAATATTTATATCATACATCTTTTGAGCTATAAAAACCTCCTAACTATCATCGGTGAAAACACATTAATATCAAACTTAAGCCATAAAAACCTCCACCTTAACATTAATATCAAACCTAAATCATACATTTAGATCTACCATTTGCTTATTGTGGACGTGCATGTTAATTCAGTTTAATGCTTTCACTAACTTTAACTACACTTTAACCATTTGTTTAAAGATGTTACTTAAATTTATTCATCTCACATGCATCGGCTACACTTTAAACCTATATTTAAAATTAGATAACTTTGCATAAAACATAATTTCTAAAATCTCAACCAACTGCTATGAACTAAATTGCATGCCAATTCTATAACTAAATTACACCACGTGCATTCTTATTAATCACCCTAAATAATTTCTTCTAAGAACATTATTTGCAATAATAATTAAAAATACTAATTTTTAATTGTAATTACAATGATAATAATAAAGTCTAAAACTTTCAAATATTATTATTTGAAAGCATCGGCATTTCTGTAAATTTGAAACATAATATTTTACTAGCTTATTCATCATTTCGAAAGCTCTTGTTTATGTATCAACCAATAGAGAATACGGTATAAAAATTTGATTCAAATACCAGCTCTTATGTTAAAAGCGTTCGAGAATATTATACCGGGAATCCATTCCATTATGTAAGCTTCATCTCGCTATCGATTTTGCCGGTCTCAGTTTTATGGGACGTAGTCTGCAAATTACAACGCTCTGTTTCATAGTTAATTCCTTTCCGCCAAATAACATTTCTCTAAGCGTGGCCTGCGTTCCATTCCGCCCACGTTGCATGAGAACATTTCATTCTGCCCAATAACATTTCTCTACGCGTGGCCCGCGTTCCATTCCGCCCACGTTGCAAGAGAACGTTCCATTCCGCCCAATAACATTAATGTTGCATGAGAACGTCGACCTTTGAGGATGAGCTGCCACGTTTTCTCCATTCCGCCCATGTTCATTTACCCACTTTACCCTAATTTGATAGGTGGCGCTCAACAAATGGCACAGTAAATTTTTAATCATGTTTTGTAAAAAATTAATTTAAGTATGGTTTAAACACGTGATTTAGATCTGAAGGAAGTTACCTTTTTGAATTTCATCCATTGATTTAGTGGCGACGACGAGAATATACCGGCATCTTTCAATCTAGACCATCACATCAAAAAGATTAATTAGCCTAATCACAAAACATGCTCCTTCCGATAGGGGGTTACGCCTATCGGCGTAAATATATATTTATGATGTAGGTTGTTGGCATGGACTATACGCATATTTAACTTAAGGACTCTCGTTTGTTTATACAGTTTTCAAGCATATTATTGTGTTTCCAAGACGTTTTATTTGTTTACCTGTGTAATGTCAAGGCTGTGGTGTATGTTTACACAATTTTCAAGGATATTATTGACTATCAAACCCTTTCTATTATTGAGTATCAAACTTTCTAAAAAGGAATAAACATGGTTAGGGATGGTGCACCCTCCTGGAATTTTTTGAAGAAAGTTATTTTCATTTCCTTTTATATTGTGTTTTTGCTGTAAGAACATGGGATTTTCTCCTGAAGGCTGTTTATGGGGTTTCTGTGGATGAGGCGTGGACTCATACACCTGATACTCACCATAGGAATATTCCACTCATCAATTATGGGGGATTTGGTTCGCTCGGGGATTCTTGTCCCTTTCTTATGGCTACTCAATGTGCTGCTATCTATGAACTTATTCCCTAAATTTCACGTATTTCAGCTAGTCTGATCATACTACATCGATTTCGTGGACATACTACATCGATGGGGCTGTAGATGCTCAGGATAGCTGTGGGATAGGGATCATTATTCACCTAAACGATCACAAAATTTTGAAGGCATCTCTTGTTGGTAATCTCTTGTTGGTATTGGTACGAGTTCAAACAATTATACCGAATTAAAAACTATGAATATTGTTTTAGGTGGATCATTATTCTCTCAAATGATCACAAAATTTTTAAGGCATCTGTGGGTGTTGCCACAGATTCAAACAATTATGCCAAATTAAAAACACTGAATATTCTTTTATGTTGGTTAAGGAAGTTGGGCATTGGTTCTGTTAAGATTGTTAAGATTTTTGGTGGGCAAACAATGTGCACAGCTACAATAATCTTACATTGATCGTTATTTTAGATGAAATTTTATTTATTAAATCAGTCTTTTATTTGTTGTTCACATTTACAGAGAAAGGAATATGAAAAAAGATTTCTTCTCCAAAAACATGTCTACAACAAGATTTTAGAATCATGGCCCATAACTGAATCAGAAAAGAGTCACCCAGTCATATAGGCCTTCATACATTTAAACAGTCACTCAGTAGGCTTTGATACATTTAAACATAAAAAGTGTTTATATTTTCTTAAACTTCCACTTCTGTTGATATATATATATATATATATATATATATATATATATAATATCAACAGAAGTGGAAGTTTAAGAAAATATAAACACTTTTTTAACCCGATATTAAAAAAAAAAAAAACTCTAGATCATGTTTAAATGTATCAAAGCCTACTGAGTGACTGTTTAAATGTATGAAGGCCTATATGCTTATAGACCTATATATTATGGTACATTTCTATATTTTGATTTATATGGGTTGTTTTCTCTGATAGTTTCCAGAGACCTGTTTTTCATTTCAGTTTTTTTTAATGAGTAAATTATGGTTATCAGTAATGAGTAAGTTTATATACATCTTCTCAACATGTTGTTGTTTTCACATTATAGTGGATTCAAAGTTTGAATGTCAATGCTTCCATGCATCTACTCTGCAACCGAATTAGTTATCTCCTGCAGATTGCACAGATATCACATATTTTATTTCATTTTTTATTCAAGAAACAATGTATTTTAGATTACATAGATATCACTTATTTTATTTTATTTTTCATTAAAAAAAAATGTACTTCTAAACTATTTGCAATAGTACGACACTAAAAGTAATGATTACTCTTCATTTTCCAGTAATTCTTAAAACATTCTTTAAAATATTATTGATAGCCTATGAGCTCAACATTACTAGTGGCCCATGACTTACCTTAATGCCATCTTTGAACACTCAGTATTAAGGCCATTATGAACCATAGGGGCTTACATGTTTGTGAAAAATATTAAATATAAAACTGTGATTATATTTTGTATGTATATTTTAAGGTTTTCAAGTGAAATCATATTTAATTAATTTAGTTAATATTTCTACTTTAGTAATTCAAATTATTTGTGTATTTCTATTTTAGTGATTCAAATTATTTGTGTACCGTAGAGAAATTAGTTAACTAGAAATTGCTTTAAAAGATGCAAAAAGACATTTATAATATTTTATAGTTTTCATAATCAACTAAATAATAACAATTACTATATTAAATTTTATTTTATTTTTATTTTTGTGAATGCTCAGTCCATGGTGGAGTAACATCACACTCATATCATCAAAATGTGGAAAAACACCTATGGTTTTTCATCAAAATGTGAGAAAGCACCTATGGTTTTTCGTGCAAGGTCTGTAAGTAGAACTAGCGCATTGTGAGAAACATATTTATAACTAGGAGTACTTTCTTTTCAAAGCATAGACCAAACAATGTAAAATAAGCCTGGAAGGTAGAACAACTATTGAATTTTGTAATGGAAGATTTCTATAGGAGGCGTACAATTAGCGACCCAAAGATCATCAAAAACGGCCCTGTATTTCCAGTATATCAATTTTTTTGCCCAAAATTCTAGATGCATGCTGGAAGAAAATAAAGTAACCCATGGTATTTGTAGAGACAAGAAACAAGGGAATAAACAGAACGAATAACAATATTGTGCAACTCCAATCTACGAGGAAAATATATGTCAAAGCAGAGAATAATATATTTTCAGACTTTGCACGAGTGCATAATAAGAGACAATGAAGGAATAAGAATTACTATTATCAACACCCAGTCCATATAACAAACCAACGTACTTGCAGTATACACATTGAAGAAGCCATGTTGCAGCTTCCAAAAAGTACATGAAATAAGCAGGCTATTAGAACCAGCTTGATGGCTTGATCCAATCCTCTCGACATCCATTATTTCTGCAAGCTTGTTCAACCCACCATTGATATTCTTACAAAACTTTATCAAATACTTGATTACACTTTAGGGATATAGACCCTCAACAAATAGAAGAAATATGATTCCTGGGCGGAAGCTTCAAGTTTCTGCCATGTCAGCATTTTAAGCAGGTACCCAAAGTCATATCCACTGTAGAAGGTAATACAATGCACATTTTCGTTCAACACAAGGCCCGATGATGTGAATCTATACCCTTCTCATTCTTTTCGAAATCAATCCCACTCTGTTTCAATAAATCAATGGAATCTTGTTCACAGACATCGACATTGATGTTGAATTCCCTGAAATTAAATTTCCAGACACAGTGCTCATTCGTCGGGAAAATTTCCATCTTCGTCCGAGAATGTGACACCCAGTTGAATCAATTTCAAGAGATCCACATTGGCTCTGAGAGTTTGGTAATGGAACTCTACACTGTTTCTAAGAACCCCCACGGGTCTGACTACAACACCATTGAACTCCATGTCCATGGCTAGATAAGGGAATCATCAACTATTTCACAAATTAAATCCAATTCCTCTTCAAGGTTATCTTCCCATAGCTCGCGTATGCGAAGAGTGCCCTTCCGAGCATGTCAAGAGCTCACATCCAGAAAACACTACTTCCATGATGTCTTCCAATAGATGTAATTCCTTTCAATGGATATTATTATGCCATAGGTGTATATGCTTATTCATAGCCAATTTCAGATAAGCTCCCCTATGCATCCAATTGTTTCAATGATTAGAGAGCTATCAGAACTGAAGAAGGCATTGCCTTCTCATAACTCGGACTGAAAAGATAGAGTGCACAGAATGGTTCATAAGGGCTCTACTCGAAGATATACTATGCAGACAATATCCCACTTTTCTTTCTTCAAAAACGGAAACGTTAACACCTTTAATTTGCATGATCACATAGTAGGTTGCAACATGTTTACAAAGCCTCCATGTAAAGGCTGAGATAAATCATAACCATATTTTCCCTTTGCTAGAACTTGCACTGTGATTCCAATAGAATCAAGTATATATACTGCCATGCAACAACTAATAGAGTTGAAAATCTGAATTTAATAGATGCAAAAGAAAATGTTGTGAAACCAGGTTCAAAAATAGAAAAAAAGAGATATCAACCCCTTAGAAATAATCGACTTTGAGGGGCATCCTAAGTAAAGCATCGCTATGAATCAATCGATAGCTCCATTCAGTGATTATTGCACTATAGCTCCGGCTAAGCACAACTCTGTAGAGCTAGTCTATTAAGACTGCATTCATCCTGTGGTGAATGTGAGGAAGTAGATGGTTGTCTCGGCAATAATGAGCCAAAGAAGTATCTGGAGTAAAACTTCCAGTCAGATAGTCATGCATAACAATAGGAACTCCCAATTCTCTTTGCGAATAAAGAGTTGCTGGGAGGAAAAAGAGTAAGCACATGAAATGATAAACATAGTTTCTATTGGATAAAGAGAACGCTATAGTACCATTTGTCCAAGATCTTCTCGTCCCTAAAAAGCACCTTTTTCGAAATTTTTGGGTACAAATTCTAACATGTGAGCCATACATGCCAATATCCACAATAAAATAAATTTCTGTTTAGGCCTACATGAAACCAAATATGGACATCAATATCTAATCAAGATGAAACCAAATATGGACATCAATATCTCATCAATCCAATGCTGGTCTCTCATCTTCAATATTTTTGATATTTCATGATGAATATAATTTCTAAACTTATTTCCAATTTCAACAAACCAAGCATAATGAATGGTCAATATCTCATCAATCCAATGCTCGTCTGTCATCTTCAATGTTAATGACTTCATTTCATGATGAATGTAATTTCTAAACTTATTTCTAGTTTCAACAAACTAAGCATAATTAATGGTTTGATTTTCTACCCTTGTTTCTGATACAAAAATAGGCAAAAATTCCATTCCAAACAGGTTGCAACGTTTTCCTCTGATGTGTGATTTCATTTTGAAAGAGTTCTTTACACCAAAATGCTCATTATTAATACACTCACATTATTTTAGAATTAGTTATTTACTGTTCAACCGAAGTTTACAAACCCTGCAAATAGGGAGTGGACCATCATGTGATCTGCTAAAAATACATTTAATGTAGTATACCTGCAGGGGATTACTAATTTTCCCCAGATTAGTATGCATGACAAGGATTACTCTCATAGTGTGTACAAATTTACCTTTCGAAGGAAAATGGAGTTGCATATGAAGTTAGATATAGAATGGGAAAATTCGTGCCAAATAACACAAGAGGGAAAGTTAGAGCCTTCACTGAAGCTTTTGGAGGCCCTTTCTTTTACTATTATACAATTTCTCTAGTTCTTCATGGCCTCCAACCCCTTCCAGTTCTCGTGAAACTAAAAAATCAATAAACTATCAATATATGTTCACCTCACATCACACATGTATACTCCAAAGATATATGAAATACAATGGTGCAAGAAATTTAAGGGAAGAAGAAAACTCACTTTTGCTCTAAGGAAAATACCATATGGTACACCATTAAAATTGTCTGCATAATGAAGTTGTAGTGGCATTTAAACAAATCTATATGAGATTCACTAGTTACTGGAAATAAATCTATATGGAACTCACAAATAGATGAAGCGATCTATGGAACTATTCTAAGGAATCTAGGAACAATCCATTTCTGCAGTTTCTACCTTAAGAAGGTATGGAACATACGCAATAGGCCCAACAGGAAAGCAGCAATGAACAATACCATCATGGACAAACATATATTCCATCTCAAAAATGGTGATACCAAGCCCCTAATGATTTTTTCAAAATGCACGGTACGTTGATAATAGAGTGACTAACATATTGCTGCTGAAAATCAGCTTGACATAGCTTTCAAATAAACCTTGGTTTAAATTTACAATGATCACATCATTCTTTGAAGACTATTGTCAATTTAGTACTTCTATGATTTTAAAGGATGGCAAGAGTCAAAACAGAGGCCAGTACTTACAACATCAAAGAAAATACCTGGCACAAGGCCTTTGTTAAAGAATACATAAGCCAAGAATGCAATGGGCGGAACAAGGTTGTTGATAGAAAATGCGCCATTCATCTCCAAAAGGCCCCTCCCTTTGTTGGAATATTGAAAATTCCACAAAAAATAGTGGAGAGAGTAATAATCTCCTCTTTAACACGGAGAAATTTAAAATTTACTCACTGGAGACAGAGTTTCAACTCTGAAAAAATAAACATCTATTTCATAAAAAAAAAACTGTTACAAATTCTTCCTCTAACAGAGGGATTCAGAGTAGTGACTATTGCTTCAACACACTGCACACACAAGACTTCACTATCTTAATAAAACTCTCTGTCTCTCTGAAAATAAAATGCTCTATTTTTTTTAAAACAACGCACTACTGTGCAAAACAAAACAATTTACAATTACATTACGAGCTCTCGGGCCTTTTCATTATATATGCGCCACGCATATATTAAAACATAAAACATATTACAGTAAACCGACTTTCGGGCCCATTTTATAATTAAAACCCTTTTTATGATTGTATCGGGTCCGTGTTTTTAAACATAATAAAATGACCAAACTAAAAACTGCGATTGCGATTACAAATGCGGATGCGATGGGAATTGTTTAAATCCGCCCTATGAATAAATCGCATCCGGACATAACATATAACAAATGACCATTCGAAAAACTCCGATGCCGATTGAAAAACGGACGCGATGGTCCATATTTAAATCCACCATAGAACATGGCGTCGGGTCCGGACTTCAACCCTTTCCATCGGGCCACACTCAAAAGAGTTCCGATATCTGATTGGGATCGAACACGATCAATCAAATAAAATCCACCGTATAAAATACATCAGGTCCGCCATTTTTTAGTGCAATCGGGCCATAACATAAAACTCCCCCGATTCAAACTTTGTGATTGAATTATACAATGCCGCGTGGTCTATGGGACCACCCGCGGGACTCGGCCCAAAGTGGAGGGCGATTGTTATATAACATCCGATTTGTGTGATCACATCAGGCCTTAACAAAAGGATGTGGTATTATGTGAGTTCGTTCCGCTTCCGGAACTTGCCACATCAACAAGACACTTGCAAGATATTCTTGCGATTACTGCCTCATCCTTTACTCCGCCGATTAAATTGGTAAGGCTTTAAAGCCTATTCCAATCCTGTAATCAAAACTCTGCCTGCTGGCGAGACTTTGAGTCTGAACATTAAACTTTGCTCTTGAGAAATCGGTTACCGCCTTGGATTAAATATCAAAGGGGTCAAATCTCATCTGCTCTGTACTGCTCCTGTGCGGCTTTCCAATCCTTTTGCAATTTCATTAAGACATCAACAACCACCTTTTCTAAGGCTTCAATGTGCCGTATTATAGTCACTTCTGCACTTGTTATTGATTGACTTCAGTAGTTGGAATTAATTTCCAACACTCCCCCTTAATTTCAATTGCTGGGTTTTTCTGCATACCCAGGCATTTCCTGAAATTTTCAAAGCTTTTCTGCGCAACTGGCTTTGTGAGGATATCTGCAAATTGATCCTCTATTTTGCAATGTTGCAAAACTATCTCACCATTGTTAACCAATTCACGTATGAAGTGAAACTTGGTGTCAATGTGCTTAGTCCTTTTATGAAAAACTGAATTTTTAGACAATGCAATAGCTGAGCTATTGTCACAATAAATCACTGTCCCTTTTACCTGTTCTTGATATAAAATTCTCAACATTTTTCTCATCCAAAATACTTGACACGCTGCTACTATAGCTGCCACATATTCTGCCTCTGCTGTAGACAACGCTACAATGGGCTATTTCTTAGAAGCCCATGAAATGGCTCTTGAACACATGTCAAAAACATAACCGAAAGTGCTCTTCTGATCATCTACACTTCCAGCACCATCACTGTCGGTGTATCCAACTAAATTTGAACATTCTGAAGTAGTATATAAAACACCAAACCTTTTTGTACCTTTAACATACCTCAGAATTCTTTTTGCTGCGTGCCAATGTGCATCCTTTGCCTTTTCCATGAATCTGGAAATCAAACTAACAGCATGCATTATCTCCGGCCTAGTTGTAGTCAAATACATAAGGCTGCCAACTATGCTCTTGTATAAACTAGTATCATAATCCTTGCTGTTGTCCTCTCTGCTGAGTTTTAATCCCATCACTGTGGGAGTGATCATTGCTTTGCTTTCCTCCATGTTAAATATTTCAAGCACCTCATAAACATACTTTGCCTGTGAGATAAAAATCCCATTTTCATCTTGTTCTACTTCTATTCCTAAGAAGTATCTCAACAAACTCATGTCAGCCATTTCAAATTCTTCTTTCATGACTGTTTTAAATTGTTCAATAAGGTAATCATCATTACCTGTAAAAATAACATCATCAACATACAAAACTACAATCAATATTTTACCATCCTTTTCTTTGATGTAGAGGGTGGGTTCTTCCTCACACTTTTCAAAACCATTTTCCAGTAGATAGGAATCTATTCTACTATACCACGCTCTTGGCGCTTGCTTCAGCCCATAAAGAGCCTTCTTCAACTTGCATACTTTGTGCTCTTGGCCTTTCTTTTCATAACCAAGAGGTTGTTCAATATAAACCTCTTCCATTAACATTTCGTTTAGGAATACTGACTTCACGTCCATTTGGTAAACTTTCCACTTGTTTTGTGCTGCTATGGATAACACTGCTCTCATGGTTTCCATTCTAGCAATTGGTGCAAAATTTTCCTCATAATATATCCCATGCTTCTGCTTATAACCTTTTAAAAAAAGTCTTGCCTTGTGTCTCTCTATTTTTCCTTCAACATTACTCTTGGTCTTGTAGACCCATTTAACTCCTATGACATACTTACCTTTTGGGATTTCAACCAAATCCCGAGTCTTGTTTCTTTCTATGGCATTTATTTCCTCATCCATAGCTTCTATCCATTTCTCATTCTTGATAGCTTCTTCGAAATGAACAAGATCATCAACATGAAAATATAAATAAAACAAAGAATTGATACCTTCATTTTCTATATCTTTTTCATAAATATCTTTCAAACTTCTAAATTTCTTACCTTTTTTATTAGATGTACAAATGCTTGAAGAAGAACTTGAATTTCCTCCTTGTGGTGTGCTTGGAGAAGCATTGTGATTTCTCCTCAAGGGTGTGCTCTGCTGCTCTTGTGTTGGTGCTACTGTTTGGGGACGTATTTCAGCCAACTCATCATTATTTTCATCATGAGATGAATAGTGTTTTACATTCACTATTTTCTCTATGCTTCCATCCCAATCTTCCTCTTCAATAAACTGAACATCTTTGCTCACAATAAAATTCTTGGTGGATGGGTTATACAACCTATAGACCTTGGATTCCTCACTGTATCCAATGAAAATACATTTTTCCCCCTTGTTGTCCAACTTCTTTCTTAGCTGATCCGGAATGTGTGCATGAGCGACACATCCAAAAACCTTCATGTGTGTGACACCTTTCTTTGTGCCACTCCATGCCTCTTCCGACACTTTGTTCATAACTTATTTTGTAGGGCATATATTCAAAATATACGCTGCACAATGTACAACTTCATCCCAATAATCATTAGGCAAATGATTTGCCTTGAACATACTCCTTGTCATGCCCATTACGGTTCTATTCTTCCTTTTGGCTACTCCATTTTTCTACGGAGTATATCTAGTTGTAAACTGCTTATGAATACCATTTTCTCAAAAAAAATGTAGAAAATATTTAGAGATATACTCACCTCCTCTATCAGTCCTTAGGACTTTGATATGCAGCCCACTCTGGTTCTCAACTAGTGCTTTGAAATTGCGAAATTTTTCAAGCACGTCACTTTTGTTTTTCAAAAAGTAAACCCAAGTTTTTCTTGTAAAATCATCTATGAATGTTAACACATAGTGGCTGCTTGCAAGCAATGGAGTTTTCATTGGTCCACATACATCTGAGTGGACAATCTCTAAGGGTGCTTTTTCCCTTATGCTTTTCCCAGAAGGAAAACTTTCTCTGTGTTGTTTCCCCAAGATACAACCTTCGCAAAGGTTGTTCGGTTTCTCTATCAATGGTAAACCACTTATCATTCCTTTTCTATTCAACATATTAAGACCTCCAAAGTTGAGATGTCCAAATCTCAAGTGCCACAACCAATTATCATCTTTTGGTTCACTTTGGAAAATCTCTTGTGCCACTGCTGCTATATTTTCTTCATTCTTCAAGTCTGCTCTCATTCTGAGAGGGAACATCCTATTCCTTGTCATCTTCACTTTAGAAATACGTTGTTTGTTGGGTGGTTTATCCATGATGGTACAAACATCATCCTCAAAGAAAAAATTATACCCCTTATGGACAAGTTGTCCAATACTTAAGAGGTTGCACTTCATTCCCGGAACATAATAAACATCGAGCGGAAACGTGAAGCTGGGTTACACTTTTGTGATAATCGGGGGCTGAAATTTTTTTTCAACAATAGTTCGGCCGAACATTTTACAAAGTTTGGCCGAACTCGTGATTCCGTTTAGATTAATGACACACTGACGGCGCAGGCAAACATAATTTTTGCCGGAGATTGGAAAACTCGCAACAAAAGTTCGACCGAACTGCTAAAAAATTTTAGCCGAACTGTGAGTTCGGTCAAATTTTTACTTTTAAAATAGTTTGGATGAACTATTTTCTATAAATAAATCACTCGCGAAGGTTGGTGGTTTACCGTTTTCATTGTTCGTGCATTTTTATTGTGGTTTTCCATTTTCGCTCTGTTCGCGTTGTTGCTCCTCCCGTCCGCGCTGGTGCTCTTGCCGTCCATGCTCGTCGACTATGTTGGGTATGTGTCTCCATCCATGCTCTCCATCCATCTTATCCCAATGAAACCAATAATACTTAAATTGGATCTTTCTCGAATCGTATATTTCTATTTAACTTGGAACATTTATTTCAGGCTATTTCTAGGACTAATTAAAAATCATGCCTTCTACATTATGTAACCTAAAAATTATAAAGAAGCACAACCAATTTTTTTTACCACAACTTTTATGATATATCTTCTCATGCTTAAATATTTTGGTATCTTATATTCCCCCGTAAAAGTTAGGTTTGTTTTACTAAGAACCACCAGCAGGATCATTAGCAGCACCCGTAGCAGGAGGTTAAGAAGCACCACGGTAATAAGGGCGAAAAATTTATAGGAAATATTTGCCTCCCTTCTTGACTGGAATGTTGGAAACCTTCTCTATCTTGAAACCCCTTCTTGGAGTCTCTCTCTAGCTAGAACTGCACCTACACTCTGCAACTAGCCAAAAAACAGATTTGAAATATTTGACTAATTTTTTATATAATTGAAATTCAAAAACAAATGATTTTCTCCATGCTAGATGAAATCCTACCTAATAAAATATGTAGTACTAATTTTTGGAAACTCATTCTACCTCTAGAAACTCTCTTTGGAGACTCCCAGCTACTCGCACTCTTGCCTGCAACATGCACTGACTAACTCGGTTGCATAGCACTACCACTAGGGAACTTGTTCTTGCCTCTTTTGTTGGAAATATTTGCCTCCCTTCTTGACTGGAATGTTGGAAACTTGCTCTGTCTTGAAACCCTTTCTTTGAGTCTCTCTCTAGCTAGAACTGTACCTACACTTTGCAACTAGCCAAAAAACATATTTGAAATATTTGACTAATTTTTATATAATTTAAATTCAAAAACAGATGATTTTCTCCATGCTAGATGCAGTCCTACCTAATAAAATGTGTAGTACTGCTTTTGGGAAACTCGTTCTACCTCTAGAAACTCTCTTTGGAGACTACCAGCTACTCGCACTCTTTCCTGCAACATGCACTGACTAACTGGGTTGCATAGCACTACCACTAGGGAAATTGTTCTTTCCTCTTTTGTTGGAAATATTTGCCTCCCTTCTTGACTAGAATGTTGGAAACCTACTCTGTCTTGAAACCCCTTCTTTGAGTCTCTCTCTAGCTAGAACTGCACCTACACTATGCAACTAGCCAAAAAACAAATTTGAAATATTTGACTAATTTTTTATATAATTGAAATTCAAAAACAGATGATTTTCTTCAAGTTTTAATTGTTTAAAATATGATTGTTTGAGAAAATCTTTCTCTGGGATACAAGGAGGCTGAAATATTTTTTTTCTTGTATATTTGAAGCTCTCCATTATTATATAAAAGGATTTTTTTCTTGTATATTTTTATGCTCTTTGCCATAGTAATTTCATAGTGTATGAAGTTTTAAATTGTTTTTATTATTTTTATTATATGTTGGATGTGATTTTGATTGAAAATGCTTCTTTTTTATTTATTAATTAATACAAAATTATTAGAAAAATTATTGCTTTAACCTTAGAATTTACAATCAAAATTAGAAAAATGTATTTATATCTAAACTATTTATGAAAAGTTTAATATTGTTTGATTTTCTCTACCATGTCCTTTTTACATATATCTAGAATAATATTATTTGTAGTTTTACGGTTTTTTGTAACATTTTACTACCATAATCAAAATCTATAGAAATAATAATCTAACATTATAATATCTTGGAAATGGAGCTAGCCAACTCAAATATAGTATTGAAAATCCCATAGCTAAGTTAGATGAAGAGGCTATGTATTACTTAGTATTGTATTCATATTGGGGGTTGCAGAGTTCTATGGGTTTCAAAAGAACACTTGCAAACAATTTTTTTTCCATGTGACCTCTCCTTTTCATAGATAAATTTCATTCTCTTGGCCATTATGGATTTGAGAAAAATACATCCGGATAGGCCAGTAAAAAGCCTTAACAATGAATTAAACATGAACAACTATTAAATATGGGTAACCAAGCAACATCAAAACAAACAAATAAATCAACAATGCTAGTAGTGATAAATAATAAACATTCTTGGATACTTCAAAATTCCATGTAAATAATTTTTTACCTAAAATCACTAGATGGTGAGGCCCACAACAATAGCTACAAAAAGCAATGCAATATAACCAATCAAACTACATCAACAAAACATATGGTCTTGAAGAGGGTTTTTGGACTCTTTTTTAGATATAAATGTCACCGTGGCAATGCATCTTATATAAAACTTTAATCCATGTGCTTAACCTTAACATTGACACAAATGGAATACAATTTTACTCATCGCTTTATGATAGAAAAATATTCGGATGAGTATTGCCCACATATTCAAAGCAAAAGGATAGAATTAAAAGGGATGCTCTGGTCATCTATAAAATATAAATTAAAGAAGCATGACATATTAGTAATGCAAATTAGATATGCGTACCAATTATGTTCATATAACACAACGAAATAGATGATTCAATACAAATGTCACATAGAAGTCATATTTATCTCATGGGCCTTCAACTTAAATTATATATCTAGCATTACATTAAGCTATAGGAGATAAAATCAAAGAAGCATTTGAATGTAAATTAAACATGTGTAATAATTATGTCCTTTAGATTCAATAAATAGATAATAATCTGTAAATGCCATATCTAAGCTATATTTCATCTAAGTAGCTTTGAATTTAAACTTATATCTAATGTTAAATTATATAAAAGAATAACAGTAATCCAAACTTCCAAAAATAATATTTAGAGTTAGTATAAAATGTGACATAATTTTTCCTGCGTGGAAAAACATAGTTATCTAAGAGTTCAAAACTCATGCATTTTGAATAGAAAGTGGGTATACGAATGAGCAAGTAGATTTTTTTCTAGAAATGAGGAAGTGAAGGTTGATAGAGAGCTACACAAAAATTGCAAATTCATACGTTAACAAAATTGTTAGATCCTTTTTAAAAGAAAACATATTTAATCAAATCTCATTGAAATATATGATAAACTCAACCCAATTTTATGAAAAAATAGTATACCATTTTTTACATAATTTCATATAATATAAATAGATAAATTTTACATAAGTATTGTTATAAATATTTAACTACCCATCGACAGATGGCCGAGTGATTGAGACGAGGCATCATCACAATAGAAAAACCAAGTACAAATTGTAGTAATCCTAGAATCATGCTTTACATAAGGTAAAATTGAGGAACTCATGACTTGTACTATAGATAAAAAACATTTACCCTTACCAAAAATATATGATAAAAATTGACAAACTACATAAGCTTAAGCTTAAGGGGGATATAATCCTTCTTTCCTTCCATATAGATAATGAAAATGATTGTTCCAAGTCTCATGTTGCTTCTCATGTTATTTTATAAACCTTGATTAGAAAGAGAAATAGGAGGCGAGGGAAATGTAAGAAATATAAACATAATGAAACACAAATGTAAGAAATAGAGAACATAATGAAACACAGACATACATATCTCTAGACAATCAACACAATTATTTTCCTAGGAAATCCTTATATGGGAGACAAGCAACCCTCAAAAGTAATGATGCTCTAGACTCCTTTTTTCCCTAGGAAATCCTTATGGGAGAAAAAACAACACTAAAATGTAAACATGCTCTACTCTCTCTTTCTCGGTATGGAAAATATGTGAGTACAAAGAAAGAGGTAATCTCTCACGAGTTAGCTAAGACTTTTAGCGTGTAAGGTTGCTATAAAAACTTAAATTCATACATTTTTCTCTCTAACTTCACACTCCTAGTTGTATTTTCAAATATGGAACAAAATACAATAACACAAAATGGAACTCTTATTCCTCCTAGTGGCCAAGTATTTAACATAGCGTGATAGCCAACTAGGTGTAATATTTGACTTTGTCAACCACTAACGAGGTTTGTGATTTTAGACCTTTTAGAGTCTTGTTAAAATTCCACATGTAGCTAGCTTGCCATGCATGATTAGTAGGGGCTAAAATGTCATTCTCTCGTATCATGGTGGTCAACATGATAAGTCAACTTACTAAAGGCATAAATTTTGAATGAACTTTACGTTTGATGTTTTTCTTTGCGACATTGGATATGTCTTTAAGTGTAGAATAATGGTCAATCTTTACGCCTAAGGGATAATCGTTTGATCCCCCTAGAAATGTCATTTAATGCCTCAAAATGACTCCCAAAAGGTTTTAGACCCCAATTCTCCACCCACCATTAAAATGACCCTACAAGTTGATTCTTTCAGTTTTTCACTCTATAAGCATCAAAATATATGACAAATAATATAATTATCCAATCTAGATCATTATTTAAGAATTTGTTAAAATTATGAGTAAGATATACATCATGGAATTTAAATAAATAGCGTTAATTCATTGAACACCCTTGTACATGTTCCTTGGTGATACTTTGAAAGTAATACATTTTTTAGAAAAAATAATTTTTTTATTGGATTCTATTTTCCACATTCTCTCAACCATATCAAAAACCTTCTTATAATATTTGAAACCTAAGGTCTTTTCCATACCAAAGTATGCTCTTTTAAAACATGTTTTCTTGGTGATATGGGTGATTTAGAAATGATTGGGAGAGTGAAATTCCTCATTTAATATGTACAATATGTTTGGTTCATGCCACTAAGCCAAGAATTTTAAATTCAACTGACTTTTAATATAACCAACTAAATCCTACAAAAAAAGAATAAAACAATTTATGTTAGGGTTGTGGATTTAGGCATTGAAACAACACCATGATATTTCAAATTTAAAAATAATGGTTTGAGTCCTAGGTAGCTTAGAATCCTATTTTTTTTCAAAATAAGGATGCACTCCCATTTGATTCTCATGATTAGGTTGTAATCATGAGGCTCTCGCTCAAGAGTGGACCTTCCCAAAATCTTGTGAGTCTTGTCACAAACAAAACCATCAAACTGAAAACACATCATGCAAGAAACATAGCTCGCTGACATATCATTTTTCTCCTTCAAAGAAAAAAAAATTCACATCATTTGAATATCTCCATGTACTCTTACATATTGGTGTACAAAACCATCAACCAAACACAAGTTGAAAAAACATGCCTCTTCAAACAACTGACTCTCAAGTCAAATAATAGAGCTCATGTACAAATTTCCATATTTGTTGCATTTAAGTGTGTCAACATAGCTCTACTTTCAACATCTTGCTTCATGCAACATACACCATACTTTGAATTTGCAAAGAAATTCATGAAACATCAAAATACATGCAAGGCCTTAATTGGATAAGAAATCTAACCATCTGTTAGCAAACCATTTCAATGGCGCTTCTTTTAGCTGCACTTCATCATGTGAATAATCTTGACCCTCATCGATTATGGAATCCTCTTTTCCATTTTTGTCGTTATCTCTTTCCACCTTCTTCAAATGTTGTGGATGAATTGTTGGATACAAAGTCCAACACTTGTCCACAAGGTGACCTTTCTTATGGCAATGAGAAATAAACAATTGCATCTTATTTTCAACATCATTTTCCTTGTCCAATGTGCCTTTGAATTTTTGCCTCATTTATTTAGAAAGTTTCAATGTGTATGGATATCTTCTTCCAACATCTATAAACATTATGATTATTCAAACCAAAAAAGGAACATGTGCAATTTCTTTTATATATCTTATGTGAATATTTACCATGTTTATCATAATCAAAAGCAATTTGATTAAAGGCAAATTTATACCTTGAACATTCACCATTGTCGCCTTCTTGAGGAGGTGAATTTGATGAGGTAGTGGCTCTCCTCTGAATACTAGCAATGAATTCAATGACTCTAGAGCTTTCAACATCCTCTTCTTTTACATTCTCATTAGTTGCATGATTATTAACATCTTCTTGCAAAGTGGGTGTCAAAATTTTCCATTCATCATGAACACAAACTTCACAAGCTTGAGGTAATGAACACGAAATAAAATTCCTTCTTGGAACAGATTCATGTGCCTCCTTGGCTTTGGAGCATTCTCCATCATGTTTTCCATAACCAAGACTCAAATAATTAGGCCCTTCCTCAACAACATTTGGCTCAACTATGCCTTGTACATGTTTGCCTTTAACCCTTTACTTTCATAGCACATTTTCATCAAAAATTTGGACCTTATTCCTCTAGTGTGTCTCTCAAAAGCACGTACACATTCATTTTGAGAGGAAATTGAAGAAAGAAACCAATAGCTAATTCTTCTAACTAACCTTGACTAAAATGAGCTAAATTGTACTTTGATACCAACTTGATTTGAATATGGACAAACTAGTTTTATTGGGCTATCTCCCTCATTAGTTAAATAAAAATGTGTTTAGGATTGTCTAAAGTTAGCCAATTGGGAAGGGGTCTGTGTCAAGCTTTAAGTGTATTTTGTGAGAAATTTATGAGATAATTAGCTTTTAAAAACTCATGTGTACAAAAAACAAAATGAAAAATTTTTATTTAGGAAAATTTTTTCCCTCAATCCAAATTCCGATCATTGGACATGTAAGAGTAAGAAAGAGGGAATTCACTTTTCAAATTCTATACCTTGTCTAAACCAAAATAAACTAGAGGTTTGGTTTTCAAATACATTAACTTATTTGGAAAATTTCTAGCTACCAAAAGTCCATATGCCAATATACCTCCCAAGAAATCCATTTAGTACACCACTGGTTAGTTTTTTGTCCTCCTATATTCTTTATCAACTTCTTCTAGTGATTCTTCAAAGGTGGATACTTAAATCCTTCCTAAAAATTTTAGCTCTAAAATGAGAAGACATACAAGGTCATTTTAAGTCATTCTTCTATCCAATTATAAAAACCAAGTGAATATTTCCACATATTGATTTATGTCCCATAAACTGTACAATATATGCGGAGTTGCCTCGCCCTAAGCGAGATGTTTAACAAACATAATAATAGAGAAAAAATTAGTGACGTCACCAAAATATGTAGCCTCTTCAAGGTATCATATCCTCTCATCAAGGTCAAGAATCTATTCACCAAAAATGTCCTATGGAAATGATGGTTTAAGAAACAAAACTAGACAAAAACCTTCAATGAGAACAACAAAATCTAAAACCTCTTCAAGGTCTTCAATCTGCTCGTAAAGTTAAATTACATGTCTTGATCAAGTCCAACAACAAAGAAACATTCAGTGACAACACCAAAATCTACAACTTCTTCAACATCTTCTAAAACATCTTCAAATTCAATATTGTGTGCATCAAATTCCTCAGCAAGGTCATCAATGGAGTCATCAAAACTACTATTTCAAACTTCAACGCCAAAAATAAGTCGAAAGAATTCAATTTCTCCTCCAAAACCTTCTTCTCTAAGCAAAGCTAGCATGATTTCGTCGAGAAATTCAGTAATTCTATGAGGAAATTCTATCAAAGATAAAACAAATCCTTTTCATCCATATTTAATGCCTACTTTTTGAATTGGAACACCTCCAAATTTAAGGACCATAATGACATAAAATATGTAACTTTACCTAATATTTGTAGACCTAGAACCCCCAACTTTGTGTGACATGTAAAATTGAAGATCTTATATGGTAAGGAGTGTGAGAAGAGAGTCATGGTCACTGAGTTGAGCAAGAGAAATAGTTTGGTATGAAAACCTTACTTGTGATAGGTCTAGCTAGCAGACTACAAAATTACATGGTAATGGCATTCAAAATGTGAAAATTCCCATTTCACTTGGAAATAAGATGGTAGAGAAAGGTATAGATGAAAGGAGATATCCATGTATGGTAAAGAAATCAAATAGTTCTATCAATTCCACCTTGCAACTCTAAGAGACATTGAATTAAATTTCATCTCAAGACAGGGCTTTGAGAGGACACTCTCAAATCCAACCTTCCTTATGGCTTTGAAACACATGGTAAGTATCAAGACTTAGCAACCTTATTTGCATAATTTTTTCTAGCATGGACCTTAATGTCATAGCCTTCTTTTTCCTAAAATGAATGCAAATTTCCTTGCAATTTGGCTTGCGACATTAATAATTCATGCTCATGGAACATGATTGTGTTGCAATTGTGATAACATTTGCTGTATGCAGAAGCTAATAAAAAATGATCGAAAATGACATTTTTGCTCTGTTTTTTTTAAGATTTAAGGAAAATTACACCAAGTAGCTTCCAACGTCATATGACCATCATGTCAAACTATCTCAGGATATTTTCCAAGTAAGAGCCACTTAAGCAAGAAATCTAGTATACATGACTCCAATTTCAATTAGCAGCCATGACAGTTTTAAATATGGTGCAAACATTGCTCCAGATCCTCAATGGGGCATGTTTGATGACAATAATTTGAGGAGTGAGAGAGGGAGATGGTAGGAGAAAAAATTCAAGGAATCCACGGGAAATTGAAAAATATATAACTAATAAGGTTGAAGAAATTTGTAACCTGAGAGAGAAATCTGTTAGGAAATGGGTGAAGTTGGTATTACACACCCAATTGGACAACCTCGAGGAGAAAACATTTCTTCCACTTTATTTGTTGGCATAACCTAGTTAGTGTTATTCACTAGCATGTATTTTGTAAAGGCATTGACCTAGTTCCCATTCAACTCCATCCACCAGGTTGTAGAGGATTCCAAGCCTAATTTCATGAAAAGTAAGTTGGGGATGATCACATTGACCTACTTGATGACGTGTCTATGAATATTAACTACCTTGAACTATTTTTTTGCGTAGGGAAAGAGACACATTCCCATGTCTGAGCATGAAAAAATTATTTGATATTGTTAATGCCTCTAGTGTTTACTTCTACAATTTCTATAGGAAGAGTCTCTAAAGGGCCAGGTAGCCTCTGGATCTCATCTTTTATGAGAGGTGACATATCTAGTAAATGCCCCTACAGTCAATCTCTGGAATGGATCTAAATAGAAGTTCTTCATTTTAATATCCATAAAACACAACAACTTTAAGGTAAACTATGTACATGTGTGTCATTTACCCCACAAACTAAAGTGTATAAGTGGTAATTTTTATACCAAGTGTGCTCCCACCATGTAAAGCGCAATTTGGTGAACTTATCATTTTTATAATTTATTTTTCGATTAAATTTAATTTCACACATGATCAATTATTGCTTTGAAAGTTGTGTTCTACTTAATTTGTGTACACTAAATTACAAATTGATTTTTTGAATCTATTTTGTGTAAATTTCGACCAATAGATATATATAATGGAGGATGAACGACAAAGATCAGCCAAATCCCATATGGAGGTTCAGGGATTGGGGGATGTTCACGGTATTTAAATATAATCTTAAATCTCCATACATGTGTGTACATATGGAATTGATTTTTTATTAACTTTGTGAGTCAAATTAGGTGTTAATAAGTTTCATATTTTAACTTTTAGGAGGAAAGAGGAGAAGTGATTCTACTCCATCCATGGAGTGTGTCCAAGGTTCAACCGATTGAGGTATGAGTCGTAGCAAGTTGTGGGAAGGGGGTGATATTTATTCCCCCGAAGGCCAATCAATGGTTGCTGGTTCTCAACAGGGTCATTGTGGGTCTGGTTCTCAGCAGCGTCATTCTGGGTCTGGTTCTCAGCTTGGTCATGTTGGAGAAGATGTTAACCAAAAACATCAAGGTTGCCATCAATTTCAATATTTTTTCATTAAATTTGTAAAACTTTTTTTACACTTGTTTTTTCATTTCAACTATGGATTTCTTTGCACCATTCCTTGTTAAAACATTTACATTTCCTTTTCCCGTAACAGAAACTTTGCTATCAGTTCCTAGTGTGACTTGTGACTTCACACTCTCATATAACATAGAAAACATTACTATGTTTTCTGTCATATGGTTATTGCAACCGGAGTCTAGAAACCATAAATCCTCACTTTTTACCTCAGCCATATTACAAGCTAAAAACAAATTATTTTGGCTGATATTTTCTCTAGTGAAATTTGCACTAGTTCTATTTCCCATATCATTCTGCTTCTTTCTACATTCATTCGCATAATGACCATATTTTTTACAATAGTGACATTAGACATTGGATTTATCATACCTTTGTCCTTGAGCATTCTGTTGACCACCCTGTTGGCTGCTGCCTTGGCCATGGCTGTGACTTTGACTGTTGAACCTTCCATGTGAATGTGAAGGGTTGTTCATTCCACCTCTGTTTTCGCTTCTGCCTCTTCCTCTTTTGTTTCCTTTTCCTTGCCCTCTTCCTCTTCCGAAAGACATATGGGTCTTAAAGGCAAGTTCAAGAGATTATTTTTCACTCCTACCCAATCTCTGTTCATGGGTCATCAGTGATGCATGTAGCTCATCCACTAAATTTTTTTTGAGATACTTAGTCTCCTCTATGGTGGTAAGAATCACATAAAATATTGAGGGTAAACTTCTCAAGAGTTTTTCCAAAATCCTCTTGTCTTCAAGAGTCTCTCCATGAGATCTTATTTGTGTGACCATTCCAATCACATGAGTGAAGAATGAGTCAATGTTATCTAACTACTTCATACAGAGAGTTTCAAAGTCTCTCCTCAGCAACTGAAGTTTTGTTGTCTTCACTTTTTCCATGCCTTGATAGGCTGTCTTGAGAGTTTCCCGTGCTTCTTTGGATTTCTTGGCTGCTGCTATCCTAGGAAACACACTCTCATGCACCACTTGATACAATAAGGAGAGAGCCTTGGAGTCTTTCTTCCTAATTCTTTTCAGCAACTCTTTCTCTGCTTGAGTTAATTCTTCAAACTCTTCTTCATTTGATGGCTCTACAAATCCATCCTCAACAAATTCCCATAAGTCTTGGGAGACAAATAAAGCTCTCATAGTTATTGACCAGTAGTCATAATTCTTCCGATTAAATATTGGGAGATGGATATTTCCCATACCCATACCAGTGCTGGCTCCATCCATTCTGCACTCTTAACTATGAATCAGAAACACTTGACTGTGTATGTAAAATAAATGAATGTTCTACAACAGTAACACTAAAAGTGTATAGAGAAATATCTTTGTATTATTTTTGGCTGAGTCTTCACACTGCTGGAGAGGTTGCTGCAACAAACAACTCCTTTCCTTCAGCTTCTTTGATCTTCAAAGAGCCTAGACTAGCTCTGATACCATGTTGGAATATTTAAAATTCCAGAACAAACAATGGAGAGATTAATACTCTCCTCTTTAACAAAGAAAAATTTTAAATTTAATCACTAGAGACAGAGTTTCAACTCTGAAAAAAAAAACATCTATTTCATAAAAAAAAATTGTTACAAATTCTTCCTCTAACAGAGGGATTCAAAATAGTGACTGCTGCGTCAATATAGTGCACGCACAAGACTTCACTTGAAACTCTCTATCTCTCTGAAAATAAAATTCTCTGTTTTTTTTTAAACAACGCACTATTGTGCAAAACAAAAAAATTTACAATTACATTACAGGCTCTCAGGCCTTTTCATTATATATGCGCCGCGCATATATTAAAGCATAAAACATATTACATTAAACCGACTGTCGGGCCCATTTTATAATTAAAACCCTTTTTATGATTGTATCGGGTCCATGTTTTTAAACATAACAAAACGACCAAACTAAAAACTGCGATTTCGATTTCAAACACAGATGTGATGGGCATCATTTAAATCCGCCCTATGAATAAATCACATCCGGACTTAACATATAACAAACAACCATTCGAAAAACTCTGATGCCGATTGAAAAATGGACGTGATGGTCCATATTTAAATTCGCCATAGAACATGGCATCGGGTCCGGACTTCAACACTTTCCATCGAGCCACACTCAAAAGAGTTCTGATCTCCAATTGGGATTGGATGCGATCAATCAGATAAACTCCACCATATAAAATACGTCGGGTCTGCCATTTGTTAGTGCAATCGGGCCATAACATAAAACTCCCCTGATTCAAACTTTGTGATTGAATTATACAATGCCGCGTGGTCTGTGGGACCACCCACGGGCATCGGCTCAAAGTGGAGGGCGATTGTTATATAACATGCGATTTTTGTGATCGCATCAGGCCTTAGAAAAAGGCTATGGTATTATGTGAGTTCGTTCTGCTTGCAGAACTCGCCACATAAACAAGACACTTGCAAGATATTCTTGTGATTACTACCTCATCCTTTACTCCGCCGATTAAATTGGTAAGGCTTTAAAGCCTGTTCCAATCCTATAATCAAAGCTCTACCTACTGGCGAGACTTTCAGTCTGAACATTAAACTCTGATCTTGAGAAATCGGCTACCACCTTGGATTAAATATCAAAGGGGTCAAATCTCATCTGCTTTGTACTACTCCTGTGTGGCTTTCCAATCCTTTTGAAATTTCATTAAGATAGCAGCAATCGCCTTTGCTAAGGCTTCAATGTGCCGCAGTACAGTCACTTCTGTACTTACTGCTAATTGACTTCAGCAGTTGGAATTCATTTCCAACACCCTTGTCCTGTGATGTGACTACTCAAAGAAAGTGGATTCTAAATTAGAATGTAAAACTAACATCTTCACCATCCTATAATCAATGGAGAAACAGGGAATTACATAGTGAAAAGCCTAACTGTTATGTTAGAGATGGGTTGTTCTTCTCAATAATTAATTCTTAGTCCCCCTTTCTGTAAACTATAGTTATACCTCATGCATATGCCATAGCGAGGCATTCTACAGATCTCGGTGAGCCCATCAATCCAATTATTCCATTCCAACTTATATGACCACATTTGAGATAAACCATAACCATATTTTCCCTGTGCTGGAATTTTTATTGTGATGTCAATAGAATCAAATACATATACTGCCATGCAGCAACTAACAGGAAATCTCAATTCAATAGTTGAGAAAGAAAGTGTACATTGGACGAAAAGGAGTAACGATATGAAAAGATGAACATGGTTTCTATTAGATAAAGAGAATGTTATAGTACCATCTGTCCAAGATCATCTTTGGTTCCTCAAAATAAGCTTTCCCAAATTTTGGGATACAAGTTCTAACATGTGAACCATACATGCCAATATCAAAAATAAAATAAGTTTTTTAGGTCTACAGCAAATCGAGTATGGACATCAATATCTTATCAATCTAATGCTTCTATGTCATCTTAAATATCAATGACTTGATTTCATGATGAATATAATTTCTAAACTTATTGCTAGTTTCAACAAACCAAGCATGATGAATGGTTTGATCTACTACCCTTGTTTCTTATATGAAAATAGCCAAAAGTCATCTCCAAACATGCTACAATGTTTTCCTATGATGTGTGATTTGATTTAAAAAAAATCTCTACACCAAAATCCTCTTTAGTAATACACTAGCATTATTTGAGAAGTAGTTATTGTTAGTTCAACCAAGTTTACAAACCCCATAAACACAGAGTGAAACATTATGTGATCTTCTAAAAATATAATTAATGTAGTATACATGTAGGGGTTTTTTCTTATCTGCACGAGATAGATGATTAGTATTTATCTAGAACCATTATGTCAAGGATCCCCTTTGACAACATAAAATCCCCTATTTTTTTAAGACTCTTGTCTCAAATACTAATTTGGATGCCAATGATTACTCTCATAGTCTGTACAAATTTACCTCTCAAGGAAAATAGAGTTTCCTATGAACGTAGACATAAAATGGAAAAATTTATCCCAAACAACACAAGAACAAAGGTTACATCCTTCAGTGAAGCTTTTGGAGGCCCTTTCTCTTACTATGATACAATTTCTCTAGCTCGTCAAGTTCTTCTGAATCTAAAAAATCAATAAAATATCATTATATGTTCACCTAAGATCACACATGTATACTCTTAAGATGTATCAAACAGGATTCTACAAACAAGTATAAGAGAAGAAGCAAACTCACTTTTGGTGCAAGGAAAAGGCCATATGGTATACAATTAAACGTGTCTAGATGATGAAGCTCGAGTAGGATTTAAACAAATTTGTATGAGATTCACTAGTTACTGTAAATAAACTTATGTGGAGCTCACAGATAGATGAAGTGATCTATAGAGCTGTGATAAGGAATATAGGAACAAACTTGATGTGAAACTACTACCTTAAGAAGATATGGAACATCCACAATAGTCCCAATAGGAAAGCGACAATGAACAAGAATATCATGGACAAACATATATTCCATCCCAAAAGCGATGATACCAACCCCCTGAGGAATTTTTCAAAATGCACAGTAGGTTGATAATAGAGTAACTAACATACTGTTGTTGAAAATCACCTGAACATAGTTGTTAAATCAACCTTGGTTTAAATTTACAGTGATCACATCATTATTTAAAAATTAATGTCAATTTAGTACTTCTGTGAATTTAAATGATGGCAACAGTCAAAACAGAGGCCAATACTTATAGCACAAAAGTAAATAACTAACACAAGGCCTTTGTGAAAGAATTCATAAGCTAACAATGTAATGGCCGGAAGAGCTTTGATGATAGAAAACACTTCATTCAACTTAAAATGCCCCTCCCTTTTCATGGATGAGACTGCCCAAGGAAAGTGGATTCTGGATTAGAATGTAAAACTAATACCTCCAGAGTCCTATAATAAATGGAGAAAAATGTAATTGAATCGGGAAAAACCTATTTTTATGTTAGAGCTAGGTTGTTCATTTAAATAATTAATACTTGGTCCACCTTTATATAAATTGTAGGTATACCTCATGCATATGCCATAGCGAGGCATGCTAGAGTGCTCAACGAACTCAGTGAGCCCAATATTCCTTTCCAACCTATACAAGCACATTTGAGATAAATCATAACCATCATTTCCATGTGTTGAAACTTGCATTGTAATGTCAATAGATTCAAATATATACTACCATGCAAAAACTAACATAGTTGAAAATCCAAATTTAAGAGATGCAAAAGAAAGAGTTGCTTGGAGGAAAAGGAGTAATGACATGAAAGGATGAACACAGTTTCTATTAGATAAAGAGAAAGCTATAGTACCATTTGTCCAATTTCATATCTTGTCCCTCAAAAACACATTTTTGAAATTTTGGGTTACAAATTCTAACATGTGAGCCATACATCCCAATATCCAAAATAAAAGCAATTTTTTAGGTCTACAAGAAACTGAGTATGGACATAAATATCTCCTCAATCCAATTTTCTTATGCGATATTCAATATCAATGACTTTTTTTCATGATCAATATAATTTCTAAACTTATTGCTAATTTCAACAAACCAAGCATAATGAATGGTTTAATGTGCTACCCTTGTTTTTGATACAAAAATAGCCAGAAGTCCTTTCCAAATAGCCTATAACTTTTTCCTCTAATGTGTGAATTGATTTAAGAAAAAATATCTAAACCAAAATCCTCATTAGTAATACACTAGCATAATTTTAGAATTTTTTATTGCTTTTTCAACCAAAGTTTACAAACCCTGCAAACAAGTAGTGGACTAGTATATGCTAAAATGGATTTAATGTAGTATACATGCAAGGGATTTTTTTTATGTGCATGAGTTAGATGATTAGGATTGATATAGAGTCATTATGTCAAGGATCCCATTTGACAACATAAAATCCCCCCTTTCTCTAAGGCTCTTGTCTCAAATACTAATTTTCACGCCAAATATTAATCTCACAGTGTGTAAAAATTTACCTCTTATGGAAAATTGAGTTTCCTACGAACTTAGAAATAAAATGGGAAAATTTGTGCCAAATAACATAAGTAGGAAAGTGAGGGCCTTCAATGAAGCTTTTGGAGGCCCTTTATTTTATTGTTACACAATTTCTCTAACTCTTCATGACCTCCATCCTCTTATAGTTGCCATGAAACTCAAAAACCAATAACCTATCAATATATGCTCACCTAAGATCATGCATGTATTCTCCAAAGATACGTGAAATACAATGGTGCAAAGAATAATAAAGGAAGAATAAAACTCAATTTTATTCCAAGGAAAAGACCATATGGTATACCATTAAACTTGTATGTATGATGAAGGTGCAATGGAATTTCAACAAATCTATATGAGATTCACTAGTTACTAAAAATAAATATATGTGGAACTCATAGATAAATGAAGTGATATATAGAGCTATGATAATGATCTAAAATTGGAGGAGAACTACTTGTTCCTAAAATTTGATCACCCTTTGATGCTTTGCAAGTAAAAATGGGTCTTATGAAAACACAAGTTTAAAAGTCTGTTCACTTTAGAAGAGAAAAATGTCATCATTTAACTCATACTGCAATTTAATAAGAGAGACACCACAAAATTTGGCCACAGATTTCACCCATCCCGGACTACATCTCTGGGCTTTCTAATAGAGCTCGCCCGCTCCATGTATTTTAGTGATGAAGAGTACATAGAATTTGTTGAAAATTTATGTGGCTAGCTTCCCCTTCAAGGAGATTTTCTCCTGTATAAATATCTCACTCTAAAAAGCATGACAACCTACAGTTAGAGATCTAATAATGGGTGGATAACTTGTTATTCATTTTAAGCACCTCCCACTCAGTTTAACAAAATAGGGTCTAGCCTATACTTGACTGTGGAGAACTTAATTTTTGATTGAGGTGTATGTGTTTTAAAAAATTTTAATTCTTTAAGTGTGAGGAATTACAATTTTTTTTTGTTGATATTAAGAATCTACAACAACCATAAAGTGCAAAGAATAAGCATCGACACATAACATCAAATTTAATAAAGGAGCTCACCTGAATATCATTGGCTACGTCTCCTTCAACCTTTGTCAATTGAATTGGATCTTTGGGATTATGATGAAAATTATATTTTACAAGTAAACTAATCAAAATCCAATGGTTATTTCAACTGCACCATTGGGTTTACAATACCATCATACCCCTCGAATGGTTGTCATCACTCTAAAGATAGACTTAGGTTCCCTTAGACTTGACCTCTTCTGTCGATGCCCTTAAGCTTTCCTGAGCTTATCTGTGACACTAACCCCTTAATAAATCCTTTTATGTCCCTAAAAACTCACCTACTATCTCCAGCACATATTAGACATCCAAAATAGGTTGTTCATTCGCTCCAAATGAGCTTTGCCTCCCCAATTTAGGCCTCCATCCAGTGTTGGCCCTCGATGTATGAAACTTACCTATGGCTTCTTAGGCTCTACAAGTCTCCAAAGCGCTTTGAAAATCCCTTCAATGGATTTAGAATTTCCATATTAGCCAGAATATACTATTTACTTACTAAAATTGGCCTTCGGCTGCTCCGGTTATGCCTCCAACACTTGGTGGCACCCCCTGGATCTCGGTTCACTAAAAATTATCTGAAGCATATTGACCTTCATAATCTTCATAATCTTCTGAAAATCATTCTATTTGAGTCATAAGGTTTGAAATAGTTATAATCGACAACTATTTTGTTGAGAATGGATACTAGTTGCTCTGGATAGAACTCATTCTCCTGTTTTCCCCTCATGGTCCTAGTGGCCCTTGGAACTTCCCTAAAGCATATCGGACTTCATAATTCCTCTACTGGCTCTGAAAACCTCACCATTAGATCTAGAATGTCTGAAACATCCAAAATTTACTATTGGTTTCCTGAGTAGGGCCTCTAGCTTCCCTGGCTAGGCCTCATTCTACTACTAGTTGCTGATGGCCTTGGTGGCCCCTAGAACTTATCTAAAGAAATATCTGGCTCATAACTCCTTTGATGGCTCTCCAACCCTCACCAATGAGCTTGGAATGTCTAAGAAAGTCTAAATTGACTATTCAAACTCAAATAATGGTCAAATCATTAGTGAGTTATCACCAAAAACAACTTTTCCCAGTTTCAACTAGGAAAGCTCCACTAATTGTGGAGGAACTGTAGTTAACCCAACTACATTTTTCCAAATACAACCTAAATTTTGGTGTGCTCCATTAAGCCCACTAGTGCTAACTACAAAATTAAATTCTAGGGGTAGGGGGTGGCCACATCCCAACCCCTGAAACTCACGGTTACAATAACTGTTGAGTGAAAATCCACATGAACTAGGGTTGAAGCCTTTGAAACCGGATTTAAATGCAAAGTTTAGCCCGACTGCATGGAGAATTTTTTTGTAACTATAGCATGTAATATTCTTGAATAGTGGAGGTTACTATTGTGATAGCCTTCGGTTAAATTAAATGTCGTGGTCAGTTGCGATGGCATGTGAATGCTCCATTGGGGCGCCGATGAGTTGGGACCATCGGCAGTCCCCAAACTCCGCTCCAATTTTCATTAACATTGAAATATAATGGATTCCCCAATATGGTTAAGGAAAACGGTAGAGAGAGTGGTTAAGTTGTTGGCATTCTATGTGGGCAGTCATGAGGTCGACTGTAGTGGATTCCAAACCAAAATTTTACACAACCTTCCTGGGCCACATCGCGGTCTTTGGGCTTGCCATGAGGTGACCTTTGATTGGCTGAAAACCACAACATTCAACCATTTAGCAGTAATACATTGACACTTGTCAGCCTGTGATTCTCCCAGAATGAATATTTTGAGGAATATTCCAAGAATATTCCCTAGCATATTATTTTCTTTTTAATTTTCAAAAACCTAGTCAACCTTGGTCAAATGTCAAAATTTGCAGTTTACTAGACTTTTCAAATTGCGATAACTTCTTCATGCGGTGTCAGTTTTTCAAACCATTCATGGCATTCGAATCATGAAGACGAGATCTATCTGGTTGCTCAGGTTTGACACACTTTCAAACACTTTGAAATTTGAGCTCTCACTTAGGTCCTTGATCTGAATCTGATCACTCCTACCCATTAGCAATCTTTTGGACCCCAAAAGACTGATTAACTATTCAGTAAAATGAGAGTAAAACACCCTCACTTTTCCAGCCTCCATACTCTTTTCCTTGCTTTTTTTAGTGCCTTTGAGCCTCAAACTCAAAGGTAGTCAACACTTCCCTTCTTTAATGCTCTTTTCCTTCTGACATGAACTATATCTTCTTTGAACTCATTCAAACATTTCTAGCGAGAAATTTTCAATCGAAGGTAGCTAAACATCGCTTCTTTGATCATTGATCAAAGGTGGCTCAAACCAACATAAGTTTTCAATAGAAATTCATACATGACTGAAATTTTCATATGTACAAATGAATGTATGTCAAGAATTCAAACCACTTCTTACCAAGCCAATTCCATAGCAGTTTTTGCTACTGAAAATCTTCTTCATGTGAAACATTTGTTCTCACATCAATGATGGAATCCGTGGTTCCATTTGCGCCAGTCCTTTTATCCTCTTGATTCAAATTCTTCGGATGATTAGTTGGATGAAATGTCCAACATTCAAAAATAACATGTCCTTTTCTCTGGCAATGTCTGCAAGTATTTTTCACCTTTTGACCAAGTTTCCTTCGCTTCAAACGTTTCCTCCATTCCTTCATCATCTTCCAACATTTTGAAACCTCATGGTTACATAGACCACAGTAGGAATGACAACTCTTTCTTCCATTCACACATGCATATTTTCCATGCTTAATATAAACATAATCAACTTAAGTGTGGGGATAATTATACCTTGACTGTTGCTTTGCATGTCCATATTTTTTACTTTCTTGATGAGTTGAACTTTTAGAAGCTCCATATTTCTTTTGAATACTAACATCAATGTTCTCTTGCTTGCCATAAGCTGCATTTCCATTAACATATTGCTGCAACATAGGTTTCAAACAATGGAAATCAACTTTAAAACAAACTTTACATGATTTTGGTTTACAACATGCAACAAAAGTTCTTTTTTTAATTTGTCTCAAATGCCTTCATGGTTGTAGAGTTTTCGCCATAACATTGAACATAGCCTAGACCAAACTTCTTAGGCTTTTCCTTAACCAAAATAGGATCAATCATGACTTGTGCATGTTTTCCTAAACCCTTGCCTTCATAGCCCATTTTTAACATCAAATTGGACCGTATACCTCTAGTCTGCTTTTCAAATAAACTTACACACCTATCAGAAGAGGAATTTGAAGACAAATTTGAGTTAAGGCCTCTTGGAATTTATGGACCGGCATCTCCATCTCATGCAATATTTGAAGAAGTCATTCCTTCTGTTGCTTGATAGCAACCAATTGCTCAAGAATTATAGTGCTTTCCCTTCTATCTTCCTACAAAATTTACACCCTATATTTCACGATGTGGAAGTCTAGCTTCATCTCTTTATCAAATATTCTTGCAAAGGAGGAGGATTAGAAGCCTCACTTGATGAATTTTTCATCACAGTGTAAATAAACTAAAGGAGTTCAACAACAATTCACAAAGCTTCAAAATAATTTGACAAAGCTTCTTAACAATTTGGTTGTAGATTCAAGCTCTTCTCTGCAGCTTGTATCTCTTCTTCAAGCAACCTCTTTTGCAAAAATTACCTCTTGTGCTTCAAGGGTTTCCTTGAGGTCCTTTGAGTAAGGAGGATTATTTAAGCCTTATTCCTTTTTGTCCACTTATGTAATTAGCTATCAATAACTCTCATTCACCTTTAGCAAACTCGAACTTGTAAGCATCAATCAGTTTGAAGACAATTAAATTCTTTTCATTGTTAAACACCTTTTAAGTCAGACAAAAAACCTAATGCTATGTCAAGAAAGAAACCTAGTGCTCCGATACCAACCTCATCTGATAGTGGGTGGATAATGTGTTATTATTTTCAAGCACCTCCCACTCAGTTAAACAAAATAAGATCTAGCTTATACTTGAGTGTGTAGAATTGAATTCTTGATTCAAGTGTATGTGTTTTAAACTATTTTAATGCTTTAAGTGTGAGAAATTACACATTTTTTTTTTCTGATATTAAACATATAATACAACCATAAAGTTCATAAAATAATAATAAACACATAAAATAAAATTTAATGAAGGATTTCACCTGAATATCGTGGGCTACATCTCCTTGAGCCTTTGTCAATTGAATTGACTCTTTGGGATTATGATGAAAATTATCTTTTACAAGTAAAATACTCAACTCAAATGGTTATTTTGAATGTACCATTAGGTTTAGAATACAATCATACCCCTATAATGGATGTCATCACTCTAAAGATAGACTTAGGTTCCCTTATACTTTACCTCTTCTGTCGGCACCATTAAGCTTCCCTAAGCTTATCTGTGGCACTAAATCCTCAATAAATCCCTTTTCTATTCCTAAAACCTCAACTACTATCTCCATCACATATCATACATCCAAAATAGGTTGTTCATTTTCTACCAATGAGTTCTAACTCCCCAATCTTGGCCTCCATCCATTGTTGGCCCTAGGCTGCCCGAAAGTTCCCTATGGCTTATTTGGAGATAGAAGTCTCCAAATGGCTCTAAAAATTCCTTAAATGGATTAATACTGTCCAGAATACTCAGAATATACTATTCACTTACTAAAATTGGCCTATGGCTACTCCGGTTACACCTCCAACACCTGGTGGCAACCGTTGGCTGTCAGTTCACTGAAAAATTATCTAAAGCATATAGACATTAAAAATTATTCAAAAGTTTCTAAAAATCCTTCCATTCGATTCATCAATTTTAAAATATTCATAATAGACAACTCATTTGCTGGGAATGGATACTAGCTGCTCTGGATAGGCCTCATTCTCCTGTTGGCCCCTGGTGGCCCTGGTGGCACTTGGAACTTCCCTAAATCATATCAACCTCCAAAAGTCCTCTAATGGCTCTACAAACCTCACCATTAGATCCAAAATGTCTGAAACATCTAAAATTGACTATTGGTTTCCTGAGTAAGGCCTCTAGCTGCCATGACTATGCCTCATTATGTTAGATGCCCCTGATCGCACTAGTGGCCCCTACAACTTATCTGAAAAAACTCTGACTCAAAAGTCCTATGATGGCTCTGCAACCCTCACCAAGGAGTCTATAATCTCCAAGAAATTAGAAATTTACTATTCACACTCCAATAATGGTCGAATCATGATTGAGTTATCACCAAAAATAACTTTTCCCAATTTCAACTAGGAAAGCTCCACTAATTGAGGAGTAAATGCAATTAATCCCCAAAACCCGTGGTTATAATAAATGCTGAGTAGAACTCCATGTGAACTAGGGTTGAATCTTGACCGCACAGAGAATTTTTTTGTAACTGCAACATATAATCTTGTCGAATGACAGAGGTTATGGTTGCGATAGCCATCAGTTAAATTAGATGTCATGGTTAATTTCGATGACATGTGAATGCTCCATGGGGCTGTCGGCGGTCCCCAACCCCCGCTCAAATTTTCATTAACATTAAAATATAACCATTCCACCAATATGGTTAAGGAACACTGTAGATCGAGCGGTTAAGTCGTTAGCATGATATGCGGGCAGTCGTGAGGTCGACTTCGGTGGATTCCAAACAAAAATTTTACACAACCTTCATGGGCCATGTGGCGGCCTCTGGGCTTGCAACGTGGTGATCTCTAATTGGCCGAAAACCACAACGTTCAACCATTGACTAGTAATATATTGACACTTGTCAGCCTGTAATTCACCTGGAAGGAATATTTTGGGAAACATTTCGAGGAATATTACTGGAATATTCCCTAGAAAATTCTCTTTTTTACATTTCTAATATCAGTCAACCCTGGTCAAATGTCAAAAATTATAGTCTAATGGACTTTTCAAATTGTGATAACTTCTTCATACGGTATCATTTTTTCGAACCGTTCATGGTGTCAAAATCCGGAAGACAAGGTCTATCCAGTCGCTCAGATTTGACACACTTTTGAACAGTTTGAAATTCGAGCTATCACTTAGGTCCTTGATCTTAATCTGATCACTCCTCCCCATTAGTAATATTTTGGACCCCAAAATACTGATTAAGTTTTCAGTAAATTGAGAGTACAACACCCTCAATTTTCTAGCGACCATACAGTTTTCCTTGCTTGGCTTAGTTACTTTGATCCTCAAACTCGAAGGTATTCAAAACTTCCCTTCTTGAATGCTCTTGTCCTCCTATCAAGAATTGTATCTTCCCTACAATCATTTAGAAATTTTTGGCAAGCAATTTTCAATTGAAGGTAGATGAACATCACTTCTTTGATCATCGATCAAAGGTGGCTCAAACAAACATAAGTTTTCAACAGAAACTCATACATGAATGGAATTTTCATATGTAAAAATGAATGTATGTCTTAGTGGGTCAAGATGTCAAACCACTTCTTACCAAGCTAATTCCATGGCGATTTTTGCTATTGAAAATCTTCTTCATGTGAAACATATGTTCTCGCATCAATGATGGAATCCTTGGTTCCATTTGCGCCAGTATTTTTATCCTCTTGCTTCAAATAATTTGGATGATTAGTTGGGTGCAATGTCCAACATTAGGACATAAAATTTCCCTTTCTCCTGCAATGTGTGCAAGTCTTTTGCACGTTTTGAGAAAGTTCCCTTTGCTTCATCTATTTCCTATATGCCTTCATCCTCTTCCAACATTTTAAAACCTCATGGTTACACATAACACAATAGGAAGAGAAACTCTTTCTTCCATTCACAAATGTATATATTCCATGCTTGACATAAACCTAATCAACTTGAGTGTGGGGATAAGTATACCTTGACTGTTGCTTTGCATGTCCATATTTTTTACCTTCTCGATGAGATGAAATTTTAGAAGTTCCCTCTTTCTTGTGAATACTAACATCAATGTCCATGTCATGATAACTTTCAAAACTCTCTTGCTCGCCATAAGCTACATGTCCATTAACATATTTCTACAACATAGGCTTCAAACAATGGAAACCAACTAGAAAACAAACTTGACATGTTTGTGGTTTAGAACTTGCAACAAAAGTTCTTTTTGAAGTTGTCTCAAATGCCTTCATGGCTGTAGAGCTTTCACATATATTTTTCACCATAAGATTGAACATAGCCTAGAACAAAATTCTTAGGCATTTCCTCAATCAAAATAGGATCAATCATGCCTTGTGGATGTTTTTAAATGAACCTACACATCTATCTGAAGAGGAAATTGAAGACAAGTTTCAATGATTTAGCTCTGCTTCACGCATGTTTTTGGTTAATTCTTCTAGGGCTTAAAGGAGCTATATCTCCATCTCATGCAATACTTGAAGAATTACTTTCATCTATTGCTTCATAGCAACTGATTTCTCATGAAGTCTAGTGCTTTCCCTTCTATATTCATACATAATTTGCACCCTATCCTTTAGGATGTAGAAGTCCTCCTTCATCTCTTTATCAAAGAGTCTTGCAAAGGAGGAGTTTTTAGAAGCCTCACTTGATGAAGTTATCATCACTATGTAAATGAACTTAAGAACTTCAACAACAATTAACAAAGCTTGAAAAAAATTTGACAAATATTCTTAACAATTTGGCTATAGATTCAAGCTCTTTTCTGCAACTTGTATCTCTTCTTCAAGCAACCTCTTTTGGGAAGAATACCTCTTCGGCTTCAAGGGTTTCCTTGAGATCCTTTGGGTAAGGAGGATGCTTTCAGCCTTCTTCCTTTTTTCCCTCTTTTGGACTTAGCTATAAATAGCTCCCCTTCACCTCTAGCAAACTCAAACTTGTAGGCATCAGTAAATTTGCAAACAGTTAAATTATTTGCACTGTTAAACACCTTTCATGTCAAACAAGCAACCTAGTGCTCCGATACCAACCTAATATGATAATGGGTGGATAACTTTTTATTATTTTCAAGCACCTCCAACTCAATTAAACAAAATAAGATCTAGCTTATACTTGACTGTGCAGAATTGAATTCTTGATTCAGGTGTATGTGTTTTAAAATGTTTTAATGCTTTAAGTGTGAGGAATTACACATTTTTTTGTCCTTATATTAATAATTTAAAACAACCATAAAGTGAAAAAAATAATAATAAACACCTAACAACAAATTTAATAAAGGATTTCACCTAAATATCGTGGGCTATGTCTCCTTGAGCCTTTGTCAACTGACTTGGCTCTTTGGGATTATGATGAAAATAATCTTTTACAAGTAAAATACTCAAACCCAATTGTTATTTGTACTGTATCATTGGGTTTAGAATGCCATCATACCCCTGGAATGGATGTTGTCACTCTAAAGATAGACCAAGGTTCCCTTATACTTGACCTCTTCTGTCGGCACCCTTAAGCTTCCCTCAGCATTTTTGTGGCACTAACTCCTTTATAAATCATTTTTATATCCACAAAACCTCACCTACTATCTCCATCACATATAAGGCATCCAAAATAGGCTGTTAAGTTGCTCCAAATGAGCTCTGGCTCGCTAATATAGGCCTCCATCCACTGTTGGCATTGGGTTGCTGAAACTTCCCTGTTGTTTATTCAGCTCTAGAAGTCCTCAAATGGCTCTCCAAATACCTTCAATGTATTTATAATGTCCAATATAGTCATAATATAATATTCACTTAATAAAATTTTCCTCTGACTGCTCTGGTTACACCTCCAACACTTGGTGGCACCCCCTGGCTCTAGGTTCACTAAAAATTTCTCTGAAGCATCTCAGCCTTTAGAAGTCTTCAAAAGCTTCTGAAAATCATTCCATTGGATTTAGAAGGTTAAAAATAGTCATAATAGACTATTGGTTTGCTAAGAATTGATACTGGATGCTCTAGATAGGCCTCATTCTCTTGTTGGCCCCTTGTGGCCCTAATGGCCCTTGGAACTTCCCTGAAGAATATCGGCCTTCGGAAGTCTTCTATTGGCTCTTTAAACCTCACCATTAGATCTAGAATATATAAAAAATCCAAAATTGACTATTGGTTTCCTGATTAAGGCCTCTAGCTACCCTCGCTAGGCCTCATTTTGTTATTGGCCCGTAGAACTTCTATGAAGAAAAATATCTCTTACAAGTAATTTGATGCCTCTGCAACCCTCCCCAATGGGCCTAGAATGTCTAAGAAAGTCAAAATTGACTATTCACACTCCAAAAATGGTCTAATCATGAGTGATTTATCACCAAAAACAACTTTGCCCAGTTTCAACTAGGAAATCTCCACTAATTGTGGACGAACTGTAGTTAACCCAACTACATTTCGCCAAATCCACCCTAAATTTGGGCATGCCCCATTAAGTCTGCCATCATTAACTTCAAAATTAAATTCTAGGGGTAAGGGGTGGTCACATGCCAAACCTTGAAACCCACAGTTACATTAACTGTTGGGCAAAACTTCGTGTGAACTGGGGTTGGAGCCTTTGAAACTAGAGTTAAACGCGAAGTTGAGCCTGACCGCATAGAGAATTTTGTTGTAACTACAACATGTAATCTTATTGAACAGCGAAGGTTACAGTTGTAATATCCATTGGTTAAATTAATAGTCATGGTCCGCTGCGATGACATGTGAATTCTCCGTGAGGCTGTTGACGGGTTGGGACTGCCAGCGGTCCCCAACCGCCACTCCCATTTTCATTAACATTCAAATATAACCAGTCAACCAATATTTTTAAGGAACACGGTAGAGCGAGTTGTTAAGTCATTGGCGTGCTATTCGGGTAGTCATGAGGTCGACTACGTTGGATTCCAAACCAAAATTTTACACAACCTTCCTAGGCCATGTGGCGGGCTCTGCGCCTGCCACGTGGCGACCTCTACGCATGCCACGTGGCGACCTCCGATTGGCTGAAAATCACAATGTTTAACCTTTAACCAGTAATACATTAACACTTGTTAGCCTACTAGTCAATCAGAAGGAATATTCTAGGGAATACTCTAAGGAATATTCCAACAATATTCCAAGAATATTCCAAGGAATATTATTTTTTTACTTTTCAAAAACCTTGTCAACCCTAGTCAAATGTCAAAAATTGTAGTTTACTGGAATTTTCAAATCGCGATAACTTCTTCATACGGTATCGGTTTTTCGAACCGTTCATGATGCTAGAATCTGGAAGACAAGATCTATATGGTCACTCAAGTTTGTCACACTTTTGAACACTTTGAAATTTTAGCTATCACTTAGGTCCTTGATTTGAATATGATCACTTCTCCCCATTAGGAATATTTTGGATCCCAAAATACTAATTAACTGCTCAGTAAAATGAGAGTACAACACCCTCACTTTTCTAGCCTCCATACACTTTTCCTTTCTGGTCTTAGTGCCTTTGAGCGTCAAACTCGAAGGTAGTCAACACTTCCCTTCTTGAATGCTCTTGTCCTCCTGTCAAGAACTGTATCTTCCTTCAACTCATTCAGAAATTTCTTGTGAGAAATTTTCAATTGAAGGTAGCTAAACATCTCTTCCTTGATCATCGATCAAAGGTCGCTCAAGAAAATGTATGTTTTCAACATAAATGCATACATGACTAAAATTTTCATATGTACAAATGAATGTATGTCTTACAAGATCAAGAAGTCAAACCACTTCTTACCAAGACAATTCCATGGCGAGTTTTGCTGTTGAAAATCTTCTTCATGTGAAACATCTCTTCTCAAATCAATGATGGAATCAATGGTTCCATTTGTACCATTATTTTTAACCTCTTTCTTCAAATGCTTGGGATGATTAGTTGGATGCAATGTCCAACATTAGGAAATAACATGTCCCGTTCTCTGGCAAAGTGTGCAAGTCTTTTGCACCTGTTTAGCATGTTTCCTGCACTTCAAGTATTTCCTATATGCCTTCATCCTCTTCCATCATTTTAAAACGTCATGGTTACACAAACCACAATAGGAACAACAACTCTTTCTTCCATTCATGCATGTTGATTTTCCATGCTTAACATAAACATAATCAACTTGACTATGGGAAGAATTATAACTCGACTGTTGCTTTGCATGTCCATCCTTTTTACCTTCTTGAGGCGATGAACATGTAGAAGTTCCAGCTTTATTTTGAAGACTAACATCAGTTTTTATTTCATTATAGTTGTCAGGACTCTTTTTCTCGCCATAAGATGTGTGTCCATTAACATCTTCCTGCAACATAGGCTTCAAACAATGGAAATCAACTTGAAAACAAACTTGACATGTTTGTGGTTTACAACTTGGAACAAAATTTCTTTTTGAAGTTGTCTCAAATTCCTTCATGGTCGTAGAGTTTTCCCCATAATATTTAACATGGCATAGACAAAACTTCTTAGGCCTTTCCCTCAAACAAAATAGGATCAATCATGCCTTGTGAATTTTTTCCTAAACCCTTGCATTCATATCCCATTTTTAACATCAACTTGGACCCTATACCTATAGTGTGCTTTTTAAATGAAGCTACACATCTATCTGAAGAGGAATTTGAAGACAAATTTGAGTGATTTACCTCTACTTCATGCATGGTTTTGGTTAAATCCTCTTGGGCTTGATGGAGTTGCATCTCCATCTCATGCAATCTTTGAAGAATTCCTACCTTCTCTTGCTTCATAGCAACCAATTGCTCATGAATTCTAGTTCTTTCCCATCTATCTTCATACATAATTTTCACCCTATCCTTCAGGATGTAGAAGTCCTACTTCATCTCTTTATCAAAGAGACTTGCAAAGGAGGAGGATTTAGAATCCTTACTTGATGAATTTGTCATCACTATGTAAATGACCTAAATAACTTCAACAACAATTCATAAAGCTTCAAAACAATTTGAAAAATCATCGTAACAATTTGGATATAGATTCAATCTCTTCTTTGTAGCTTGTATCTCTTCTTCAAGCAGCCTGTTTTGCAAACAATACCTCGTGTGCTTCAAGCTCTTCATTGAGGTCCTTTCGGTAAGGAGGATGTTTTCAGCCTTATTCCATTTTTTGCTCTGCAGGACTTAGCCAGCAATAGCTCCCCTTCACCACTAGTGAACTCAAACTTGTAATCATCAATGAATTTGAAAACAGTTAAATTCTTTGCACTATTAAACACCTTTAAAGTCAAACAAGAAACCTAGAGCTCTGTCAAGAAAGCAACCCAGTTATCTGGTACCAACCGGATCTAATAATGGGTGGATAAATTTTTATTCTTTTCAAGCACCTCCCACTCAGTTAAACAAAATAAGATCTAGCTTATACTTGACTGTGATGAATTGAATTCTTGATTTAGGTGTATGTGTTTTAAAATGTTTTAATTATTTAAGTGTGAGGAAGTACACATTTTTTTTTCTGATATTAAGCATGTAAAAAAACCATAAAGTGCAGAAAATAAGCATCAACACATAACAACAAATTTAATAAAGGATTTTAGTCGAATGTTGTGGTATACGTCTCCTTCAACCTTTGTCAAATGACTTGGCTCTTTGGGATTATGATGAAAATTATGTTTTACCACTAAACTACTCAACTCCAACAAGTATTTGGTCTATACAATTTGGTTTAGAATACCATCATACCCTTGGAATGGTTTTCATCACTCTGAAGATAGGCCTAGGTTCCCTTAGACTTGAGCTCTTCTATCGGAACCCTTAAGCTTCCCTGAGCTTCTCTATGGCACTAACTCCTTAAGAAATATTTTTTTGTCCTTGAAAACTCACCTAATGTCTCCATCACATATCAAACATGCAAAATAGATTGTTCATTTGCTCCAAATGAGCTATGGCTCCCCAATTTAGGCCTCCATCCACTATTGGCCCTAGGATGCTAGAAAGTTTCCTATGGCTTCTTCGGCTCTAAAAGTCTAAAAATTGCTCTAAAAATCCCTTTAATGGATTCAAAATGTCCAAAATATTAGTAATTTACTATTCAATTATTGAAATTTTCTTCTGGTTGCTCCGATTATGCCTCCAACACCTAGTGGCACCCTCTAGCTCTAGGTTCACGGAAAATTTGTATGAAGCATCTCGACCTTTAGAAGTCTTCAAAACATTCTGAAAATCCTTCCATTGAATTTAGAAGGTTTAAAATAGTCATAATAGACTATTGGTCTACTGATAATGGATATTGGCTTCATTGGATAGGCCTCATTCTCTTCTTGGCCCCTGGTGTCCCTAGTGGCCCTATGAAATTCCTTGAAGCATACTGTCCTTCAAAAGTCCTCTAATAGATCTGAAAACCTTTCCATTAGATCCAGAATGTCTTAAACATTTAAAATATACTATTGCTTTCCTGATTAAGGGCTCTAGCTACCATGACTAGGCCTCATTTTTCTATTGGCCCTTGATGGCCCTCGTGACCCTTAGAACTACTCTGAAGAAAAAATCTCATGAGGAAGTACTCTAATGGCTCTACAACCCTCACCAATGAGTCTATAATGTCTGAAAAACTCAAAATTTACTATTCACACTCTATGAACGTTCGAATCATGAGTGAGTTATCACCAAAAACAACTTTGCCCAATTTCAACTAGGAAAGCTCCACTAATTTTGGAGGAGTTGCAGTTAACCCAACTATGTTTGGTCAAATCCACAGTAAACTTGGGCTTGCTCTATTAAACCTGCTATCACTAACTAAAAAATTAAATTCTAGGGGTAGGGGGTGGCCAATTTCCAACTCCAAAAACCCGCAGTTATAATAACTGCTGAGCGGAACTCCGCGTGAACTGGGGTTGAAGCCTTTGAAACTGAAGTTAAACGTGGAGTTTAGCCTAACTACATGGAGAATTTTGTTGTAACTGCAACATGTAATCTTGTTGAATGGAAGAGGTTATGGTTGCGATATCCTTCGGTTAAATTAAATGTCATGGTCAGTTGTGATTACATGTGAATGCTCCATGGGGCCGCCGACTGTCCCCAACCCTCGATCCAATTTCATTAACATTGAAATATAACCATTCCACCAATATGGTTAAGGAACACGGTAGAGTAAGCAGTTAACTCATTGGCGTGCTATGTGGATAGTCATGAGATCGACTCCGGTGGAGTCCAAACAAAAATTTTACACAACCTTTCTGGGCCACATGGTGACCTTCGGGACTACCACGTGGCAGCCTATGATTGGCCAAAAACCACAATGTTCAACCACTGACCAGCAAATAAATTGACACTTTTCAGCCTGCAATTCAGCCGAAAAGAATATTCCCTAGAATATTCCAAGAATATTCCCTAGAATATCCTTTTTTTGATTTTTCAAAAACCTAGTCAACCCTCGTCAAATGTCAAAAATTACAATTTACTAGACTTTTCAAATACCGATAACTTCTTCATACGATGTAATTTTTTCGAACAATTCACGCCGCTAGAATTAGGAAGATGAGATATATTTAGTCGCTTAGGTTTGAAACACTTTTGAATGCTTTGAAATTTTAGCTATCACTTGGGTCCCTAATTTGTATCTGATCACTCCTCCCCATTAGGAATCTTTTGGACCCCAAAAGACTAATTGACTATTCAGTAAAATGTGAGTACAAAACCCTCACTTTTCTAGCCTCCATACACGTTTCCTTTCTTGTCTTAGTGCCTTTGAGCTTCAAACTCGAAGGTAGTGAACACTCCCATTCCTGAATGCTCTTGTCCTCCTGTCAAGAATTGTATCTTCCTTGAACTCATTCAGAAATTTTTGGTGAGAAATTTTCAATTGAAGGTAGTTGAACATCGCTTCCTTGATCATTGGTCAAATATGGCTCAAAAAAGCATAAGCTTTCAACAGAAATGCATACATGACTAAAATTTTCATATGTACAAATGAATGTATGTCTTACCGGGTCAAGAAGTCAAACCAATTTTTTCCAAGCCAATTCCATGGCGAGTTCTGTTGCTCAAAATCTTATTCATGTGAAACGTCTATTCTCACATAAATAATGGAATCCTTGGTTTTATTTGTGTCAGTATTTTTATCCTCTTGCTTCCAATTCTTGGGATGATTAGATGGATGCAATGTCCAACATTATGAAATAACATGTCCCTTTCTCTGGCAATGTGTGAAAGTCTTTTGCACCTTATGAGAAAGTTTTCTTTGTTTCATCTATTTCCTATATGCCTTCATCCTCTTCCAGCATTTTGAAACCTTGTGGTTACAAATACCACAATAGGAACATCAAATATTTCATCCATTCACGCATGCATATTTTCCATGCTTAACATAAACATAATCAACTTGATTATGGGAAAAATTATACCGCAATTGTTGCTTTGCATGTCCATCTTTTTTACCTTCTTGTGCAGATGACCTTGTAGAAGTTCCAACTTTATTTTGAAGACTAACGTAAGTGTTCATGTCATGATAGCTGTCAGAAATCCCTTGATCACCATAAAATCTTCCTTCAACATAGGCTTTAAGCAATAGAAATCAACTTGAAAACAAACTTGACATGTTTGTGGTTTAGAACTTGCAACGAAATTTCTTTGTGAATTTCTCTGAAATGCCTTCATGGTTGTAGATTTTTTTCCATAAGATTTAACATAGGCTAGACCAAGCTTCTTAGGCCTTTCCTCAACCAAAATAGGATCAATCATGCCTTGTGCATGTTTTCCTAAACCCTTGCCTTCATAGACCATTTTTAACATCAACTTTGACCCTATACCTCTAGTGTGCTTTTCAAATGAAGCTACACATCTATCTAAAGAGGAATTTGAATACAAATATCAATGATTTAACTCTATTTCACGCATGTTTTTGGTTAAGACCTCTTGGGCTTGATGGAGCTGCATCTCCATGTCATGCAATCTTTGAAGAAGTCCTTACTTCTCTTGCTTCATAGCAAAAAATTACTCATGAATTCTAGTTATTTCCCTTCTATCTTCATATAGAATTTTCACCCTATCCTTCAGGATGTAGAAGTCCTTCCTCTCTTTATCAAAGATTCTTGCAAAGGAGGAGGATTTAGAAGCCTCACTTGCTGAAGTTGTCATCACTATGTAAATGAACTAAATAGATTCAACAAAAATTCACAAAGCTTCAAAACAATTTGACAAAGCTTCTTAACAATTTGGTTGTAGATTTAACCTCTTCTCTATAGCTTGTATCTCTTCTTCAAGAAGCCTCTTTCGCAAACAATACCTCTTGTGCTTCAAGGGTTGCCTTGAGGTACTTTGGGTAAGGAGGATGCTTTCATCCTTCTTTCATTTTGTCCTCTTTTGAACTTAGCTAGCAATAACTCCCTTTCACCTCTAGAAAACTCAAACTTGTGAGCATTAGTCAATTTGAAAACAGTTAGATTCTCTACATTGTTAAACACCTATCAAGTCAATCAAGAAAAATAGTGCTCTCTCAAGCAAGAAACCTAGTTCTCTGATACCAACCTAATCTTATAATTAGTTGATACCTTATTATTATTTTCAAGCACGTCCCACTCAGTTAAACAAAATGAGATCTAAATTATACTTGACTATGTGGAATTGAATTCTTGATTCATGTGTATGTGTTTTAAATGGTTTTAATGCTTTAAATGTGAGGAGTTACACATTTGTTTTTTATGATATTAAGCATGTAGATAAACCATAAAGTGAAACAAATAAGCATCAACACATAACAACAAATTTAATAAAGGATTTCACCCGAATATCATGGGCTATGTCTCCTTGAGCCTTTGTCAACTGACTTGGCTCTTTAGGATTATGATGAAAATTATCTTTTACAAGGAAACTACTCAACTCGAATGGTTGTTTGGACTATAAAATTTGGTTTAGAATACTGTCATACCCCTGGAATGGTTGTCATCAACCTGAGGATAGACCTAGGTTCCCTTAGACTTGACCTCTTCTATCGGAACCATTAAGATTCCCTGAGCTTCTCTGTGGCACTAACACCTTAAATCCCTTTCTGTTGCTGAAACCTCACCTACTGTCTCCATCAAATATCAGACATCAAAAATAGGCTATTTTTTCTCTCCAAATGAGCTCTGGATCCCAAATATAGGCCTCCATCCACTATTGGACCTAGGCTGCCTGAAACTTCCATGTGGCTTCTTCGGCTCTAGAAGTCCCAAAATTGATATGAAAATCCCTTCAATGGATTCAAAATATCCCTTGTTGGCCCCTTATGGACCCTATAACTTAGCTGAAACAAAATCTCACTCAGAATTCCTCTAATGGCTCTGCAACCCTCACCAATGAGTCTATGATGTCTGAGAAATTTGAATTTACTATTGACACTCCAAGAATGTTCGAATCATGAGTGAGTTATCACCAAAAAAAACTTTTCCTAGTTTCTCTTTAAAAATATCCACTAATTGTGGAGGAACTGCAGTTAACCCAACTACATTTGGCCAAATCTGCCCTAAATTTGGGTGTGCTTGATTAAACCCCATAGCGCTAACTAAAAAATTAAATTCTAGGTGTAGGGGGTGGGCACATGCCAACCCCTGAAACCCATAGTTACAATAACTTTTGAGAGGAACTCCGCGTGAACTAGGGTTGAAGCCTTTGAAACCGGAGTTAAACTTGAAGTTGAGCCTGACCACGCAAAATTTTTTGTTGTAACTGTAGCATGTAATATTGTTGAACGGTGGAGGTTACGGTTTTGATAGCTATTAGTTAAATTAATTGTCATGGTCAGTTGCGACGACATGTGAATGTTCCGTGGGGCCATCGTCGGTCACCAATCCCCACACCAATTTTCATTAGCATTCAAATATAACTGGTCCACCAATATGGTTAAGCAACATGGTATAGCAAGTGGTTAAGTCGTTGGCATGCTGTGAATGAAATCATGAGGTCGACTCCAATGGATTCCAAACCAAAATTTTACACACTCTTCCTGGGCCACGTGGCGACCTCTGGGCCTACAACATGGCATCCTCTGATTGGCCAAAAACCACAACGTTCAACCATTGACCATTAATACATTGACAATTTTCAACCTGTAATTCGTCCAGAAGGAATATTATGGTGAATATTCTGAGCAATATTCCCATAATATCACCTGGAATATTCTCTTTTTTTTTTTAAATTTTCAAAAACCAAGCCAACCCTGGTCAAATGTCAAAAATTGTAGTTCAAATCGCGGTAACTTGTTCATATGGTGTTGGTTTTTCAAACCTTTCACAATGACGGAATCAAGAAGACGAGACCCATCTGGTCCCTTAGGTTCGAGACACTTTAGAACACTTCGAAATTTGAGCTATCACTTAGGTCCTTGATTTGAATCTGATCATTTAGCCAAGAAACCATCAACAAGAAAATGGATCTCACATGAAGATCTTGTCCTCCATCTAAAAATGCACGTAGAACTCAACAATTCCACATTGAAGTACAAAAGAGATCCTTTTTTTACCATTCTATGATTTTCCTAGGCTGAAAAAGAAATCCTAGAGGAAACCACAAACCAATTTAGGCCAAAATCTAGCCCTTCTAGCCTGTAGAGGGATTTATCACTACGGTTTATTAACAAATATGATATCAAGCCAGGTAGTAAGCGCAAAAAGGTTTTTATTTTAGAGATTTGTTGATGAGAAAAGGGGAAAATTCATTGGGAATGGAGTCATGTTTTGTCCAGTGAGATGATGGGAAAATAGAGGGCTTCTCCACAAGTGAAATCCATTAGAGGAATTTTAAGCCGAAAATTCGCCTCCTAAGAAAAAACAATAAGATAATAGTTATGAATTTTGGAGGGAAAAGAACCAAACTACTTTTTTTAGTTTTATATTTTCCTTTTCTCATCATTTTACCCAAATTTGAAGTGTAGACATTCACTAGATGCAAAATTAAATTCCACATCCAACGACTACCCATTATGCATACTTTTGAGAAGACCAACATTGAGAAAAATTGAAGATACATTATAAAATCGTGTTGAACAAGTTTTTTTGATGTATATTCAGTTTTTGTCAATGTGGGTTTTCTCAAAAGTATGCATAATGGGTACTCATTGGATATGGAATTTAATTTTGCATCCAATGAGTGTTTACACTTGAAATTTGGATAAACAAATAAGGAGATAAGCCAAAAATATAAGTAAAAAAAAAATAGTTTTTCTTCTTTTCTCTCCAAAATATTTACATGTACCTCTTTTTATATTTAAAGGAATTTAATTGGTTTACATATTATGACATGGAAATTACGCAAAAATTTCATGGGAACTTTTAGGTTTAAATTTCCTCTAATGTAGGAAGATTTGGTGGTGGATTCGATCAAATTGTTGTAGGAGGTGAATGAAGAAAAGTTGAAATATAAACACAATAGAACATCAAACCATGGATGAATTCTAAAGTTTTGTTTTAAGATCAAAGCGTTAACAACTTGGAAAAATAATGTATATCGTCATTAAAGATGATTCTAAATCAATCATCAGATTTTATCTAAGAAATAAATATGCACATTAAAGGTATGTAAACACATAATATAAGTTACAAATCAAAGGAGCACACACCACCAAAATTCTGACACAATAATCCTTATAAATCACCTGTTATTTCATTCATTCATTAGAAAAAGTCTTTAAAAATAAAGTTCAAAAATGTATTCTTCTCTAGTCTCAACCAATAGAACCTTTTCAATGTTTTTTTTATACTTATACATCATGAAAGATTCCATCTCCTATCCTAGGTGGTAGAATTCACTGAACAAGATTAATTTTAACTAGATACATCCAAAATATGGTGCATATACTTAAAAATAGGAATTTTTTTCCTTGTAGCCAATCCAAGTTTAAAACATCACAAGATTACAATACTGACCAATAAACATTACGCACAAACTCTAGGATAATTTACCATATATTTACATGCTCAAACTATTACTAGGAGTTAACATTTGAATTTTAAGACAAAATATGGCTAACTGTCGAGACTCGCAATGCCATTAGGAATACTCGCAACAAATCAAACTCACTACTGACTTCCATGCTTTATATAATTACAAACTCTAATTGAAAAAACTAAGAAAATGGGTATGCTAAAAATTCTACTATAATGGTGGTGGTGTGCTTGATAAAGTTTGAAAACACGTGTAGACCTCCCTTTGGCTTGTACCTCACATTCACAGCGCAATGTCTACTTTTGCAGTGCCTTCAAAAAATGAAAAATTGATCACATTTTCCTCCATTTACAATGATGGAACCCTCAAAATAGGTACCAAAAACTTCATATAAATCCATCATGACAAAAAAAACTTGAATTTCACTACCCCATAGCCATCAAATTTACATATGGAAAGCTTGGCAAGCCCTTGCTGCAATTCTGCTATTTTCACCAAAATTGATCATTGAGCCAAAAATGAAGGTTTCAGGGCTGATTTGAAGCTTCTTGCTGGAGTTTTATATTTTTACTAGCCTCTGCAAGGAATTCCAACTTACCTCTCTTCCTCTTTCTTCCAGCTTATCTAACTCCAGTAAGTATTTTCTTCACCAACCTAAATCTTCTTTTCAGGACCATATTTTCCACATACAAATTCTTCACTTTCCTATGCAGAGGCAAGTTCCACTTTATTTTATACCTTTCTTTGTCAATAATTGACATAACAGTATTTACCTCTTTGAACAAGGACATCTTTTCCTATGTTCTTTCTCTACAAGTTGATCCTCTTGATATTGCACAGCTTCAAGCTACTCCAATAGCTTCTCATATTCCTTTTGTTCATCAAAAACTATAGGTTTCACAATCTCCTTCCCTTGTGATTATACCTTGGCAATAGAACTAGTTTTATTCCTCCTTTAATAATGAATTGGCTCTTTCATATTTTCAACATAAATCACCACTTTACCCTTTCCTTTGGCATCTTGTGTGAATGATTCCTTTTATGATTCTTATTTTCTAGGATAGATAGTTTCTTGAGACACTTTATGTCTAATATCCATGTTCTCCTTTCGTGAATAGGCTATGGTCGCATGTGATTTGTCTAACTGATCTTGTAATTTGCTAGTTTGTTGGTATTTTTCATCAATTTCCACCTCTCTTTGTGTGCTTTCTGATTCCATGATTTGAATAGGAGATGATGGATTAATGACAGGTAACCTCTTAGCTACAGACCTTGTTCTTCGCACCCTTACCAGCTTGTCTATCTTAGGGGAGAATTGTAGCTTCTTATCAATTTCCTTACCATCCAACTTTACCTTGGTCAAAGGTTGCTTGAGTGAGGTTGATACAAGTGAAGTTTCCATAATCACAACTAAAGGAGTGTCTTTCTTTTTTATTTGGATATTGTGTTTCCCAACCTGAAGAGACCAAGAATGCATTCCATGTCTGCTCTATCCTCTCGAGCTCCTTGAATAATAGCAACTTATAGATTTGAGACTTCTGCAATGACTGTTTTGTGTAGAGAAGTTTTTCAGTTTAATCGCATCCATTCTTGTTTATTTCGAGGTTTCGAACCCAGCCAATGAGGTTCATCATCATGGATCTTTTCCTGATGATGAACCTCATTGGCTGGGTTCGAAACGTCGAAATCAACAAGAATGGATGCGATTAAACTGGAAAACTTCTCTACACAATAGCAACTTAGTCAATGAAAAATGAAATAAACTGTATTCCACCTGTCTTCCTTTTGGTTGCACTCAATTGGCCATTTTACATCAAATCCTAAACAAATAATAAGAAATACTATTAACTATATTTCTAGTGAAGTGCATTGGGAGCCTGATGTGGTAGTGATAAAACCTATTGAATCTTCCCTCACATGTAAAATATCTTTGGATGAGTTCTATAAGCTTGCCATGATGGTCCTATAAATAAATTCTAGGAAGAGATGAACCATACCCTTTCTTGTGTTTAGGCTTGAGAAAATCCTTGAAGAAACCAGGTCAAAATCCATTCCTTTGAACCACTCCTCTCCACCTAAAGGAATCTGAGAGGCCTTAGATATTTTTTGGGATTAAACTGGAAATTTTAAGCTTCCCACCTTTTCTTTTACACCATCAAAACCTTTAGCAAATTCCATAGTAAACTGCAAATGGTATCCCTGAATTCTTTAACAAAATCTCATGCACCCTACTGTGTCAAAATCCACCCCAATGGTTGGGTATACATTAATGAATGAGATGTCTTGAGGTTTAAAATTAACAATGGCTCCCCCTTTATGTTTTTTGTCCTCTAGTGTTTCCATATTTCCAATTTTTTTAGTAGTGAATTTGGTAAGGTTATTAGGAAATAATGGATGTGTTTATTGGCTTTGCCAAACCTTGTGACAATGTTCTATAACACAATCCAACAATTAAATTAACTTCCACAACTTCATGCACTCTCAAGAAACACAACAAAACTTAGAAAAATGATAATTGTGACAGGTAATTTCACCGAGGACAGTGGCAACGCAGAAGGCTATAAAACACAGTGCATAGGAAATTTTGGTTATTAAAAAATTTTTGAGAATAAAATTTGAGGGAAAAGCTTTGGTAACATTCCCTAGGCTAAACAAAAATTTCATGAAAGGTATACACAATAAGAGAGGTGATTTGGTAGCCTAGAGTTGTTACATGTTATTTTGTCACCATGACATTTGACTGACCATATTGGTCCATCACTACCTATATTGTGCTCCCTTAGAAGTAAAAAACCCTAACATACCTAAACAAGGTCTTGGAATTGGAGAAAAGCTCATTAAAACCTTTAAAAGAATAACTCCCTGCTTTTCCTAGCCTTTTCCTACGGGTTCACTGATACTTTTTCTATAGCTTGCGGCAGCTTTCACACGTTTTGCTAATAAAACCTGCAAACTCCCATAAAAAGTCAAATAAAGGAAAAATTAAGTTCTAGAAGCCCAGTTGGTCGAATATTCTCTACTCATGGAGCTCTATCCCTCCACTTATGGAGCTTATCCCTTAGTGTATGGAGCTCAAATCCCTTCATGAGAGGAATCCATCCCCCTCTTCATGGAACTGAAAATATCTCCATTTCCTTATAAATTGAGCTCAGGTTTCAGTCTCAAGGGTAGCTTATAAGGTAATTTCTGAAGAAATTCTAAAGAAAGCATACTCTCTACACTAGTTGTTGTTGGCATGAGAATGATCACACCATTATGTCCATAACTCCATGTTTTTTCAAAGAGAGGAAGGTTGGTGAAACTGAAAGAAGAACGATTGTTTAGGACCCCAGGAGAAACTTGTACAACATCAAGGCATCAGGTTGTAAAGTTACTCTTTTCATTAAAAGATAATAAATATGAATATCCTTTTCTCATTAAGTTTTCTTGTGCTTATTGAATATTTCAATACTTAGAATCCTTGATCACTAAGTTAGATTATATGTTATTAATTATTAGATGTTGCAGGTGCTTTTACTTCTTTTGCTTGTTTTTTATTGTGGGTTCTACTTACCGGAGAAGCCTGTTTGAAGCGACTGGATAAAACACTACACCAAACATTGGATTTCAAGGTAGGGGCATGTCCTCTTTCTTTGTTTATAATAATTCTAAAAAAAAAAAAATATAGAGAAAATGATTTACAAATGAATGTTTGTTTCTAGCTATTCATGGAATACTAGGGAGATCTCTCTTGTCCGCAAGAGGGATTAATCCGCATAACAAAATGGCTACTCTACTGGGGAATAGAACTTAGTTTTAATTTTTAATTTTTATTTTGAATTTCAAGATTTTTCTAATTTTGATTTGTCTGAGATTGCATTGGGTAGATAAATTTTAAGAATCCCTGAAAATAAAAGCTGAATATTTATTTTTTATATAATTTTCCTTGCCTCTGCATTTTTCAGTTGAAAGCAGTGTGGTAGCCTCCGAAATTTTTAGTTCAAAATAGTGCGGTACCACTCTGTTCTCCATTAGAACCTGCAAACATGTGGAAATTTTTTCAAAAAGTTAAAATTCTCCTTTTAGGAACCAGATCACAAGATTCTTTGTGTTTTCCCCAGTCTACCTTAGCTTTCAAGTCTTATTTGTGAATTTATTTTTAGCAACTTCTGCGTTTGTGTGATTTTTCATCTGATTTGCATTTTATGAGTGAGTGTTTGCCCTACTTTCTTGTTTCTCTATATAATATACCTTCATTTACCTCATCTTATTCGTATGATGTTGTTCTCTTTCTGAGCCATTAAACCCATTGCAAACCTTACTTTTATGAAAATCGAATTCATTTTCATTTGCAAATTTGGAAGAGATTTTAGCTTATGAGGGCCTGATTTTCACACCAAACCATTTTTGGATGTTTTCATTTCTGCTGAGATAAGTAGAAATTATTCTTGGTTTGACCACAAACTAGAAGAAAATGTCCTCAAAATTTCTAGAGAGACTTCAAAATTAGAGTTTTTCTTTTGATTTGGAAATTTATGTTTTTAGAGTTTTAGATATTGTTTTCTTTGTGGAAATAGTTTGTTTATCGATTTATAGTTTCTGACCTGATTGATAAAGGAATTCCATTTCGAATGAGTGATAGATCATTTTTGCGAAATTGAGTTCTCAAAGAAATCGTCTTCTTTTCAAAGATTTTGTTTATGAATGAATGAATTGGTGCTTTGAAAATTGTTAAATCTCTCAATCTTTCCCTCAAATAAGATTCGTTTAAAAGAAAAGAGTTGAACTCCTCATTTATATGAATTTAGAGTATTTTTGAGTCGGGTGACAAACATCTTTTAAGTTTCACTTCCATTCCTTATGTCTTAAGCAACAGCCAAATTAAAAAAATCGCTTTAATAAACTTAATCTAGATATTTTACATTTTATAGGGCTCTTTTCCACCAACATATCTTAGTCTAGTGTCTTGGAATAGGTTGTAATTAAAATTCCTAGATAGTTCAAAAAAACAAGTAGCAATCTTGTGGTAGGAAAATCTAATTGCAGTATTTGTGCTCTAGGAAGCTCTTCTTAAATGAGTCAAGCATGAGATCATGTCAGAACCAGTGAGGTAATCTAACCTATCTCATTGCGAAATATAGTAGATGTGCACGTATTAAAATTGGTAAGCCTCAGATATACAATTTTCGAGGAGCCTAGGGTCACTTGTTGGTAAAACTTGGATTATATCAAGGAGCCTTCAATGGGATTGAGCTTGTTACTCTACCCTTGCATGTATATCGGATCATAGACTCTTCCCCCAGGTAAATTTGTTCCCGTTTTTTACCTTAGAGACTATAAACTTTAAGATTTTTTCCCAAGGTGACTGTGGAGGGAAGGTCCCACTCTACCTGGAGCAGACTTCGACTAGAATCAATTGGAATTTCTTGATGGTACTTGTTACACATCAATTTTTCACTATCCCTGCAATCCAAATCCTGCAAATTGGAGGATCATTTCTATGACCAAAACAAAGTGTCATGCCTTGAAAAGACCATCATTGCATCCCTTTCCATGAGGAAAAAATTCCTTCTGTTGACAATTTCCTGAACAAACCATCAGAAAATATGTTTTTGCCTCGGCGCTAGTAGACAATTATTCCGTCATGCCGATTGGGAAAATAACGTTGGGCCCAGCACCCATTGGCGCTATGTCCCAGTGAGCTACCCGCGCCAACATATTTATGGAATTTTTGATAGAAATATAGGCGAAGTTTCCATAATAACAAACTTCATGGGTGAGTCATCTGGAGTGCTTCGACCGAATAACCATGACCTCCCTCCTTTGGCCTCTTGTTGCCACCCTTTGAGGAAACCTCCCAAGGGATAAGGCCTCCCTTACACTATTGTAGGGATCCCAACCTCCTCCTCTCCCTCTATAAATATAATCATCTTCAATTGATGTGCTAGCTGAACTGAACATATTATAGCTAAAACGTTGAAGAGACTCATGGACATTTTGTCAGAAGAGATAGAACGGAAGAGACCCTGATTGAGAGAGCTTAGACTTGTGTCCTCATCCAGTCCAAATTCCCCGACCATGCATCGAGATGTGCTTCAGCTAAACCCTCCTTGACTGGTTAGTAATTATGAATGAGATAATTTTTTCGTATGTTGCTCTTGTTTGTTCATCTTTGTGCAGGTATCTAAGCATCATTGCAGAAGGATTGTCACCTGCCAAGATAGAGATAAAAAAGCCACCACATCAGCCACAAAAACATTGTTGGACTCCAGGTAGGTCAATATACCTTGCTCTTTTTCATTCATTAATTAGGAACCTATACTTTAGCTTGTCCCTTTGTTACTAGACCCACTCTAGGGCTAGAGGGATTATCTCTATTCGCAAAGAGGATTTAGATGCATAACAAATTGGCGACTCTACTGGGGATCAGTGTGATTTTGTCGTTTCACCCTTGTTGAGTCGACTTCGATCGTTTTCTTGCTTGTCTGTCTTTTCTAAATTTCTTAATTGTTTAGAACCATCTTATTCAGCTCAAGAGTGTCAAGAATGACCTCTCCTCACTGGTTTTACCATTCTCCCATAGATATCTAGCTTGGCATGATTTTTGTTTGAACAGTCGCGCCAATTGGCGCTTATTTATTTTGTTGCAGTGGCTCCAAACCCTGTTTTGTGCGGATTACAACCTTACAGTCACACCGAACCTTGTAGGGTTTGGTTTGATCTCCCTGTTTAGTTTTTGGTCAGTTTTTATTGACTCTGGTTTTTTTTTTGGTTTGCAATTCGTATTTTTAATTTTTTTTTATTTCTTTATACTTTCTCTTCTCAAATGTTTGTATATCTTCCCATCAGTGCGGTTTGTAGCCCTAGGGTTATAGGTGTTTTTCACTCATTGAGCCTTCTTGTTAAATGTCAAGTCTTTTGGTTCTTGTCAATTCAATTCATTGAACAGTTCCCTGAGAATTTTTTGATCTTTTGAGTTTTGGTTTGTTGAATGATTACTTTTGTGTTTGTTTGACTCTCCATCTCTTCGTTTATGGGCATAGATTACATTGCTCATCTTGGTTCATTTAGAAGGCTTTCACTTTGCTTGAAAGGGTGCTTCACTAGGTCTCGTGATTTTTCACAGCATATCCTCCTGACTATATTGTTTCTTGCTACCTGATCTCCCCCTGAAGAGTCACTTGAATTCAATTTATCTCCACCAGGTGGTTGGTCTAGTTTTGGGGACGGGGTGAATTCCCTCCTCTTACTTTGACATCACCTTTTTTAGCCACTGCTTTACCTCCTAGCCCTCGTAGTATTTTAGAAGATCTTATGGCTTCATCATACATGGATTCTTCGAGTCCTAATGGAAATGAGGTAATGCCTGTGTCTACAGGATAATATCAAATTTTCCTTGAAGATCTCCTGCGTGTCTCTAATCAGTCTTCCCCCTCCATCGGTGTCACTACCACCTAGTTATCGGATCTTGAGTTAGATTATTTCTGGTGTTCCGTCCATAGCATGATCCAGTACATCTACTCCTTTAAGGAGTTTGGTCTGTCCTTCATTGGGGCTGTCACCTTCAACACCTAGCTCGTAGGTTGATCTTACATTCGTCTTGGTCCAAGCTACCGTTTGTGTGGCTTCTTCATGTGCACCTACTTCTAGTGTGGTTGGGACTTCCCCTATGATTCCTAGCGTGCTTACTTTTGAAGAGTATCTATTGGCTGTTTAGAAGTAGAAATCTCAAGGTTCTCAGCAACCCCAAGCTCCTGTCAATCCTCCATAACACTATGATATCTATGGTAATCTCATCCACATTCCCCCTATTGATACTCATCATGTTGTTTATGATCCTTATCAAACCATTTCTCATCTTGGGTGGGCTTTACCGGTACAACCCTGGGGCTTGTAAGGAAAACCCTTACAGGGATAATATTTCGCTCAACAGGGACAACCTTATGGTCCACAAGGCTAGCCCTTAGAAGTTCAACCTTTGGTCCAACAAGGAAAAACCTACAATCCTTCCGGTCAGCCTCAACATCAATATCAACTAGGAGCATCTTACATTCCTGGGGGGAAAATGTACCCACCATAGGGACAACCTCTTGTACAATAGCAACAATCGTACATTTAGTATGGCCAAAAATTTGAGTGACAAGGAGAACCCTACAGTTCTACTCTGGGACAACCTGGCTATCAGGGGAAACCTAGTCCATTGAAACCATCAAGCCAACCTCTTCCAAAAGGGCAGCCCGGTGGCCCTCAGTATCCAGGCCAACCTGCTCCACAGGGGTAGCCAGCCCAACCACAACAGCTAATTCAGCCTGCTCAACTAGCTCAGTAGCTGGTTCAACCTGCTCAAAAACGAGTTCAATCTGTTCAGCAACCAGTTCATCTTGCGCAGTAGCCGATTCAACATGTTCACCCTACTCAACGAGGTCTCCCTACTTAGCAGGGTCCACTTACTCACCAGGGTCCACCTGCTCAGTAGGGTAGTCCTGCTCAGCAGGGTCGGCCTGCTCAACCTCAAGGCACTTATTACCCTCCTCAAGGTCAATATTAGTCGGTATATAGTGCACCCCAAGGATTCACTTATTACCCTAAAAATCAATCCCATTTGTTGTATAATCAACCTCAAGTCAATGCTTACATTCCGCAACAGAATCCATATGTTTCCCAGCAAGGACATTAGTGGTATGCTCAAAATCAATATCCTAGTTTTAAACCCCAGTATGGGCTGAATTATCAGGCGTATAACCCCTATGGTCAGAATCCTTTGGGAAAAAACATATGGGGGGAAAATTTCTCTCAGACTTGGTGGAATTTTAACACAGGTCCTTATCAAAGACCTCCAATGCATTTTAATCCTCAATTACCATTTCTCGCTACGTTGGAACTACCTGATGTGTTAAAGTTAACGAACAATCTGATTCTTCATAACCTGTGTTGGCCTCCAGTTCCAGCTAATATTACTAGTGATTTTCCTAAGTTTGAGGGCAAGTACGAAGAATACCCCCAAGCGCATGCTATGACTTACCACTTTTGGTGTTCCTCTAACTCTTGGGTTGATGATTCCATCTGACTCTGTCTTTTCCAATGAAATCTTGCTGGTGATGCTACAAAGTTGTACATTGAGTTATCTTGTGGCATTTTCCAAGATTTAAACTCTTTATCCATGGCGTTTCTTACCCATTTTCAGTTACCAGTTCACTATGAGACCGGGACATACCTCCTCACATTCTTGAAACATGACCAAGCTACTCATATCTTAGACCATATTCATGAATGGAGGCATCATCATCACTTGATTACGTTTGATATTCCTGATTAGCTTCTAACTGATTGGTTCGCTACCTCCTTTGTCAACCAAATCACTAAAGACATAGGTATGAGGGCATGTGTAACCGAAGAACAGGCCATTTCTCGCGCCCAGTACCTTGATCTTGTGTACTATCAGTCTGGCATGTTGTATGATATCTTTCCTGATGCCCCTTGACCTGGAACTTATAAATTACCAGCGACCCCACTTGTTGATGGTATTATTGGTTCTGTGTCTCGTACTTCTTGGAAGTCTTCTCCTTCAAATCCTAGGAAGAAAAAGTCTAATCCTTCCAATGATGCTGCTTCTCAGCCCACCACAAATTCTAGTAAAACCGCAGAAGTCAATGCCATTCAGGCCAATCCGGCAGATAAAACTTTCAAGGGGAAAAGAAGGGTAAAGGTATGGCCAAAGTCGATACCCTAAAACCAAATTTTTCTAAATATCCTATTGATGATTGTTCACAGCGTAAGTCTAAGTACCCTTGTTTGATTTGTGATGAAGAGCACTACATGAAGGACTATCCTCGACGGTCCAAAGCGAGAATATTTCTCAAAGGCACCCAGGGAACTATAGTTGTTCTTAAAGAACTTTTTCCATCTCAATAGACCGAGATGGTAGAGCAACCTTAGTCCTCTGCCCAATTTCTTTCTCAGGTGTTCATGATGAACAGTTCTGCATTCGTTCCTATTGCTACTTAGTTGAAAGATTATACCAGATCATGGCAGGCATCGGGGAAAGAGATCGCTGATGGTCCTCCTCCTTTGCCTGATTCTAGCCCTTTACATATTGAAAGGCCCAGTACTGAGGCCGTTATATGACCACCTTCCAAAGGTGTACTCCGCAAGTCTGATTACAATCCAAACGCCCATGCTACTCAACATTACATTATTGTTGAGGATTTGGATAAGGAACCATTTGAAATGTCTACATTAGAAGTACTTTAGTCCATATTAATGGAAGGCTTTGTTATATGCGATTGGCTGGGTCGATCCTGCTAATACTACCCTTCTTGCTTTTGATTTAGATAATTTCATTCCACGACTCCCGCACCAAATTTCACTCATCATACAAGTTGGTATTAATGGTCTCGATATCCATCGAGCAGTTCTTGATGAGGGTGTGTCTTCGTGCATCATGTCATCTTCTTCCTACAAATCCATTGGTTCTTTGGCCTTGAATTCATCGCTAAATTCCCTTGAAGCATTTGATGGAAGGGAATCAAAAGCTTTAGGTGTTTTTTCTAGTTTATCGATTACCTCGAAAGGGAAGATAGTCAATGTCGAGGTAGAAGTATTTGACGACAAGCTCAATTACAATCTTCTCATTGTTCCTCGTTCATGCCTAGTCTCGGGGCCATGTCTACATTTCTTAAGAGGTTTGCATCTCCGGTTCCTTCTCCTCCACTTCAAACACCTATTATGACACATGAAGTTTTTTCAGAGGGTAAATTGAGTAAAATTACGCAAACGATACTTATCGACATTTTTTTGAAACCAGGAATTGTCAAGAACATCCATATCGGGGTCACATGTTATTTTGATGAAGTTCAGGTTTATACTAGCCTTTTCCACGAGTTCTGTGATGTCTTTGCATGCTCCTATGAATAAATTCTCGGCATTGATCCTAATATAGTGGTGCATCAGATTCCTACCTACCCTAGTTCGCAGTCTATCCATCAGCGTCTTCATCGTGTGCACCCTAGAAAGGATGTCTCTATTAAGGGTGAAGTTGAAAAGCTTCTCAATGTTGGTTTTATCTAGTCGATTCACTTGACAAAATGGGTCTCCAACATTGTCCCTATAGATAAGAAACATAGTACCATTCAGGTCTATATTGATTATCGTGAAATCAATCAGGCTTGTCATAACGATAACTATCCTACTCCCTTTATCGATCAAATCATTGATGACTACATTGGGAGTGAGATATTTTCATCATGGACAGATTTTATGGCTATAAATAGATTAAAATTCTTCGGAATGATCAGCACAAGACTACCTTCATCTATCCGTGGAGTACTTTGGCGTATAAGAAGCTCCCTGTTGGCTTGAAGAATTTTGGGGCCACGTTTTAGCGAACGATGTCATACACTTTTCACTATATTAAGCACATCATTCAACCTTATCTGAATGACCTTCTGGCTCTTCAGCTATGTGTAAGGACCATCCTGACCATCTTTGTTAGATATTTATTCATTTTCAATGCTACAACATCCGGCTAAGTCAGTGCAAATGCATCTTCTGCATCGATTCTGGTAAAATTTTGGGGTTTATCGTATCCAAAGATGGGATTCGCCTTGATCTTCTCAGAGTAGAGGCTACAATTAATCTCCCCTCCCCATCTTCATTACATCAACTACAGAGTTTGCAGGGGTAGGCTATTTTTTTATGTCATTTTATACCTAACTATGTTGAAGTTGCTAAAGGAGTCATGCGATTACTAAAGAAGGGAATCCCTTTCCTTTAGGGTGAGATCACCCAAAATTCTTTCGATGCTCTAAAGACATTTCATTTCAATGCTCCTTTGTTGCATCCTCTAAACTATCATTGCAATGTTTTCCTCTATTTAGCTGCCGCTTTCTACATGATTGCCATGGTTCTGGTGTAAGACGATGATGAAGGTGATGAAGATTTTATCTACTACCTCTCTCATAAACTTCTGAATACCGAAACATGCTATGCCCATGTCGATAGGTTAGTGTTAGCTACAGTTCAAGCGGTTCAACGTTTTCATCATTATATTCTGTTGCGTACTGTGATAGTGATTTCTGAATGCAAACCTATGACTTATATATTGTCTCAACAATTGTTAGGAGGCAGGTACTCGAAGTGGTTTTTCATCCTCCAAGAGTTTGATTTGGAGTTTAATACTTCCAAGTCAAAAAAATCACTAGTCTTTGCCAACCTGATCTGCTCCCTCCCCTCTGACTCCGCTCTGTCTGGTTCTGAGGAATGCATTCCAGATGATACACTTTCTCTTATTACACCCTTGATCCTGGTACGGTGATATCATTATATATCTCCAGATTTCTACCTTTAGATATGAGTTAATGAAGGATTCTCGCTGATGCATCCACCATCAATCGCAACCTTATCATATAGTCAAAGATACACTCTACCACATCTGAGTAGATTCCATTCTCCGCCGATGTTTGACCCTCAAGGAGACTGAGAAAGTTCTAAATGATTATCACAGTGGCTCCTGTGGTGGTCACATGTTAGGTTATGCCACTGCACAGAAGATTCTTTGTGCTGGGTATTTCTAGCCTTCTATCTTCAAGGACTGCATTTTTGCTATCCGTAAATGTCATGATTGCTAGATCTATCACCGCAAGATGTGCACGTCAGCTGCACATCTCCACCCTGTCATTACCATTGGTCCCTTGGTGAAGTGAGACATCGATTTTATGACATGTAACCCTCACTTGGCCATGGAGCATGCTTATATGATCGTAGTCATTGACTTCTTCACTAAATGGTTCGAAGCAATGCCTACACTTTTCTCCTACGGTAAGACAAAAAATCAATTCATATTCAATCACATCATTTCTAGGTTTGGTGTCCCTCAAGCCATCGTTACCAATATTGGTTCCCATTTTTGGCATTATATGGTGGCAGAGTTGACTTCTAGGTTGGGCTTGCATCAAGACATATCAACGTTGAAGGTTGAAGCAATGAAAAAATTTCTTGTCACCATGCTTTAACGTACAATTGGAATGCACAAATCCAGCTGGAATCTCATGTTATTTTTGGCTTTCTAGGTGTACCAAACCTCAGTAAAGGATGCGACCGGATTCACTCCATTCCAGCTTGTTTACGGTCTAAAATCTACCCCTTGAACTCTTCACCTAAGAAAGAGCGTCTTCTCTACTTACAAATTTGGGATGCAACTTGTCGCTTTTCTGCTTTGATCATCGAAGCATATAAGAAGCGGGTCAACGCTCATTTTGACCAATCAGTTTCCCCTCGCTCCTTTGTAAAATGAGTCCTCCTCCTCCTGTATGACCCATCTCATAACAAGTTGGGGGTAGGAAAATTTCAACCCATGTGGCATGGGCCTTACATTGTTAAATTTATTTTGAAGAATGGGGCCTATGAGCTCATTGATTATGAAGGTAATCCTTTAGATCATCCCGAAAATGGGTTGTATCTCAAAAAAAATTATGCATGAGCCATTCGTGGATGTTTTGTGCACATAGGTGTTATTTTTATTTTTGTACAATTTTTGGCTTGGTGTTTTTTGCGTGCATCTTCCTGCTTATTGGGTCGTTGCTTATTGTGCAGATGTCTATTACCACTTATGTTGGTTTCATGGATGGTGCTTCTCGGAGTACCCGGAACTTATCTTCAGCAGCTTGGGTGATTTATGATCCTGCTAGTGAGTTGATAGATCTGCAAGGTATTTGTCTAGGACGAACTACAAACAATGTCGCTGAGTATAGTGATTTTATTAAACTATTAACTAAGGAAATTACCATCAGCATTAGTTCATTGGTTGTAAATCTAGACTCACAGCTTGTTGTTCTTCAACTTAATGGGAATTATTCAGTTAGGAACCCTCACATTTGAAGATTTTATTTATGCGTTCGTTTACTGGAAATACATTTTGATTATATCACATATCAACATATTCCTAGACAAATGAATGCATTAACTGATACAGTGGCTAACACTGTAGTAGATAAGCATTTGCGTAATCTATAAAATCATCATCACGTGAAAGACTCATATCAAATAGGAAGATAGATGTATATATATATATAGATAGATAGATAGATAGATAGATAGATATCGAAGGTTTTCATCAGTGTGCACCATAAGTTTCAAAAAATATGTGTGTTTATGTTACATCATGAGACATTATGTCTTTGAAAATATGTTGAAATAAATCCTAGATTTCTAATCGACATGCTGATCATGATAGAATGTCACTGCCGGTATGAGCTGCCTCAGAAAGTAGTGAACTTGGATTGAAACCACTACAGTATGTCTTTGATAGGCATGAGGAACATCTTCAAATAATGCATAGTCCGAGATTGCACGAGAGATTCCTTCTAGGTTGTGCATGGTTTCCTCCTCCTCGCTTCCCTCACCATGAGGGGCAATATCAAAGTCACGAGGGACTCGCCTCGCTATTGGAGACATGCCTGTAGGTCTTTCTAGTCCAATATTTGCATAACACATGGATTTAATGTTAGAACATACATCATAAAAAAATCATAATACTCGTAAAAGTGAAAAGTGAGTCTTACCATGTGCTTCATCCCAATCCTCTCCTTCTGGGAGTGGGAGGTCTGAATCGCCAGTGAAATCTATGCTAGAGGAGGGCCAGTTCTTCATGAAAATCAGCTGTTGGTGGAGCAAATGAAAGAACTCTGGTCTCTAGGACATCTGTTGGCCACCCCCTGACCTTGGCATTAGTGCTGCCCAATGGGCCATCCATGGCTCCTATGATGGTGTTGTTGGGACTATCACTTCATGTCACTAGAAAATTGGTAGTAATTCCAAAAAGAATGATACCAGGATGGATCCATATCCGAACTTCTTTATTTTTCCCTTCTTGCATTTCGTGAGTTGACGTTTCATATTGATCGTCACTACCTTTGCCCAATTGTAGAGGGTCGGTGTCAGACAGTCTAATGCAAGAAGATTTTGTGTTTTTGTTGCTAAATGTGGTGCTTGTGATCCCATAGCTCGCATGATGGTGTGTAGCACTAATTTTTGTGCCAACTCTAGGATAGTTTCGATATCCACTTTCTCGCTTCCTGATCCTTTTCGGGCCCCTCGACATACCCTGTCGATCACCATGGTCATGTTATCCATGCTGGGCTGGGTGTTAGTCAATACAATTTATTCCCCCCTCCATGATAGTCCTGTTATGAAGTAAACATCTGAGACATGAATCTCGAGTTCCCGATCCCGAAGAATGAATTATTCCTCATCCTCATCCCAGATAGTGATCAAGTATTGCCGCAACTTCGATTGAGCTCTGAGGCACAATTTCATGAAGATTTTTTTTAGTCCATAGTCTTTGAGAGCTTCCATAAATCTCTCATTATCCATGGCAAGCTCATCTTCTTCATTTTGTTCCCTTTCCTTCCACTCGATCACCATTTTTCCACTTTAAACCTACAAACATGTTCATATGGACATTATTAGCCAAATTAAAAGCTAAGGTTTGTGGAATTTGTAATTTTAAGCTTTCGTTTTTAGTATAAAAATATTTGTGTGGTTGGTGCACCACAGTTCAGAGAATTGGGTGATCAGAGCGAGTCCGTGCCCAAAACTCGCGCCAACCGCCGTGCCCTAGTTTTTACAATTTCCCCCTCAAAAATAAAAATTTAAGGTTGCAAGTGAAGAAAGAGGAATTAAAATGCAGGGAATGATTTCAGCTCTTACCTAGAACTTCTGGATTCTAAATTGGTCTGTCCGATTGCCTACTATCGTCACTACAAAATCACAGTATAAAATGCGTAACTATTGCTCTATAAGAGGTAAAATTGAAAAGTAATTTTTTTTACTATTTTTTCCGTTTTATAACTTTTAAAAGTCCTAATTAGGTTTTAAAACATGTTTTTTGATTATTTAATTATTTTATATTTAGAAATGGGTTTTACGTGTGTCTCTTGTACAGCAACAGGTTTTTAATGAGATAGTGATGAAGTAACGAGTTATATTTTATACTTTTTCAGACTCGGTAAAAACACGAAAAATTCACTACTGGAGTCATATTTCAGCGCTTTTCTGACTCTCTAAAAGTGAAAATATCATCGAGAATCTTATCATTTTGAACTCGTTAAATGGCTGTGAAATGATATCTACCCAGTATACGTTTACCCCTTTTTCGGGCTGGGATAGATTATTTACGAAAAAGGAATACCTTAGCCTATCACGACTAAGAGGTTCTTTCAGATATTTTTTTCTACCTTTTCGGATCTGAGGGACCTTTTACGAAAAGGGACATGCTAGAGTTTTCTCTTCCACTTCTTTTCAAACTCTCTAAATATTAAAAGATGCTGAGTTCTCGCTTTGTCAGACTCGTTAAACTTTGATGACATCGGAAATCGTCACCATGACGTTGCTCAAGTTCCTCCTTCATAGGGCTCATAAAATGTGCTAGGTTGGATTTTTCCAAACGAAAAATTTATATTGCAAGCATATGTTATCCCCTTCAAGCTTGTTTTTAAAAAATAATTGTGGTACTCACCAGAAATGGTGGGGGGAAATGGAAGCACTCTTAGTTGTGTTGGTAGTATGTCGCTCTTGAACATGAGACTCGTCAGCATTGGTGTCAGGTTGGGGACATCTCATTATGTCATTTTTTGCCTCCATGGGTTTGGGTAATCTATTTTGACCTCTCATCTTCTCTTTTCCTAGTCATCATGACCTTAGATCCCTTGATGTCAAATACTTCCAAATTCAGAGTCATGTCATTGATATGTGCAGGATAAGTTTTTCCTCTGTAGTTTTCAACATCCCTCTGATTCTTTGTTGGTCCTGATTCATTATCATCATGTTCCTCTGTCTCGTGTTGATGATGTTGGAGACATTATCGCCCTATTTCGACCGGATTGCTTCCTGTCGAATTCAACTCATTATCCAAGAAGTTGGTCTAGAGACTCCATGCCGGTACCTTGGAGCTTGCATGCCTCAATGGTAGGTTCTTCACACTCAAAAATAGGTCTACATCATTGGCCTTCGATCGAGTGAGTCTGTGGGTGTTCGACACTAGCTCACTGTTCACATTCTATGGATTGTACCTGTTGTACCTTGAGAGCCATTGTCATTATTGGTGGTTTCTCTCATGTCTATTAACAGCTTTTATATTTGGCTGGTAATCAGGTGATTTTCTTGCATGTTCGACTTCAAATCACATATTCGCATGTTTGAATTTGTACTTGTTCAGATCGATATGGAGTGGAAGACGTTGGGTTTTGTATAATAAGATCCAGGCTACAAGATATTGGTTTTTATCATGTCTTATTGCATGATTATTTTGATTGGATGAGTGCGACCATACCTTAGTCTATTTTTTGATCCTTACTGCTGGATGGCTGCGTCCATACCTCGGATCTCAGTTCATATATTTACTCTATTATGGGTGGTTGCATCCATGCCACATGTTCATGTATCAAAGATATCAATTGTATTTGTAATTGCAGGTCTTTCGACAACGGTTTTTTTTTCGAACGTGTTCTCATAAGGCATTTCACCCCACCCTCTCTCTCTCGTACCTCATGCTTTAGGGGGCATCTGTTACATATAATTTTTTCACTGTCCTTGCAATCCAAAAAACAAAGTGTCATGCCCTTCAAAGACCATCATTGCATCCCCTGCCATGAGGACAACATTCCTTCTGTTGGAAATTTCCTGAACAGACCATTAGAAACACATGTTTTTTCCTACGTGCTAGTATACAGTTATGCCCTCGCACCAATTGGGAACTTAACACTAGGCCCTGCACCCACTGGCACTCTGTCTTAGTGAGCTACCCACGCCAACCTATTTATGGAATGGTTTTTTAAAATAGAGGTGAAGTTTCCATCATAACAAACTTCTTGGGTGAGTCATCTGGAGTGGTTCGACTGAATAACCATGGCCTCCCTCCTTTGGCCTCTTGTTTCCACCTTTTGAGGAAACCTCCCAAGGCATAAGGCCTCCCTTCCGCTATTTTAGGGATCCCAACTCCTCCTCTCCCTCTATAAATATAACCTTCTTCCATTGATGTGCTAGCTGAACTGAACATATTACAGATGAAACACTGAACAACTTCCTGTACATTTTGTCAGAAAATATAGAACATAAGAGACCCTCAATTAGAGGGCTTAGACTTGTGTCTTCATCCCGTCCGAATTCCCCGACGATTCATCGAGATGTGCCTCGACTGAACCCTGCTGAAGGAGTGTACGACATCAAGGCTCCAGTTATAACTCTTTCTTCTATTAATACATATACATGACTATTTTCTGGTTCCCATCTTGTGTAAATGTGTTTTATTTGATGTAATATTCTTAATCCTTCTTGACTGGTTAGTAATTATGAATGAGATCATTGTTTCATATGCTTATTTTGTTTGCTAATCTTCATGCAGGTATCCAAGCATCGTTGCAGAAGGATTATGACTTGTTAAGACAGAGATCAAGAGGCCACCACGTCAGCCACGATAGCAGCGTTGGACTCTAGGTAGGTCAATCTACCTTATTCTTTTTCATTCATTAATTAGGAAACTACACTTTGCTTGTCCCTTTTTTACTAGACCCACTCTAGGGCTAGAGGGATCATCTCTGTCTGCAAAGAGGATTTACCTTCATAATAGTACTCTTCACTTCGAGATGGCATTAGTGGAGAGACTTGCACCAGACTGTTTCATTAAGTAGGTTGTCGAGGTAACTGTTCCAACCGCCATTTCCACATTATAATTCTACGACATTGAATTTCATCACCAACTACTATTTTTAGTGTGGGAATATAATGTTTCTGTGTGGATTTCTCTCTTAGATTTTATAGGAATGTGATCAATTTGATTATTTCCTTAGAGAATTTATGATATATTGTTGAAATTTTCTTTGATTTCATGTGTTAAATTTTTAATCGTGGCTGAATTACCTAGACAATCATGTAGAATGAAGGGGAAACTCCGTGAGTACACACCAAGCTAGTTAGAAAAGCTTAAATATGAGAAAGGAAAACCAGTAAGGAATGGATCAACTGAACATGAGGAAACATCAATAATTATAAATCATGATTACAAAGTAGATCAACCTCAAAAAATAGAAATTTCTGAAAGGAAAATATCAATTTCTGAACTAGTTGAACTTGCTTCCAAAACTAGTGAATTATTAGCTACTGAGCTTGAAATTTATGAAACAGAAACTGAACCTGCTACATTTGAGCCTACTTTAGAGTTCATCACTCCAACCCCTATTCATCTTCATTCACCTACATTGAAGTTTCGCATCACTGAGAACCTTCCTCCTCACCTCATTAGCATTGAAGAAATTACTGACACAGAAGAAGAAGTTATTCTTCCTTCACATCAGGAATATTTAGATCTTAGGCCTAGTGAATCGATTTAATATTATAGCCCTTTCAAACAAGATCCTTGATATTCTCAATTAACTAACTTGCTACAAAAATCTAGTCTAAACTATTTGCCACCCAAAATTCATTTTTACGCCATACCAAAAGGTAATTACAAACCTTCATTCAACATGTTTAGTGAGTCGTCCATGTTTTCTGCATCACCAGAATCATATTTGTATGGTGGTCCGTCTGTTCCTCTAGGTTACCAGTCGCTTTCTGGTACTTTCTCAAGAGAATCTCCTTCTCCCAAAAAGCTTATACAATCACCTGGTCCAAATGAATCACATACCAAAAAATTTGAACGCGGAACAAGTTTACATGATGTATTGAAACACTCCTAACCCTAACCCTCCAAGTAGTAACTTACCAGCTAGGGGGCATCCTCAAGGAAGTAATTTACCTCCTGGGGGGAAACCTCAAGGGAATTACACACCTGAAGGACAGAACATACCAAAAGGGCAGCACACACCTCGAGGAGAATACGTACCTCAAGGCCAGTACATACCTCAAGGACAATATCAACCTCAAGGGCAGTAGTCTATTCAGGGTCCGCAACCTCTTCAAGGATAGTACCCTATACCAGGACAACAATATTTCCAAGGACAACAACCTCCTTTAGGGCCGCAGTTATATCAGCAACAATAATTGTTTTAGGGAGTTCAATATCTTAGTGGGAATTATCTAACCAAATATCAAACATACCTTCCAAATTATCAACCTATTTATGGTCCATCTTATAGAGCACAACCTTCACTGGGATCTCCATATCTTGGAGTAAACATGATGTGGAATTCAACACCAAATCAACATAATTTGTAGCCTAACGTGAAATTACCTTATAATCAACATGTTCAGCCAATTGGTTACAGTCAAATCCAACAAACTGTCCAACCTACGCTTCAAGTTATACCAAAGGTATCTACACCTAGTAATGTTCAGTAGCCTGGTTCGAGTACACCTAGAACTCCACCTCAAACTATTGCACCAACTTCTGTTCAACGTACCACCTATCCTTGGAATTTCTACAACCCCTATTTCTACAAACCCTCAAGTATCACAACAAATCCCTCTAGTCACTATACAACAACCTGGACCCATAGTTCAGACTAATGTTCATATGCCTGCGGGATAACCTATTACAAGCACAATTGTAACAAGGAAATCTCAGTTTTTTTATCAACCATATCGAGGGAAATATCAATATGGACCTATAGCACAAAATACAGTATACCAGCATCAACCGTACCATAGTTACACATATTAGATACGAGCTCAACCTCAATATGGTATTGCCAACAATGGTTATCCGGGAGGAATTCCAATCCCAAATGCACAAGCTATTACATGATATCCTAGATATCCTCCTCCTGGTACTGGTATATTTCCAGAAGGTTATCAATTTTCTTAGTAGGACCTAAACCATGAGTTACCATTCATATCAACTTTGGATTTATCCTATTTGTCGTACCTAACAAATGATCAAATTTATTATCTTCCATATTGGCCCCCAATGCCGAATAAGTTGCCCAGTGATATTCCTAAGTTTGAAGGTAAATTAGGAGAAGACCCCTCAAACCATGCCATGACTTACCACCTCTGGTGCACATCCAACTCTTTAATCAATGACTATATTCGATTAAGACTATTTTAGAGAACACTGATAGGTTTAGTTGCAAAATGGTATATTGAACTACCACTTGGCTCATTCAACAATTTTAACGCGTTATTAATGACTTTATTAACACACTTTCAGTTGCCGGTATGATACCACAATGTCATGGAACTCTTGACTTCATTAAAAAAATCTACTTTTACGTACATATCAGGTCACATACATGAATGTAGATGTAGAATACATTTAGTGAAAGTTTTTATTATAGATCAGATTTTGGTAGAATGGTTTGTCAAATCATTGGTTCCAAATATCAATGAGGTTGTGGCTAAGGGAGGGGTTGTTATTGAAGAATAGGTCATTGCTCAAGCTCAGTACTTAGACCTTGTATAGACATAGTCTAGAACTTTATACGAAAAAATTCCTGACTTACCATGTCTTGGTCAAATAACTGCAACTCCTTCGGGTTTTCATGTAGCAGACGGTGTAATTGATTTAGTTAGCACTAATAAGAATAAGAAGAAGTCCTCCAAAATTAATTCACATATCATAACTTTACCAGATTCACTGAAAGGATATTCTTCCCTTAAACTTCTACCGAAATTCATGTTGTAGATTCATCTACAGATCAATCTAAAATGGGTAATAAGAAGAAAGGGAAGAAAGAAAACAAACAAACTTCCTCTCCCAAAGAGAAAATTGAAAGTAATGAACCATATAATAATAAAAGAGAACATCGTTATCCTTGTCTTATCTGTGACATGATCACTTTACCAAAGAGTGCACAGATCGGTCCGAGGTCTCTAAATTCTTCAAAGGTTCTCCCACACCTGTTGTCTTGAAGGATCCTTTTCCTAGTCAACATAGCAAAATGATAGGATCTTCTTCAAATTCATTGGCAGATACTTTAATGATGTCTGAGGTTGTGGTTGCGATGTGATAAAAAGACTATGGAAGTAAAAATCCTGTAACTAGTAAAGAGACAAAAAATTATAGTCAAGCACCAACTATATCTCCTTCGATTTCCGATCCACTTCACATTGAGAAACCTAATCCTAATATAGTGATTAGACTGCCTACTAAAGGTGTACTTCAAAAATCATCTTCCAATTCAAATGCGAGAGCTGCTCAGAATTACAACATTGTTGAAGACTTGGAAATATCCCCTTCAGCAATGTTGATCTTATAAGTGCTGCAATCATGTCCAAAACAAAGGAAATTACTCTTATCATCTATCGTAGATATAGATCCTCAAGATTCTAACCTCATGGTCTTTGATCTATAAAATTTTACACCAAGACTTCCTCATCAGATGGCTTTCTAGATTCCAATATTATTAAAAAACAGACGAGTTTTTCGTACTGTAATTGATGAGGGGGCATCCACTTGCATAATGTTGTTAAATTGTTGGAAAAATCTAGGTTATCCAACACTCAACCAATCACTAACAATCCTTAAAGCCTTTGATGGAAGAGGATTTCATCCATAAGAAATATTCTAGGATCTACCTATAGAAGTAGAAGGAAAAACTACTAATATATATGTGGAAGTTGTTGATGCCCCTCTAGATTAAAACCTTATTTTGGGTTGTAGTTGGTCTTATTCCATAAATGTTGTCGTTTCATCCATATTTTGGTTAACCATGTTTCCTCATAAAGGAAATGTTGTGAAAATCGATCAGTTGTCATATTGTTCATCCGAGCCTGATTCTACAGACAGTATCCAACATGTTGGAAATTCGACTATCCCATATGAAGATGTTGGGTTATGTCTAGTAAAGGACTATTCTCTGATGGGAAATTTCTCTATGCCTCCACCCAACATACTGGGTACCATTTCCAACATCAATATTATTTTGTGAAGAACTATACCATTCGATGACACTTGGATAGTGCCTTTAGAGTCAGAAATCGATTCTTTCAATGGCGAGATGCCTTTGAGTCCTTTTGAAATGGCATATGGGGCAGTATAGTCATTTTTTGACACACTTTCAACTACACCTGATCAAATTAATATGATCACCAAAGAATCTTCTTTACCATCAAGCTCAGCCTTGACATCACTTTCAGATCCTTTTCAACAAGTGTTTCACACTGATGAAAGTATTCGAGATTTTTTGTCTCTGGATAAATTACCTTGGGATAATCTACACCATAGATCTTCATTTTTACCTGAACTTGATAGGCTTGAAAATTATTTTTCATCTATTTTTACAATTTATTATGTCAAGGAACGACAAAATCCCATATCAATTACAAATTCTGATTCTGAGATTAATTTGGTAAAAATTTCTACAACTATTCCTATCGACATATCAGTTAAACCTGGAATTTCTGAAAACATTCATATAGGTGCTTCTTGTACGATTGGAGAGATTAATACATATAAAGCCCTATTTCAAGAATTCCGATACATATTTGCCTGGTCTTACGAACAGATGTTAGGAATCGATCCAAATATTGTCATTCATGAAATAAAGACATACTGGGATGCCAAGCCTATTAGACAAATATTACATCCAATACATCCGCGAAAGGCTGCTACTATCAAAGTTGAAGTTGAAAGGCTACTACAAGGAGGATTGATTTATCCAATCCCATTGACAGATTGGGTATCTAGTATAGTTCCTGTTACCAAAGGAACAAGGGACTATACAATTATGTGTTGATTATAGGGATATTAATAAAGCATGTCCAAAATAAAAGTATCCGACCCCCTATATTGACCAAATTATCGATGATTGTGCCAGAAATGAGATTTTTTCATATATAGATATATTTTTCAGATATAATAAAATAAACATACTCCCTGCTGGTCAGCCAAATACAACGCTTATATGTCCTTGGGGGATGTTTTCTGATTGCAAATTAAATTTTGCATTAAAGAATGCTGGTGAAACTTTTCAAAGGGCCATGTATTACACTTTTAATAATATCAAACATATTGTATAGCCTTATATGGATGACTTACCTTCTCACTCATTACAAAGGGATGATCATCCTACACACTTACAAGCTATTTTCATGAGATGTAGGCATTAAAAGATTCATTTGAACCAGCATAAATGTGTTTTTTATGTGCAATCACGACGATTACCGGGATTCATCATTTTGAAAGCTGGCATTCGTGTCAACCCCTCGAAGGCTGAGGCCATCATCAATTTACCTCCTCCTTCCACAGTACGCTAACTCTAAAGTTTGCATGGGAACGAAAAACTTCTACGTAGGTTTATCCCAAACTATGCTAATTTAACAAAATTTTTTACTCGGTTGTTGAAACATAATGTTCCTTTTATTTGGAATGATATTTTTGATCAATATTTTGATGCTCTAAAACATGCGTTAACCCATGCACCATTATTGCATCCACCCAATTACCACCAAGACTACTTTTCATACATAGTAGCCTCTAATTCCACCATAGGAATCCTTCTAGTGGAAGAAGATGAATCTCATAATGAGCATGTGATCTATTATCTAAGTTGGAATCTGAACCCGACCAAAATTAAATATTCACATGTGGAGAAAATTGCCTTGGCAATAGTTCAAGTTGTCCAACAATTCTGTCACTGCATATTGTTATGTAAAATAATTGTGATATCTAATTGCAACTGGATGATGTATATTTTGACAAAAAAATTACTCGAGGGTAAGTACTCTAAATGGATTGTCATACTACATGTGTTTGATTTGGAATTCGAGAAATCTAAATAAAATAAATCACTGGTGTTTATAGAACTCATGTGTGACTTTCCCAATACTGAGATGAAAATCGGGGCGGAGAATCCCATCACAGATGAATCTCTGTTTCTTATCAGTACGTTAGATCCATGGTATGTAGATATCATCATATATCTTCAAGCCAAAACCTCTTTCCCAGATCTTTCATGTTCAAATCAACGGAGAATCCGGTATCAATCCTAGCAATACAATATTGTTGGGGACACACTTTATCGTCGTGGTGCGGATTCAGTTTTTTGATGTTCTATAACTCACGAAGAGGCTGAAAGGGTTTTGAATGACTTCTAGTCTGGAGTGTGTGGTGGTCATATGTATAGGTTTTCCAAAGGCCAAAATATGTTGCACGTTCGTTATTTTTGGCCGTAATTTTTCAAATATTGTATGATTGTATTCCGAAAATGCCACAACTGCCATATTTTTTATCGAAATATGAGTGTGCCTCCAGCTCCTCTTAACCCAATCATTGATGTCAGTGTTTTTGTGAAATGGGGCATTGATTTCATTACAAGTAACCCTCACTCACCCGTGGGGGCATGGGTATATTATTCTTGCTATAGATTACTTTACGAAATGGGCTAAGGTGATGCCTGCATTCATGACAGATGGAAAAGCTACATCTACGTTTGTATTCAATCATGTGATTTCTCATTTTGGGGTACCCAAAGCTATTATCACAAACCTTGGGAGTCATTTTCGAAATATAATGATGACCGAACTTTCTGATCAACTTGGCCTATGCCATGATAACTCTACTCCATATTACCCATAGGTTAGTAGTCACATTGAAGTTTTCAATAAGGTTTTAACCACCTTGATTAAATAGTTTATCGGAACCCACAAATCGAATTGGCATTCTGGCATGTTTTTTTGGGCACTATGGGCATACCGAACCTCAACAAAAATTCCTACAGGGTTCACTCCCTCTCAACTGGTCTATGGTTTAGAAGATGTGTTACCCATTGAATGCAAAATATTATTATTCCAATTATCCATAGAGTTACTACCAGCTACCTCTGAAGAGTAAAATTTTTTTTTGTACTTAGCACAATTAGATAAGACTCAACACATCACTGCATTAGCTACCACATCTCATAAGAAATGTGTGAAAGCTCAGTATGACCAAAGTGTTAGCCCATCTGTTTTTTAGAAGGTGAGCTAGCCATAGTATATGATCAAGCTAACGATAAGCTAGGTGCTAGGAAATTCGAACCGATGTGGCATGGTCCCTACATTGTCAAGAATGTGTTTGAAAAAGGGGTCTATGAATTGACTGATTATGATGGGGTCTATTTAGATAAGCCTAGAAATGGTCTTTATCTTAAGAGATATAATGCTTGACTCTTTGTGAAGATCTCACTTGTATATTAGTTATTTTTTATATAGAGTGCCTTAGATTAGATAAGTGTGCCTAGATTAAGTTTGTTGTTACTACTATCACTGATTATCTTGATTACTCTTGATATTGCAGATGTTGACATCCCTTCAAACGTACATTGGTTTTGCTAATGGTGCTTGTCGTAGTACACAGAATATTTCTTCTGTAGCTTGGGTTATCTATGCACCCATGAATGAGTTAGTTGCTATGCATGGGGTAAGCCTTGGTCAAACAACGAACAATATTGCAGAATATAGTGTAGTCATTGAGTTATTATCTGATGCCATTTTATTTGGTATTTGATGTTTGATCCTTAGGTTGGATTCAGAACTCATTGTATTAAATTTAAACAGAGTATATGCAATTGAAAATCTAGTGTTATTGAGATTATTTTTGAAGGTTCGTCTCTTGGAATGATAGTTTTATTACATCGAATATCAACACATTTTAAGAAATTTAAAGACATTGGTTGATGCATTAGCTAATTGTGTTCTAAATAGACATTTGGAACATTAAAATAGTAAACCAAAACATCATTCGATACATGTTGAACAAGATACTCAGAGAAAGTAGTAATATCATTGATAGGTTTTTTTTCAAAAATATTACATCGTCTATGATCATAGGTTCAAACACCTTATGATCTAATAGATATTGCTACAAAAAAAAAAAAAAACATGTCAATCCACAATGATCATCCACTATCCGTGATGATGATCATGCTAATAGACTATGGCATGCGCCACCTTGGACAAGAATATCCTAAACTATCCTGGAACACCTGTAACATGTCTCTAAAGCTAGAGCAGAATTTCATCTGTCCCTTTATAGGGAATATATATGGTTAACCTCTCCAGGTTGTGTTCCATATCAGTTAAGATCTCTGCTGCATGATCCTTTGGTGGTGTTATAGGCTCTTCTTGCTACCTATCAAAGTGAAGGAGTGTAGCTAGTCATCATGGACCAACATCTGCATTTAAATATTATTATTAGTATTGGATGATAAAAAATAAATAAAAATTAGATTAAAAAAATCAAAATGGTTCGCTTACCTGATTCGTCCCACTGTGCCCCTAGAGGCAAGGTCATCTCGGGAACACCTCTGAAATATATAATTGCATAAGGGAAGTCTTCCATTGTGATGAATTGGTTCCTTAGCCACCTAAAGTACGCTGGAGTGAACCGAACCACTGAACTACCATCGCCACCATGGTGGGCCATTAATTCAACCTAACCTACCCTCTGAGGTTCTCGAGGTTCCCCACGATATATTGGAATAAGCTAAGGGGTGAGAAGTGGGATTCTCTCCAAAGAAAAAGAAATCAAAATTGTGCCAAACAAAAGTTGTTTAACTTTGCATTCTTTTCTCTAGTTAGTTGGCCTTTCATGTTAGCCAATAGCCATTTGCACCAGTTGAATATGGTGCCTCTAAATCACTCTACGATGGTCTGCATTTGAGATTTATTGGATATTTGTGGAGTTTCACTTCCACACAACCTGGTTACCGTGAATGCAATCTCTTTGAGATCTAATCGAAAGATAGTTTTTATCTCTATGTGATTATCCTTTGGATCTTCTTCATCACTTCAAATCTATTGTTTGTAGCTAGCAATGGGTAAGCAACCTTGTCTAGCCCCAAACAAGGATATATTTTCTCCTCTTCGGGACAATCCAGTGAGGAAATAGATATCCTCGAGCTCAATTTCGAGCTGATGGTCACCAGTGATAAAGCACTGATCTTGAACTTCCCATGTATTTACTAACCATGCCATCATCTCTACCTGTGCTTTCATACCTTGGATCACCCATAGCTTATGTAAACCACAATTTTTTAGCACACGCATTGTTGCAAGATCATTCATAGCTTCATTGTATATAGCCTCATGCTCACATTCTCTCGACTCTAGCATGGTGGAATAGCCTGCAAAAAACACATTTGAATTTAGAAACCATTGGAGTGTAAAAATTTAATCATTTTTAGGAGAATTTGTAAATTTTAAAACGTTCATAGTGCCACTGCAATTTTGGTGCGGAGATAGTGCATACAACCACAAGGTCTCCACATAAAAAGTGTGGTAGCCTAATAATTTTCCTTTTGAAAAATTATTGGGGTCTGCAGGTAGTGCACACATGACCCACGGACCCCCGAGAGCGCATTTTGAACATAAATTCCTCCCAAAAAATGAATTTAAAGCTAAAAAGGTGAATTGAAATGGATATAAATGAAGAGTAAGATGATGTGGATTACTTGGTTCTGACGAATCACAGAATGAACAACCAATTCTCCTGATATTAGCTCCAGAACGTTTTTGCCAAAAGCTCTCAATTCACTGCTCTGAAGACAAAAGGTGAAAATGATTTTGTTTAACTCATTTTTATTGTTTTTGAATGAATAAGATATTTTATTTTATTTATTTTTCACTCTAAAAGGCTATTTTTCCATATTTTTACTTCTTGGAAATAGGTATGTGTAATCTTTTGAATTTTTTTGTAGGACATGAGATTTTTTTGGTGAAAAGAATTATTTTGACGCGGAGTATACTTTTATCAAATTTTTGAGCTCTTGAAAATTACGAAAAAGTGAATCCCTAGAGTTCTATTTTAAGCCCTTTTCAAACTCTCTAAATATGAAAATATCGCTAAGTACATCACTATTCGAACTCGTTAAAGGAAATGAACAGTCATCCCTTCAGTATAAGTTTACCCCTTTTCTGGACCGAAATGGAATATTTACGAGAAAGGTATACATTGACTAATCATGGTCAATAGATTTCTCTCCTCTATTATTTTATCCTTTTTCGGGCTTAAGAGACTAAATTTACGAAAAATTACAACCATAGAGTTTACTTATGTTTTTCTCCTAACACCCTAAAACATAAAAAACACTAAGTTTCTCCTATACTCTACTTGCTAAAATTTAATAGTAAAGGACATGTCCATTACAAATAGGACTGAACCACTCCTTCTCAGGGTTCAATTACTAACATGGAATCATCCGAAGGATGAGATTACACAAACAAGAAAATTTTATCCTCAATCTTGTCAAAAATAAATAGGTACTTGCAAGTAATGGTGGGGGAGAAAGGGAGAAAAAGAATCCAATAGTCACCCTTGTTTAAAAAGAAATATACTATTCTTGAACATGAAAATTTGTCACACTTGTACCTGGGTTGGGAAATCCTTTGTCTAACAGTAAATCAAACCACTTTGAGAGTATTCGCCCAGTTTCTAGGTATTAACTTTAGGTCAATTACTGTCAAACCATCTATAGTGTCGTTATGTGTTCAAGAGACAATTCAAATAAACCATTCATTGAAAAAATTTGTCTCAATTCGTGTTGACCATCCTCAAGTTAGTCCTTGCAAATATTTCTTCAAAAATTGATCTAATGGTTTCATTTTATGGGCTTTCCTATCACAGGTCACTTTCTATCGAGGATATCTCATCATCTAGAAACTTGATCTAGAATCCTATCAGTACCTTGGAATATGCATGCCTTAATTGTAGGTTTCTCGCCTTCAATGAGAGGTTGCATCATTGAACTTTGATCGAATGATTCTATGAAGTGTTTCAAATCATTCATTCACACTTCATACATTGTACTAATTACTTTTAGAGCCATTTTCATTATTAGGGATTTCTCGCACACTTGTTAACAATTCACATCATTGACTATTAATCAAGTGGTTTCTACCATGTTCAACTTCAACACAATCAATCGAATGTGTAGAATCGTACTAGTTTTGGAAGTGGAAATCAAGACTCTGGATCTATTTTCCACCATCTAGGCCGCGGGGAATTTTATTATTCATGATACAGTAGACTACTTATGATAGATGGTTGCATCCATACTGTGCCTACTATTGACGTAATATTAAAATCATATATGTACCAGAACATTTAGTTAGTTTCGATATGAGTATTGGAATGCCTACCTGAGCAATGATATATATATATCTATATATATATATATATATATATATGCTTGCATTGAATGTTTTTACATTTTTTTGATTGGTGTGTCTAGAATCCAATCCTTGGAATGATAAAGCACTTCACTCTTCTGAACAACCTCAGACATCGCACTTTAGGGGGTAATATGTTACACTTTATTTTGCCACCATGCAATTTTACTAACCATATAGGTCCATCACTGCCTATATTGTGCTCCCTTAGAATTCAAAAACATTAGTGTTCCTAAACCAAGTCTTGGAATTGGAGAAAATCTCATTAAGACCCTTAAAATTCTAACTCCACACTTTTCCTAGCATTTTCTTCAGGGTTCGCGGATACTTGTTCTATAGGTTGTGGTAGCTCCTGCATGTTATGCTAATAAAACTTGCGGACCCTCATAAAATGTAAAATAAAGGAAAAAGTAAGTTCTAAAACACTGGCTGGGAGAATATTCTCAGAACTGGAAGCTTCTAGAGGCACGATCAGTTCGATATTTATCCCTCCACTCATGGATCTCTATCCATCCATTTATGGAGCTTATCTCTTGGTCTATGGAGCTCAAATCCTTTCATGAGAGTAATCCATCTGACTCTTCATGGAGCTAAAACTATCTCCATTTCCCTATAAATTAAGCTCATATTTTAGTTTGAAGGGTAGCTAATACGGTAATTGTTGAAGAAATTCTAAAGAGAGCATACTCTCTACACTAGTGGTTGTTGGCATGAGAATGATCACACCCTTATGTCCATAATTCCATGTTGGTTCAAAGAGAGGAAGGCTGGTCAAACTGAAGGAAGAACGATTGTTCAGGACCCCAGGAGGAACTTGTACAACATCAAGGCATCAGGTTGTAAAGTTACTATTTTCATTCAAAGATAGTACATATGGATCTTATTTTCTCATTGAGTTGTTCTTGTGCTTATTTTAATTATTCAATACTTAGACTCCTTGATCACTAAGTTAGATTAGTTGTTCTTAATTATTATATGTTGCAAGTGATTTTAATTCTTTTGTCTATCTTTGATTGCAAGTTCTACTTACTGGAGAAGCCTCTTTGAAGCGACTGGATAAAATACTGCACTGAACGTTGGATTTCAAGGTAGGGGCATGTCCTCTTTATTTGTTTATAATAATTATGAATTGAAAATAATCTAGAGAAAATGTTTTACAAATGGATGTTTGTTTCTAGCTATTCGTAAAATACTTGGGAGATCATTCTTGTCTGAAAGAGGGATTAATATGCATAATAAGAGTACAAGGAGTGATCCATTTTTTGGATTCACAACATTTCAGGATGAAATCGCAGCACCAGTTGAAGAGAAAACAGAACAAATAACACAAAATTCGCAACACCAACACATTTCACCCTATCTACAAGCTCTACTGGAATATACTGGATTTTAATCAAAATTGCATAATTGTTTCAAGTCTAAATGATAAAAACCAAAATGAATTTTCATCTGTGAGTGAGAATTTGAAAATTTCATGCAAGACAAGTGGGATTGTCTGAACTCACAGCGCCCCTGCAAAATTTGTGCATTAAACAACCTAAGTATACTAGAGGATTCGATGATAAATTTGAAGAACTAAGCACTGAGGAGTGAAGATAATACCAAAATTTATCATGAAAAATAGCTTGGAGCATGTAAAAATGATCTTGATAACAATTTTGAATGGCCAATGTTGAGAATGCAATGCATGCCAAGATTCACAGCACTTGGAAAGAAATAAGTGCTATTCTCATAATAATTAGCTACTTTTCTAAGATCACTATTATTTTGTTGAGAATACTTTAGAACTAACTCATCACTGCCTCCAAATTTGTTCCCATTCCCTTGTCATCATTCTTTTGATGTAGAATTTATTTCCATGCTTGGGATGTGATAACCAAAATTTGATTACAATGACACCTAGACCCTTTTATCATGATAACTAACCTTTTGTGATTAGGGCTTCGAATAATGACTACTTGTGACAATTACATTTCATAAGATGGGAAAAATACCTTTTGAATCTATGATATTTTGACAAATCTAACCTTTTAATGCCACGACACTCATGAAAACCGAAACAAAAAACTAACATGACATTATGAACATGAGCTCAAGTGACATAGTAAGAGTAACATTATCAACATCCCTAGGCCTAGGACACTATCATAGGCTCTAGTGGGGATGACATGCTCCTTGTGAAATACCAATAACACGATAGACTAGTAGCCTAATCCATTGGCCACTTTATTTGACTCTTAACCAACTAAAACAGACTTTTCTAACTAGGACTTTATTACATATTGTATTAACTCATTAGAAACTTATGGTATTCACTTCAAGTTTCAATTTATATTGGAATTGACCCACTACTTCAGTACCAAAAATAAATATGATATATAACATGATGTGATTAAATTAGCTAGACTTAGGTGGATTAATTTTTTAGTAGCCTTCCATTAACAGACCCTCCAACAAGTAATTCCCATGTTATATCCTTAAATAGACATGCATTAGTTCGACGAAAAGATTCAATTTTTTAAGTACCCTTCCACGACTATAAAATTTTACATGTTTTACCTTTTCTTCATTCTTGGCATCCCATTTCTACACAAGGTGATCAATTTGAAAGTTAGCATATTTGACCCTCCTTTCATGAATCATTTTGATATTTTCCTGGATTATCTTAATGATGTTGTAGAATTCTTCTCTATTCTACTATAATTGTATCATTTTAGTGATCCTCCTTTGTACATCATTTGGTTCTACTTTTGCTTTCTGCAATAATTTTGACACTGAAACTCCTAGGGAAGTAGGAAAACAATCATGAACTCCATATACCAATTACTTTAGTCCCATGGCCTCTATATAGAAGGAAGTAGTGGTCTTTCTTCTTGAAGTAGGCATAGCAGTAGGTAGGCCATAATGAATAGAGTAATATTAGTAAGGCACACATTTCCAAAAGATCTTTTGGCACTTACTATGTCTTCCAATCAATCATTGATTAACTTCTTATGCCAAGACTTCTTGTTTTCATGTAACAATTTTTTAATGATATTCACTAAAATATTATTAGAAGAATTTTCAAAGCCATTGCCTTGGGGATAATATGAAGTAAAATTTCCAAGCACTATATGATATTTATTACAAAAAAGAATAATCGTTTTATATTAAATTGCAACAACATTATCAGTAAATATCTTGTGAGTACAATCAAACCTAAAAATAATATTACCTTCCATGAATTGGATAATTACAAAGTTTGTGGCATTTTGAGTTTGAAAATTATTTTATCCATATAGTGAAGTTTTTTGTGGTTGTTAGAATCCACTTGTGTTAAGCTGAAGAACTGGGATGAATCTCCTCGATGAATTCCAATCCTCACTACTGAGAATGTATCTCTAAGGAAATAGGCTTCAGAGGAAAAGGTAAAAGTTTTTTCTTCCCTTCAAAAATCTAACACTGATGACAACTAAAGACCCTTTTGTGCACATCAGCAAACAATGTGGGTGAGTAGAAACTAGCTCTCAAGATTTTTTATTGTGGTCTCCAAAAAAATATGCCCTCCACAATCACCTTTATGAAAATATTCGATTTTCCTATCTGCCTCATCGTGTAACAAACAATTCAACAATATTCCTCCTACATATTTCCAATGTCAATACTGATATAGCATGTAGAAGTTTAAAAAAATTATTTTAAGAAAAATTGCTTGTTTCTTAGTTAAGCTAGGTGGATCTTGTAAATGCTTCAAAACATAAATGATATATGTATACCAAGGGGAAGAAATGAAAATTTATGATACTTGTCTGAATACTTCTTCTTCACTGTCTTGAGCAACAATCCAAATTGATGTATAATGCATGTAAATTTTATTCAGCCATCAATTTAGCTAACCCTTGGCCCTTTATAAGTTTAGTCGGATTGATTTCAATATAATACTAAAAAATAACCACTACCTACTTACTTCTCTTTCCTTTTGGGTCTGTCTGAGGGAGGATTTCTTTTACCACAGTACTAGGAACAAAAGAAATGATGTGAGAATGTGAAATTTACACTCTAATATATTTTAAAGCCTCCACTAAGGAAACAACCTATTTTTCCATGATGTTATGTTTCAAAGAACCATATCTTAAACACCTATAGAAAAATTATTTGGGTTTCTCAGGATCCTCTCATTTTTTCTACATTAGTACTACTGGAATAGTGTATTATGAGGCAAAGCAAAAAATAATGAAACATTTTTTGTAGTCAGGACTAGTCAAAACATGAGCATGAGTTAAGGTTGATTTTACCTCATTGAATGACCTTTTTTCTTGAGAAATCCACTTGATCTCACTGTCTTTCATCAACATATTGGTGATATCTCTTAAAATTTCAGGAAAATTTGGAATAAACCTCGTCAGAAAATTAATTCTGCTAATGAATGACTGTAGTTTCATTTTATTTCTTCGGATATCACCCTTTTAGATAGCTTAAATTATACATGGGTCAAATATAATACCATATTTGGAAATTATATGTCCAATTAGCTTACTTTATTCCATCCCAAAGAGAGACTTATTTGGGTTCAATGAGATACCACATTTTCTGCACTTTTCAAAGACAATTTTCAAATGTTGCAAATGATCTACATCAAATTTAGAAAACACAGTGATGTCATAAAGATAAAAAGTAATGAACCTATACTTCTCATTTGCAAAGTCAATGTTAATAGATGTCTGAAATGTTTCCCCTGCATTCATAAGTCCGACAGGAGTTTTCACATACATAAATGTCCCCCACGGTATTGTAAAGGTTGATTTTTCCTGATCATTCGGATGCAATAAAATATGGTTCTACTGTGAGAAGCCATAAAGCAATGAAATAATTTTAGAACAAACTACCAACAACAATATGTGATCCATCCTTGGCAAGAGGTAATTGTATTTGACAGAAAATTTATTGAGCTTCTGAAAGTCCACCCATAACCTTATCTCTCTCGTCGTCTTCCTCACTGGTACGGGATTTGAAAATCACTTGGAATATCTCAAAGGGATAACAATATCTGCATTAAATATATTTCTTACCTATTTCTTGATTAAGGGAAGAAAAATAGGGTTAGTCCTTCTTAGCATTTTCTTTGAAGGGTTTGTGATATTCTTTGATATGAATAGTGTGTTGAATGATACTTTTGTCACAGGCTTTCAAATCCTCGTATCCCCATGCAAAAACATTAGAATATTCCCTCATTAAATAAATGTATTTCTTCTTCTCTTCCAAAGGTAAATACTTGGAGAGTTTTAAAATGTTTGGTATATATTTAGTCACTATATTATAATCCTCCAGCTCAGACTGAATAGGTTGTATTCTCGGTTTGTGAGCCACATCATTGAAATCAAACAACTCCTCCAGTGGGACAAAACCTTTAGGAATGAAATTCTCCTTTAGCTGCATAATTTCAAGGTTTGATTCATGCTTATCAAAGATTTCACTAATATGACTCAATTTAATTTCCTCTCCATCACTACCAATTCTACTTTCGCGGTCAATATGAAAATTTACAAATTCATCTTTCAATTGCAGAAAAGTATCTAGTTGTTTGTGATTGTAAAAAACTTAACAATATATTATGTTAACTTGGACAACAGGCCTATGTTTAACTTCAAATATGTACTTCATATTTGGATTAAATTTCATATTACATGTACTTTCTGAGGTTTCTAATGCATCATAAATTATATTTTGAACTCTTGGGATGACTAACAAACTGTATTATGGAAAACATTGCAGAAAATATAGAACAACATTCCTATATGCCCTAATTCTCAGATTTTTAGAAGAATAATCATCCTTAATTTTATTAATGAAAAGTTCCTAATCTCCATGGACTAGAATCCTTTTTTCTCTCACCCTTTTGAATAGCTGCAACCCTAAAATCATTGCCTTGTGTTCAAGAACATTGTTGGTACATTTGAAAGCTAGTTTGTAGGAATAGGTATTTGATATTCCTAATTTTGGACTCACAATCCACACCCTAGATACAACTCCTTTATTTTCAACTGCCCCGTCAAAATCCATATTCCGCAAGCCTTCTCCCTCATCATCATCCTCTGTTTCAGCCTCCAAAATTACACGTTCCTTATCTTCTGATTTGTTGTCCATGTTTTGAGATTCATTTTCTAAACATATATTGTTATATAGAATGAATAAATTCATACCTGAATGTATAGAATAAAAAAGATAATTATTGGTCTTATCTAGACTCCTTATGATGTACTTCATGAGGGTTTCCCATTAGAAATTTCCTGGTTTTCCAAACATCTGGATAATTTCGTATGACATGTCCATTTGCAGTGAACTTTTCAACTTTTCACCAAAGAACTTGATATCATCATATAATACTTTGGAGAGATGTCAACAACAACCATATCTAGAACTGCACTCTTGGCTCTAATTTTCTTGAGAGTTACACACAAGTATTTCATCAAACCAAGATATTTTACCATACTTGAGTCAAAAGAAAATAAATATTTGTATGGTCGAGTTATATCCAACCCAAGATTATCCATGATTCCATTAGGCATTAAGTTTTCTAAAGCTCCTGAATATAACATGGCATTAGCAACATCAAATCATGACTATTGAGGCTGACATAGAATGGTGGCACATTAGCTTCCCGAGGACCTCCTCCTTCAACTTCTGGAGAAAAAATTTATTCTGGGTGATCATCATTTAAATTGATTGTGTTTGACACCTCTCCCACCTTTAATGCTTTCAGAATTTGACTCTTATATGTATCCTTTTTCATCAACTCAACTAATGGAAAACAAATTTTAATCCTGGATATGTCATTCTCAATACTAAAAGATGATTTAGATCTTTCAAACTCCTTAATAGTTATGTATTATATCTAAATTTAGGCTTCTGTGATCCATAATATTGATAAGAAATATTTTCGGTGATAATAACATCATAAATCATTTGCTGACATGTTTCGAACCATACACTATGGTTCATCATTACGAAAATATGGAGAATCAAATCTTAGCATTCAATTAAATAGCTAAAGGTTGATGCATAGACAATTTTTAACTACTAGGAGAAGACCCTTAATAAATAATTGATGAAAGTAAAATAATAATAATAATATTAGTAAAAATAAAAATAATGATAAAAATGATAATAATGATAAAATGTAGTCCTCCCTTTTATCCCTTTGATTTATCTTCATGTTTATTGTATTTTTAATTTCTTTTTTTAAGTTAAAATTAATTTTTTTTATTCCTTTTTTAATTAATTTATATATAATATTCAGATTTTAATTCCTTTAATTTAAATAGTGTCTTATCTATTTATTTATTATTGTTTATATTCCTTACATATATATATATATATATATATATATATATATATATTAAAAATTTTTTATTTATTTATTTTGTTTTCAATTAACTTCTATTAGCTGAAGTTTTGCATTTTTTTGGTTCATATCATAATATCAAATTGTTTATTTATTCATTTATTTAATTTTATGTATAGTTACTCACAATTAACGTTTATTAACCTCCCATCATTTGATTATATCATGGATTTTTAGTATTATTAATTTAACCTTGATTTTATTTTAACCATATTTTATCATTATTATTATTATTATTATTATTATTATTATTATTTAACCTCCATAAATTATTTATTAAGAGTCTTGTCCTAGCTGTTAGAACTAGTTGTTACTTTCAGCGGTTAAAATTATTTTATGCATAAATCTCTGCCTATTTAATCAAATGCTAAGATCTGATTCTTCATATTTCCCTGATGATGAACCATAGAGGATGGTTTTAAACAGGTCACCACATGATCTATGATGTGATTATCACCGAAAATTTTCTTATCAAAGTTATGTCTTGCTTTTGAGTATTTTCTTTGGGAAGATCAGCTTTTGTTTGACTAGTAGAAGTTATATCAGCTTGAAACTTTTTAGAAGGATTTGTTGAGACTTCCCTATTCCTCAAATTGTATTTTTTGTGGACTTCCATAATAACATTCTTATGACCCTTTTTATAATCTTCTGATTTGTAGGCATGTCCTGTTGTTGTGATTGCAAAAACACATGTTGTTCTTCATTTTTCAAGAAAATATCTTCTGCTTCTTCCTCACCTAAGAGATTAATCAGATCTTGTTATTATTACTCTGTTGCCTCTTGTTTCTCTCTTTCATAATTCTCCTGAAAAGGAGGTCTAATTGATTGTTAATCTATTGTATTTCTTGGGTCCCTTTAATTAAATTTGGATTTTTTGTCTTCTAAAGTTCAGATTTATGATTTGAGGACCTCCGAGTGGATCTCTTACAACTTCCCTCTTTGAAAATTTCATCTTCTAAATCATATTCTCCATATTTTTTACCAAAGCTTCCAATTTAATGTCAAATGATGTAAATTATCCTCCTTGATGGCCACCCTCTTTTAAGTCTTCATTTTGGCTTTCTTGCCCCACAAATTTTGTTCAACATTGACTGCAATTTTTTGCATATCTTCGAAGGTTGTTGGGATTATTTATCTTATTTGGTAGGTCATGTGCGCATTGAATCCATCCAGATAACGAAGAAAGGAAAAACCTAGTGGAGGTTTTATTTATGTATGAATAGAATTGTAAGCACTCTTGAATATGTTTGAATAGTCTTGGACTCATTCTCTTGAAGCTCCCTTCAAATCTTCATATTCTAAAATAACTTCAAAGGGATTATTTTTTACCTCCCATTGAGAAAGGACAATTTAATGAAATTATTGGATATTTGCAAAATTGTCTCTTCCCAATTTTCTATACCAATTTTTGACATCCCTTGCTAAGATTTGGCAAAGAGACTTAGTTTCACCTCATCATCATCAACTTCTTTAAGGTCTGCAAAATCATTCATGTTTTGTTTGTTGATGTGATGTATTACTCCAAGTACCATCAAAGTGAGGAATGCGTTGTCCATAATTCAGAGGCATGGAATTCAATTGTGCTTGCAAATCCAATGGGGCATAAGGTTGCCATGATTATGGTCTGAGAGGCATACATACTAACTTGTGTCCTTGATGATGAGGGAGGAAGAGGTAGTCAAACTATAAGCTACTGAGTTATTGTAAAAGCAGGAGTATATACAACAGATGAAATAGGAGTTAAACAATGTAAAGGATTCAAAGGAAAAGTGAATGAGGGGACATAATAAGTACTGACAGTTTGCTGAAATACGGATGTTTTTTCAGTCGCCTTTGTAGTTGATTGACTAGAAGCTCAAGTTTCTGAAAGTGCTGCAAAATATATTTATGAGACTTAAAAATGCCAATTTTCTATAATGGGATGTATTGTATTAGTTTATATTCATCAAGGATTGTTTCAACAACAAAGGTTATAGATTTAGATCTAAACAATCTATGCTCAAATCTAAAATCAAATTTGATGTCATCAACTCTTAATATGATTTTAGGAAGGGCGTGACACCTATGCAAAGGACAATTACTTGTTTGACCTTTTTCAAACTTAATGTTTGTAATCATCCTCTTAGGATCACTGGAAACTTCATGGGGATCAAGATCTCTATGTGATCTTGTTGGAATGTTTCTAGAAACCATATTTTCAAGAAATCTTGTCACTGCTACAACTAAACTCAAATTTTTGGTGAATATTTCAACCTAATGATTCCTAACTCATTGTCTATCTTTCCAATTCAATGTTTACTAGGGAATATTTAGATTTAGGTTCCCCGATATGTTTTCCATAATGTTTTCACTCTCTAATTTTACTAGGCTAAAAAAGGAATCTCAAAGTTAACCAAAAACGACTCGAGGCCAAAATATGGCCTTTCTAGCCACGAGGTGGCTCTCTCACTACGGTTTCTTAAGGAATAGGATATTATGCTAGGTAGTAAGCTCAAAAAGGTTCTGATTTTAGCGACATTCTAATGAGAAAAGGGGAAAATCCATTGGGCATGGATTCATGCTCAAATTTGATTTTGTCGAGTGAGATGATGGGAAAATAGAGGTTCTTTCCACAAAGTCAAGGTAGGTAGCATTGGTGGTGGATTTAGATCAAATTGTTGTAGAAAGTGAAGGAAGAAAAGCTGAAAGACAAAAATATTAGAGCATCAAACCATGGATGAATTCTTAAGTGTTGTTTTAAATTGAAAACATTAACAACTTGGAAAAATAACATAGACCATCGTTAGAGATTATTTTTTAATCAATTATTTGGTTTCTTCCAAAAAATAAAGATGCACATTAAAAGGATGTAGACAGATAAGATATATGATCAGGAGTTCATAAATTTTTCTCAAAATTGAAAGTGCTTGAAACTATGCCGGACTTGAGTGATTGGGTAGATCTCGTCTTTTTGATTCCATCGCCATGAACGGTTCGAAATATCGATGTCGTATGAGGGAGATATCAAGTTATGATCGATTTCCCAAACAGCTAAAATTGCAAGAAGTTTGACTGGGATGTTGAGTCAGCATGTAGAGGTATATTCAACAAAAATGGGAATATACCTGAGAATATTCCATTTTCAAACTAATGATATTCTGCCAAGTGTCATATTCTCATTCGTTGATGTGGATGGCACATTGTTTTCTTAGCCAATGAATGGCTGACATGTGGCCAGCCCTGAGGCTATAACATGTCCCTTGTATGGTATGTCAAAATTTTGTTAGGTCCGGGTGGTTCGAACCTGCAACCTCCAGCGTGCACACAAATATTTCCACCAGCTGAGTTGTGTGTTAGTTCGTAACAACTAACGGTCGGAAGTACTATTTATGTTTTAACACATATGCATATGGGGGGAGGGACCATCAGCAATTCGAACCTACCAACAACCCCAACAGTTTTTGGTCACATGTTACGATGTAAACCACGACAATAGTTGTTACGATATCTACTCGCAAGCATTAACACCATACTCCTTTTCACATAAAAACCACGCGGTTACCGTGTTAAATGCCAACGTTTTTTTTCTAACTCCACTTTCTGAGGAGCGAACTCCAGTTCTAAGCGAAGTTCCTCTCGGCGGTTAGCCTAACCACGGGGATTGTGGGGGTTTACATGTGGCCACCCCCTCCGCTTAACCATATTACTAATGTTACGGTTAGAAGACTAGTAGGAAATTAGTGCACCCACTAAATTTCAGAATTGTTACTATTTTTAACTGTAGGCAAGTGTAGTTCTCTAGTTTTAGTGGAGCTTTTGTAGGAGTGATTGGGAAAAAGGCTAGGAGGGTCAATTTTCGACCAATTTGGGTGAAACAAGAGACTACCTACAAAAATTTGATCATTATAAAGCCATTGGTGTAGATAAAACAACCCTTAGAGGCCTGTAAACACATGTATTTTAAAAATCTGGAGCTTAGTGAAAGATTGACATGCCATTGGGAGTTGGACTAGCAGATGTAGCCAAGGAGGGGTGAACTACTTCATCAAGCTTGACGTGTAAATTTTATGTGTGATTTTATTTCTCTATTATACAATGTTGTTCAGTGTTATTTTCTCATATTTTATGCTTCTAATTCACTAAATTCACTTATATTTCATGGTTAAATCCTCAATACTTAAGCAAACAAATGGAGACAAGTATGCACATGTTTATTAACTGAAAAGACACTTAGCACAACAACAACAAAAATAGTCCTTTCTGATCATGTTGGTATTAGAGCTAGATTTTATTCTCTGGTGTTTTTGTGTGCAAATATTTGTTTAACTATTTGCAAGTTTTCACATTCTTACTAGGCCAAAGCTCAAGAGAGGATAGGAGAATTGGTTGAAGAAAGAGGGTCTCAAAGTGAGACATAGCAAAGGAGGGAAATATTTCCACATTCTCCACCACCTAGTTCACCTCCTAAAGAAGCAGAAGCAACATTAAGCATGCCTCTAGAGGAATGATAAATCCATGAATAAGTGGATCCCAAAGAGGAAGAAAGAGTGTTCAGGAAATATTTCGTTGACATAAATGAGACGGTAAGAATCCTATATCAAGAAAGGAATGAGAAACTACAAGGAAAAGAATCCAAAATTCACAAGGAAGGGCAGGGATCATCAGGAGGTCAAAATTATGAAGATAAATCAAAGAAGGGAAATGGAGGAAATGGAGGTAGTGGAGAGTCACCATCTTCACACTCATCATCATCATCCTCTACTTCATCTTCAGTACATCAGCCACACAAGTGGAAGAAAACTAGTAAAAGTCATTTTCTAAAACTTGATGTTAAGTTTGAATTGCCAATGTTTAATGGTGAAGTCAATGCAAAAACACTTGATAATTGGATTAGGATATTGGAGGTCTATTTGAGAATTCAGAACCTTTAATATGATGATACCAAAATCCTATTAGCTTCATTGAGAATGGAAGGTGCACCATTTCTTTTGGAGGGAAGCCAAGATAAAGGAGGAGAGTAAGAAACACGGTAAGATTATCCTATCATGGACTAATTTGATTACTGCAATAAAAAAATAGTTTTATCCATTAGCTCATATGTATAAATCCATAATGAACTGGAAAAATTTTAGACAATTGAAAGGAAATAATGTGCAATTTTACACCCAAGAATATAGGAGAAGAGCTCTCTTACTAGGGGTGGATTTGCAGAGCTAAGATACTTTGCTCAAGTACATAGGAGGGTTACATATCTACCTAAGACATACTATCCTCATGTTTAACAACACAAGTCTAGATGAGGTATATGTTCAGGTCACACATCAAGAAGCTAGAGGGAAAAGTATTTCTGATGAGGGTAGAAACAAACCTTTTAAGGGGAAAAAAAAAGGGATGACCTCAAAAGGTAAAGGGAAAAAGAATGCATCTATTAAGAAAGAGGGAAAAAAAGGGTTTTGTAAACATTGTTCAGGATAAGGCCATAATGAAAATCAATGTTGGAAATTACATCCTGGAAAGAGACCTAAGTATAACAACAACAAAGGGAAACATAAAACTCCAACCACAACTCACCATGATTTAGGAGAGGATTCAGGTGAGGAATCTAAAATTATAGCCATGGGATTGAAGAACGTGAAGGGGAAAGAAATTGAAACTAAAATCAATACTATTACATCAAACTGTCACATAAAATCTTTAAATGAAGAAGATATAATCTAACTTTTTCATGTAAGGGTCATATCCAAACATACCAATATTGACACATTGTTTTATAGTGGGTCACAAGAAAAATTAATCTCTGAATACCTGGTAAATAAATATGACCTTGAGACCATTATACATCCAAAACAATATCCACTTGGTTGGATTTGTAATGATTAAAATTTATAGGTTTCAAAGAACTGTATATTACAGTTTCCAATAAATTCACATTTTGTTGACATAGTTGAATAAGATGTGGTTCCGCTTGATTAATAGGTATTGTGTTGGGTAGTCCCTACTTGTATGATAGGAAAGTGATCTTCCATTTCCATGAGAACAAATACCATTTATTCAGATAGGGCAAGGATTACATTGTTACAGCACATCGCAAGAAGATAAATATTGCTATGGTAAATGCTAGACAGGTAAAGAGGATGGTGAATTCAAGTAAGAATTTTGTTCTTATAATGATTAAACCTAAAGCTGATGTTAATCATGAATCATTCGAGGATTGTGATCCTAATTTGAAATCATATTTATATGATGTATTTGATGCACATCATGAGATGTTTAAAGAGCCAACATGATTTCCTCCAAAAAGGGAGATTGAACATGAGATTTAGTTGCAGCAAGAATTTCCTCTCCCAAACATCGGCATGTATCTCATGTCAATAATGGAGAATGCTAAAATAAAGAGGAAAATCAAGGACATGTTGGACAAGGTACTCATAAGGCCAAGAACTTCTCCATGAGATTCACCCATAATCTTGATTGCGAAGAAACATGGGACTTGGCGCATGTGTGTAATATTTAGAGCTCTGAACAAGGTTACGGTAAAGTATCAATACCCACTCCCAAGGATAGATGATTTTCTTGATCAGCTGAAAGAAGAAAAGTTTTTCACTAAGTTATATTTACAAAATTGATATCATCAATTAAGAATTGCAGAAAGTGATATATGGAATACTGCATTCAAAAACAAACAAGGACTCTCTGAGTGGTTTCTTATGCCATTTGGTTTGAGTAATGCACCAGAAACTTTCATGCGTGTTATGGATAATGTTTTGCATACATTTCTTGATGAATTTTTTATTCTACATTTATATGACATACTAATTTTGAGAAAAATAAGAGAATAACATGTCTTGCATTTGAATAGGGTGCTTGATGTTCTGAAGAAAGAGAAATTATTTCTGAAGATGTCAAAGTCTGAGTTTGAAAAGACTTCTTTGGTTTATTTGGGACACATTATAGGAGGCAGTGAGTTGAGAATTGATCCTTATAGAGTGGAATCCATTTTGAATTTGCCCACTCCCAAAACAATAACCAATGTTAGAATTTTCTTAGGTGTAGCTCATTATTATAGAAATTTTATTGACAATGTTCCCGGCATAGAAACAACTATGCATGCAATGAAAAGTGTGAAGAAAGGCTTTCAATGGGAAGGCAAACAACACCAATATTTCGAAGATTTAAAAGACAAGATCAATTAGGCTCCAATCCTTTCATTAACTAAGTTAACAGAGCCATTTCAGATCCAAACTGATGCTAGTGATTATGCCATGGGCATAGTTCTTTTCCACCATGGTAAGCCTATCACTTTTCATTCTGAAACATTCAATGGTGTTGTTACTAATTATCCTACATATGAAAAAGAGATTTATGCATTGGTAGAAAGAATCAAAAAGTTGAAACACTACTTTATGGGTAAAGACACAATTATACATACCAATCACCAACCATTACAGTACTTGCAGTCATAAACAAAATTGAAGCAATCACGATGTTTTAGGTGTATGGGTTTCCTTCAACAATTTCACTTGGTTATAAGGTACAAGAAAGGTATTTTCCATAAATTTTTTGATATGATTTCAAGGCCAATTATAAGTGCTTATACTTTACTCAAAAATGATTCTATTGTACATGAGAGTTACATAGAAAAATATGCACACGATGTTGATTTTCAAGATGTTTATGCTAGTTTGAGTGAAGGGAATCAAGTTGAGGAAAATTATTATCACATGCATAGAAATTTTTTGTTTCATTTGGGAAAGCTATGTATACCACAAGGAGAGAGGCTAAGTGTCATGAGAGTTGTTCATTAGCCTCTTATTGCTGGACACTTTGGGGTAAGAAAAATAGTCGCACATATACAAAGGTATTTCTATTGGCCTTGCATGATAGATAGTGTGTCACATTTTATAATATGTTGTTCTATGTGTGCAATAAGAAAGCTTAAGAATAGGAAGCTTGGATTGTACACACCACTACTAGTACCATCAAGGCTATGGGAGAGTGTCTCCATGGACTTTGTTGGAGGTCCACCTATGTCAAGAAAACAACATGATTATCTTTATGTACTTGTGGATAGATTCAGCAAAATGTGTATACTTATGCCATGTAAGAAACCATTACTACTGAACAAACTGTTGAACTTTATTTTCAATATGTATGGGTTCATTATGGATTGGATACTTCTATTGTTAGTGACAGGGATTCCATGTTCATTGGGAGCTTTTTGTCCAATATTTGGAATATAATGGACACAAAGTTGAAGAAGTGTACTTATTTTCATCCACAAACTGATGGCCAAAGCGAGGTGATGAACATAACCCTCGTGCATCTATTGAGAGGAAATTGTAGCAAACATCCCAAGTTGTGGGATAAGCAACTATATTACATTCAACATGCTTACAACAGAGAAAAGAACTCTTGTACAAATACATCATCTTTTGAAGTATGCTTTGGGTATTTTCCAAAATCGCCATTAGGCTTCATCTTTGAGAAGGATATTGCAATTTATGGGCATAATGATATTGACAAGGCTCGAAAGTTCATTCAGAAAATTCATATTATACATCAACAAGTTCAAGAACAGCTTGAGAAGAGTCAAAGAAAATACAACGAGAGGCATGAAAAATATACATTTGATCACAAGTTTCAAGAAGATTATGAGGTATGGTTGAACATAAGAAAAGAAAGGATGCAAGGGGAAGGTAAAAAGCTTAAACCCATTCACTATGGTCCATTCAAGATCATAAAGAAAGTTGGTAACAATGCATTTTAACTTGAATTTCCTTCATATATGAAAATGTATTCAGTTGTTAATGTTGAAAAATTATGTTTTTATGAGCCACCTTTATTGATGATCAAGGAAGTGATGTTCAACTGCCTTCTATTGAATATTTCTGGCCAGAATTTCTGGATGAGCTCAAGGAAGCTACAATTCTTCATAGGAGGACAAGAGCATCCAAGAGGGGAAGTGTTGACTACCTTCGAGTTGGGCTCAATGGCAGAAATCCAAGCAAGGCAAAGTGGATGGAAATTGGAAAGCTGAGGGAGTTGTACCCTCATCTACTAAATAGGTAATCAAGTCTTCTGGGGTCCAAAAGCTTCCCAATGGGGAGGTGTTATTAGGAGTTCATAAATTTTGCTCAAAATTTAAAGCACTGAAAGTTGTACTAAACCTTAACAGCTGGGTAGATCTCGTCTTTATGATTTCGGATTCACGAATGGTTAAAAAAACTGAAGTCATATGAGAGAGACATGGTATTCTGATTGATTTCCAAAATAGCTAAAATTACGATAGGTTTGACTGGGATGCCCAGTCAGCATGCAGAGTTACAGTGAGAAAAAATGGGAAAATTCCTGAGAATATTCCATTTCCAAGCCAATTATATCTTTCCAGGTGCCATATTCTCATTCGTTGATGTGGATGGTACGTTGTTTTCTGAGCCAATGAATGGGTGATATGTGGCCAGCCCTGAGGCTACCATGTGCCCCCTGTATGTTATGTCAAAATTTTGTTAGGTCCGAAGGGTTTGACCCCGTGACCTCCAGTGTGGGCACAAAGCTTTCCACCAACTAAGTTGTGTGTTAGTTATCAACAACTAAAGATCGAAAGTACTATTTATGTTTTAATACATATGCATATGGGAGGGGGTAGATCGTCGGCACTACAAACCCATCAGCGTCACCAACACTTTGTGGTCACATATTACGATTTAAACCATGATGATAGTTGTTATGATCTCCACCCAAAATTAACACCATACTCCTTTTCACATAAAAACCATACGGTTACTGTGTTAAATGCTGACAGTATAGTTCTAACTCTAGTTTCTAAGGAGTGAACTGAAGTTCTAAGAGGATTTCTGCTCGACGGTTACACTAACCATGGGGATTGCAGGGGTTGGCATGTGTCCACCCCATCCCCTTAACCATATTACTAATGTTACGGTTAGAATACTGGTAGGAATTTATTGCGCCCACTAAATTTTGGAGTAATTGCTATTTTTATCTACAGAGAAGTGAGTTCTCCAGTTTTAATGGAGGTTTTGTAGGAGTGATTGGGAAAAAGGCTAGGAGGGTCAATTTTCAACAAGTTTAGGTGAAAACAGAGTCTACCTAGAGTAATTTGAGCATTCTGGAGCCATTGGTGTAGAGAAAATATCCATTAGAGGCCTGTAAACAGATGTATTTGCAAATTTTTGAGCTTACTGAAATATGGACATGCCATTGGGAGCTAGACTAGCAGATGTAGCTTAGGAGGGGTGAACTACTTCATCAAACCTACTATGTAAATCTTATGGGTGGTTTTATTTATATGTTATACACTACTCTTCAGTGTTATTTTGTCATATTTCATGCTTCTAATTCACTAAATTCACTTATATTTCTTGGTTAAATCCTAAATACTTAAGCAAAAAAATGGAGATGAATATGCAGAGGTTTCTTAACTGAAAAGAAACTTAGCACAAAAAAAATAATACAGTCCTTTTTTATCAATATCTTATAAATCAAAGGAGAAAATACCACCAAAATTATGATACAGGTGTTGGCAAAAAAGGAGGTCTCTGGGAAAGATGCAAGTTCAGGCTTGAGGCCAACAAGGTTCTGTTGTAGTCTAGGAAAACACTGTCATTTTCACCCTACTCGAGAGAGAAAGGAGTCTCACCTGAGGCATGCCATGACCTTACTTAGTTAAGAGACTAGATCATTGACATCGATGAAATATTACTAATGCAAGTCATCTCTTACGTGCATATAGAACACATTCATATATCTAAACTTGAAGAAGCAAGTTATCATTCATCAATATATATTTAGAGTATCAAATTAAAATTTGTAACTAGACATACATACACCATAAAAAATCTTAGGTGTAGCTCATTATTGGAGAAATTTTATTGATAATTTTTCTAGCATAGCAACAACTATGCATGCAATGACAAGTGTGAAGAAAGGCTTCCAATGGGGAGGCAAATAGCAGCAAATTTTTGAAGCTTTGAAAGACAAGATCAGTGAAGCTCCAATCCTTTCATTAACTAATTTAACAAAACCATTTGAGATCCAAACTGATGCTAGCGATTATGCCATGGGCGTAGTTCTTTTCCAGCATGGTAAGACTATCACTTTTCATTCTGAAACATTCATTCGTGTTGTTACTAATTATCCTACATATAAAAAAAAAGATGTATGCATTCGTACAAAGCATAAAGAAATGGAAACAATACTTTATGGGTAAAGAAACGATTATACATATCGATCACCAACCATTACAGTACCTGTAGTCACAAAAAGAATTGCAGCAATCATGACATTTTAGGTGGATGGGTTTCCTTCAATAGTTTCACTTGGTTATAAGGTACAAGAAAGGTATTTTCAATAAAGTTGTTGATATACTTTCAAGGCCAATTATAAGTGCTTCTACTTTACTCAAAAACGATTCTATTGTACATGAGAGTTACATAGGAAAATGTGCACATGATGTTGATTTTCAAGATGTCTATGCTGGTTTGAGTGAAGGGAATCAAGTTGAGGAAAATTATTATCACATGGATAGCAATTTTCTGTTTCATTTGGGCAAGTTGTGTATACCACAAGGAGAGAGGCTAAGTGTCATGAGAGATGCTCATTAGGCTCTTATTTCTGGACACTTTGGGGTAAGAAAACCAGTGGCACATCTTAAGAGGTATTTCTATTGGCCTCGCATGATAGATAGTGTGTCATGTTTTATAAGAGGTTGTTCTATGTGTGCAATAAGCAAGCCTAAGAATAAGAAGCATGGGTTGTACACACCACTACTGGCACCATCAATGCCATGGGAGAGTGTCTCCATGGAATTTTTTGGAGGTCTACCTATGTCAATAAAAAAACATGATTATCTTTATGTAGTTGTGGATGGATTCAGAAAAATGTTTATACTTATGCCATGTAAGAAACCATTACTACTGAACAAGTTGTTTAACTTTATTTTCAATATCTATGGGTTCATTATGGATTGGCTACTTCTATTTTTAGTGACAGGGATTCCATGTTCATTGGGAAATTTTCATCCAATATTTGGAAGATGAAGGACACAAAGTTGAAGAAGTATACTTCTTTTCATCCACAAAGTAATGGAAAAACAGAGGTGGTGTACACAACCCTTGTGCATGTATTGAGAGGAAATTGCAACAAACATCCCAAGTTGTGGGACGAGCAACTACATTACATTCAAGACACTTACAACCAAGCAAAGCACTCTTCTACAAATACATCACCTTTTGAAGTATGCTTTGGGTATTTTCCAAAATCGCCATTAGGATTTATCTTTCAGAAGGATGTTGCAATTGATGGGCTTACTGATATTGAGAAGGCTCAAAATTTCATTCAGAAAATTCAGATTATACATCAACAAGTTCAAGAACAGCTTGAGAAGAGTCAAAGAATATACAAGGAGAGGCATGAAAAACATAGCTTTGATCACAATTTTCAAGAAGAATATGAGGCATGGTTGAACATAAGAAAAGCAAGGATGCAAGGGGAAGGTAAAAATATCAAGCCCATTCACTATGGTCCATTCAAGATCATAAAGAAAGATGGTAACAATGCATTTTAACTTGACTTGCCTTCATATTTGCAAATGTATTCAGTTTTTAATGTTGAAAACTTATGTTTGCATGAGCCACCTTTGATCGATGATCAAGGAAGTGATGTTCAGCTACCTTCTATTGAATATTTATCGCTAGAATTTCCATATGAGGTCAAGGAAGAGACAATTATTCACATGAGGACAAGAGCATCCAAGGGGGGAAGTTTTGACTACCTTCGAGTTGGGCTCAAAGGCAGTAAGAAAAGCAAGAAAAAGTGGATGGAAATTAGAAAGATGAGGGATTTGTGACCTTATCTACTAAACATGTAATCAAGTCTTTTGGGATCCAAAAGCTTCCTAATGGGGAGGTGTGATCAGGAGTTCATAAATTTTTCTCACAATTTAAAGCACTCAAAACTATACTGAACCTTAGTAGTTGGGTATATCTCATCTTTCTGATTCCGGAATCACGAACGGTTCAGAAAACTGATGTCGTATGAGGGAGATATGGCATTCTAATTGATTTCCCAAATAGATAAAATTGTGATAGCTTTGACTGGGATGCCCAGTTAGCATGTAGAGGTACAGTGAGAAAAAATGAGGAAATTCCTAAGAATATTCCATTTTCCAAGCCAATGATATTTTTCCAACTGTCATACTCTCATTTGTTGATGTGGATGGTACATTGTTTTCTAAGCTAATCAATGGGTGATACGTGGTGAGCCTTGAGGCTGCTACTTGTCCCCTGTATGGTATGTCAAAATTTTGTTAGGTCCGAAGGGTTCGACCCTGTCACCTTCAGTGTGGGCACAAAGCTTTCCACCGATTGAGTTGTGTGTTAGTTATTAACAACTAATAGTCGGAAGTAATATTTATGTTTTAATACAAATGCATATGGTACTGAGGGGGGGACAATCGCCGGTAAAAACCCATCAGCGGCCCCAATAGTTTGTGGTCACATGTTATGATGTAAACCACGAAAACAATTGTTATGATCTCCACCCACAAAAATTAACACCATACTCCTTGTCACATAAAAACCATACAGTTACTGTGTTAAATGTCGACGGTTTGGTTCTAACTCTAGTTTCTAAGGAGTGAAATCCAATTATAAGTGGAGTTCCACTCAACGGTTAGCCTAACCATGGGGATTGAAGGGGTTGGCATGTGGCCACCCCCTCCCTTTAACCATATTACTAATGTTACGTTTAGAATAATGGCGGGAATTTAGTGTGCCCACTAAATTTCAGAGTTATTGGTATTTTTAATTGTAGACAAGTGCAGTTCTCCGGTTTTAATGGAGGTTTTGTAGGAGTGATTGGGAAAAAGGCTAGGAGGGTCAATTTTCGACAAGTTTAGGTGAAAACAGAGTCTACCTAGAGTAATTTGAGCATTCTGGAACCATTGGTGTAGAGAAAATAGCCATTAGAGGCCTTTAAACACATGTATTTTCAAAAGTTTGAACTTACTGAAAGATGGACATGCCATTGGGAGCTAAACCAGCAGATGTAGCTTAGGAGGGGTGAACTGCTTCATCAATCCTATTATGTAAATCTTATGTGTGGTTTTATTTCTATTTTATAAACTTCTCTTCAGTGTTATTTGCTCATATTTCATGCTTCTAATTCACTAAATTCACTTATATTTCATGGTTAAGTCCTCAATACTTAAGAAAACAAATGGAGATGAGTATGCATAGGTTTATTGACTGAAAAGACACTTAGGACAGAAAAAATAATACAGTCCTTTCTGATGAATATCTTATAAATAAAAGAAGGAAAAACCACCGAATTTATGACACAAGTGTTGGCAAAAAGGAGGTCTCTGGGAAAGACCCAAGTTCAGGCTTGAGGCCAACAAGGTTGTGTTTTAGTCTAGGACAATGTCGCCATTTTCACCCTACTCGAGAGAGCAAGGAGTCTCACCTGAGGCATTTCATGACCTTACTTAGATTACAGACTAGATCATTGACATCGATGAAATATTACTAATGCAATTCACGTCTTACGTGAATACATAATACATTCATATATCTCAACTTTAAAAAGCAAGTTATCATTCATCAATATATATTCAGAGTATCGAATAAATTTTTTTAACTGGACATACATACACCATAAACAATCAAGCATCAACTAATCCATAATACACAACACAACATCCATTTGATTCCATTAACCTGGCTCAAAATAGTATAAACATACTTCGGAGAGTCTATTGCAGTTTAGTTCAATACATACGGTCCGCAGATCTCTCCCTAGGCTCTACTCTCCTATTAGCCTCCCTCTAGCTAAATATCCTTGGAGTCGCTTCTTCCCTGCTTTTTTGTTCCTTCTGATTGACATTATGAGTCTTTACCCATTTTTAGCTTAGCTTTTCCCTTGCATTTTGCTACCTTATGTTTCTTCTTCATCACTCGGAGTTCAACTGGTTGTTCCTTGTCTCCCAACTCCTTGCCTACCTTGATTGCAGTCTTCCACCTATCTTCTGGTTCTTTGCGAGTCCAAAATAGTTTTTTCCAAAACAAAGGCCCTAATAGGCCCCAACTACATGTTATTGACTCATCGCAAGTCAATATTTTCATGTTGTCGTGGCCTTTGCTGGTCCGTTGGCTTCCAGTGCTAACCTAGCTTTCTTGTTGCTTCCATCTTTGTCTTTTCTTATTCCAATTTTCCCTCTTTCAATAAAGGCCCAAACTTAGGAACCTTTCCCATTGCTGCTATCCTGAGCTCTGTGAACTCAGTTATTGCTTGTTTCCATACCTTTATCACAAGCTCCATCTCAGTGACGACTCTGTTAGCCTTAGTTGCATCCATTACCTAGGTAATTTTTTCAACACTTCCTGGAGTCTCGGTTCGGCCTCAGATGCAAGTTTCTTGATTTCCTCTACCTTTTGTTTCAAAGGTACATCCCTGAGAAGTTTCATCGTCATTGCTGAGTGTTCCTCTATGGCTTGAATCTATATTTCAAGTATGTCTTCTTCATCATATATCTGAATGCAAATGAATAGATCTGTGCTCCCCCTTATTTCAAGGAAGTTATTCTACAATTTCTTCAAAACAGGATGAGCCTTCATTGTTAGTAAATTGGAACACTCATGGAGTTGCTTCAGTAAGCTGTATGATTGCTTGAATTTGATTCCATGTGTGTCCTTCATGCTTTGCATCTCTCTCTGGCTTTCCACTACCTTCGCAACATACATTGTAGTTGGATTTGGTAACACTGGTCTTGCTGCAAGCGTCTCTCTCAGTTATTGATGTTCTTAGTCTAGCCTTGTACAAGAAATTTTTACGCGAATGGATCTCTCAACCATTGAGCATGATGAAATATCTATGGGTGTGCTACTATCTAGGGCAATGACTATTGGACATAGGTTTTTGAAGACCTGATCCGGATTTATGCAGGAACGAAACAGAATAAACATATAAACATAAAGACAGAGATGCAGTGGAAATAACACTTCATTTCATTAATATCAAAGAACTGAAATTTGCTTACAGACAGAATGGAAATAAAACTAGCTAGGGCGCTGGTAGCTATCTCTGAGAAGAGATGTGGCGGCTACAGGCCTCTGAACTGAGTTGCAATGAGGCTCGAGGGCCTATTTATTATTTAGAAACAATGGGAAATCCTAAACAGCCAAAACCCTAACCCTAGGAGATGAAGCGCCAAAACTATGGGCCCCGTTTGGGTAAATTGGTGTTTCAACTTCCCAGGGGCGTAACTTTGGCATACGATCTCCATTTGACGCGTACCATACCTCGTTAGAAAGATCTATCCGAGGACTACAAATTTGGAACGAGCAACATCGGTCCATGGACCCATGTTGCCCTCCATTTTCCCAAAAAACGTCGTTTAGGGCCTCAAAACGGCTCCGGAAGTTTAGGACCCGAAAAACTGCTAAAAATAGTAAACTGTACCGAAACTGAAAAACTGAAATAGACAATGGTGGAGCCCCTAGTAGAATAGGTGGGTGACCACCAATATCCACCTGGATCATTCCTCCCCCCTTAGGAAGCAATGGTCCCCATTGCGTTAAGTTCCTCCATGAGATGAGGAAATTTCTGCTGAACTTGGTCCCTGGTGAACCACTTTCCTTGGTGCGGGAGTTGGCCAGCTTTGACAACCCGATATAGTTGGATCTTCTGCTGGCGAGTGTTCTTGATTTGCATGTCCATGATGCAATCTGTGGTGGCCTGTTCCATGCAGTCTGGATTTAACTCAGTTGGTGTGAGTTGTTCTGCAATGTCCGAGGTGTCCAGTAGAGGTGGGAAGGAAGGACGAAGGCGATCCACATTGAAGACTGGGTGCAGACCAAGGAATGGTGGAATACTGAGCTCGAATGCATTGTTCCCTACAGCCTTGGTGATGGTGTACGGCCCGTATCGGAGCGGCCGAAGCTTGCGGTGGGGTCCGATGGCGCTCCTGCAGGCCATAGCCATGCTGTCCACCTAGAATTTGTGTGGCACCCGGTGTTTGGCTCTGTCCAATATATCATGAACCTGTTGGCGGATGTGTTGAATGCACTAGATGAAGCTACTGGCTTTGTCAACTTCAGACTGGACATGAGCTGAATTGGCCTGAGCAGCTGCAAATGACATGGCTATGTCAATGGGGCATAGTGGCTGGAATCCCAAGCCCACCTGAAAGGGGCTATGGCCGATTGAACTATGGAGAGCTCGATTATAACTATGTTGTACATAAGGGAGGCTCTCGTCCCATGTGCGAGGATGCTTTAATTGGTACAGCGCACAGAATGTGCACAATCATCTCCGTCGACGACCTCCTTGTCCGGCCATCCGTTTGGGGATGGAAAGTCAGGACTCGGTGAGCTTCGGTATCCGACATCGACCAAAGGCTTCGACCAGGAAATGTGCCGAGGAACCCGGCTATCCCGATCTGATATGAATAGACGGCGGGATCCCAAAGTGCACCCACACTCGTTCAAAGAAGAGTTTAGCAGTGGATTCTGCTGTGATATTCTTCTTGCAGGCTGCCATAATTTCCATCTTTGAGAATATGTTGACAACCACAAAAACATAGTCATTTCCATGCTTAGTAGAAGGAAGGCCTGACATGTAATCCATGGAGATGGATTCCCAAGGTCGACTAGGGGTAGGTAGCAGAGTATAGAGGCCTTGCTTCTTGATGGTCGGTTTTGCAATGGCACAAGCTCAACACACACCCCCCAAGAGTGCCTTGTAAGTTTGGCCGAATTCTGGGTCACTCTCATAGAGAAGTGGCCAATCAGAAGTCTCGTGCCCACAAGAGTTGAGCATAGTGGTGAGCGCCACGATCGGTGGTCAGCTGAGGCAGTCTGCAACATGATTGGTGCTACCCTTCTTATACTTTATGTTCAAATGAAACTGTTGCAGATATGTAGACCACTTTTTGATGTTAATCATCTCGCAACTTCCCTTGTGTCTCGTATGAACCGCAAGGGCCCGTGGTCCGTGTGGATGATTGTTTCCTTCCCCAAAATGTAATGCTTCCAGTGTCGACAGGCTTGCACAATGGAATACATTTCTTTGTCATAGGTGGGATACTTGCGAATTGTCTCAGAAAATGTCTCACTGTGATATGCCACTGGATGTCCCTATTGAGTAAGAACTGCCCTAATAGCATAGTCAGAGGCATCTGTCTCGATCTTAGATGGCTGTTGCAAGTCTAGTAATGTGAGCACTGGGGTTGAACAGAGGCGATTTTTCAATTCTGTGAACGCCTTCTATTGAGGTTCCGACCAAAATGATTTTGCTTTCGCTCCTCCCTTGGTGACTTGTCTCAAGGGCCAAGTGATATGAGAGTATCCCAACACAAACCTTCGGTAGAAATTAGCAAGACCCAAAATGCTAAAAAGCTATGTTAGAGTTGTTGGGGCTGGCCAATCCCGAATGAATTGGATCCACATGCAACCCCCACTCATCAATAATGTATCCCAGACACTGAACTTGGTTCATGCCAAAAGTGCACTTCTCCAAATTGGCACACAACTTGTGTTGTCGCAGTGTTTGGAGGACCTGTCGGATGTGCTGGAGGTTCTCTTCCCAAGTTTGGTTGAAGATCAGGATGTCATCCAAATACACTACTACAAATGAGTTGGTGAATGGCCGCAATATGTCATCCATCAGCCTCATGAAGGTTGCGGGAGCATTCGTCAACCCGAAATGCATTACCAACCATTCGAAAATGCCCTCCTTGGCTTTGAAGTTAGTCTTCCACACATCGAAGGTTTTGATTGGTACTTGGTGATACCCGAAATTCAAGTCCATCTTGCTGAAATATTTTCCCCCTTGAGTTGGTCTAGAAGGTCATCAATTCGTGGGATCAGGTACCTAGTTTGGACAATGATATTTTTCAGCACCCGATAGTCAATACAGAGTCTCCATGTCCCATCCTTCTTCTCTACCAACACGATCGGGCTCCCACAGGGCGATGAACTTGGTCTGATGTGACCTTTCTGCAACAGCTCCTGAATTTGCCTCTTGATTTCATCATTCTCCAGAACAGAGCGCCGATAGATCGGTCCATTGGGTAGCGGTGCACCTGGGGTCAGATCAATCGGGTGCTTGACCTGACAGTGCAGAGGAACCCCCGTGGGTGAGGTGAAGATGTCCCCGTACTCCTCCACAACCTTATCCATCATTGTTGTTGCAAGGCTGTGAGCCCTATTTGGAGGTCGTGGCCACAATCTTCTTCTTCTTGCCCCCGTTTATCATCAGAAAACGAATTTTGTTTGGGAAATGAGCTTACCGTATTGTTTTGCAGTAACCAAAGAGATAGTGGCAGGAGGTGGTACCTCTGGTATCCTGTACAACTTATTTCCCAAAGTAACAATAACAGCACGAGGCCGAGACTCATACACTGCATGACACTTCCACAAGTATGGTTGTCCTAACAATACATCAGAAACATCAATAGGAGCAACGTCGCATAATACCTCATCCGTGAAGGGCTTGATGCTATAGGGAAGGCTGACACTGCGGGCTGACGTGGAGATCTCGTCCTTGCTGAAGCCACCCGATGGTGTATGGATGTGGGTGAGCTGTGGTCGGAAAGCCAACCGCTTCACGGCATCTACCGAAATGAGGTTCTTTTGGCTTCCATTATCGACAATGAACTGTACCGGGGAGCCCTTTACCCACATCTGGGAGTGGATCAAAGAGATGTTCCTCCTCCTCCAGATCTTCTGGTTCCTCCTTCTGGATCTTTGTAGTGGAAACAGTGGCATTGGGCTCCGCATCAATAATCTGTTTCCCTTTTTTCATTCGCCTTTTCAGGTTCTGATTCGGAGTCAGAGCATGCATCTGACTCAGAAGCCCTCATCTCGGCCACTAGCGACTGCTTGGCCCGACACTCACTTATGTTGTGAGTGGAGCTCTTATGGAACTCACACCACTTTCCCGTGTCCTTCTTTGGCTTTACGGTGTTGTTCTTTTCTTGTGGCTTTGACGGGTTGTCTTTAGCCGCCATGCTCTGTCCTTTGTTCTGCGGTTTGGAAGCACATTTTCCTTGCTTTTGATTCACAGATCCAAAGTCTCGCTTCTTCTGTTTGAATTTCTGCTCAATCTTGGCAGCATACCGGTATGCCGTACCAAGCGAGGAGATGTCGAGGAACTCCATTTCCTCCTGAATGTATCTGTGCAGACAACTGCCATACTTTAGCACCAAATGTTTCTCTGAATCTTTGATACCCAACTTTGTGCGCGGGGTATGGAACAGATTCGTCAGCTCGTGCACATCTTGATCCCTTTGTTGTCGCAGCGTGGTCCATTGTATGTACTTGTCCTCATAGCTCCCCACGGGATAGTACTGTTCCTTGACGGCGTCTCGGAAAGAATTCCAAGTTGGTACGGCCGAGAACAGAGAGGGTTCTGTCTGGTCCTTGTTCTCACGGTAGGTTTCCCACCAGTCCTTAACATGGGGGGTAGCTTTGAGGAGTGCAAAAATAATCTTCTCCCGGTCTGAAAAGTCATGAACAGAGAAATATCCTTCTAATAGATTCAACCATCTATCTACGGCATCTGTGTCTATTTGACCCTCAAATATGGGAATGTCAAAATTTACTTGTACAGCCAAAAGAATTCGCGCCTCCTTCGAGGAGTGGTGGCCCCAGATACGAATCTGTACTTGATAGGTAACGTTGAAGAATCAACGAAGTTATCCATCATCATGTTCCTTTCTTTTTAAACGACCTACTCGAGAAATATTTTGATAGGATCTCCTTCTCCCTTTTTTTTCCTTTCCTCTCCCATGGGTTATTGTCGGGGTTTGCGAGGCTGATCTTGCAAAGGCTCAACCATATCAAGCCGTAACTCCTTATACCCTGACCTCATTGGGGAAATGAAAAGAAGGATCAAGAAAGAGCAGACCACTCTAATACCACTGATCCGGATTTATGCAGGAATGCAACAGAATAAACATATAACCATAAATACAGAGATGCAGTGGAAATAACACTTCATTTCATTAATATGAAAGAACTGAAATTTGCTTACAGACAGAATGGAAATAAAACTAGCTAGGGCACTGGTAGCTATCTCTAAGAAGGGATGTGGCGGCTACAGGCCTCTAAACTGAGTTAAAATGAGGCTCGAGGGCCTATTTATCATTTAGAAACAATGGGAAATCCTAAACAGCCAAAACCCTAACCCTAGGAGACGAAGCACCAAAACTATGTGCCCCGTTTGGGTAAACTAGTGTTTCAACTTCCCAGGGGCGTAACTTTGGCATACGATCTCCGTTTGATGCGTACCATACCTTGTTAGAAATATCTATCTGAGGACTAAAAATTTGGAACAAGAAACATTGGTCCATGGACCCATGTTGCTCTCCATTTTCCCAAAAATCGTCGTTTAGGGCCTCAAAACGGCTCCGGAAGTTTAGGACCCGAAAAACTACTAAAAATAGTAAACTGTGCCGAAACTGAAAAACTGAAATAGACAATGGTGGAGCCCCAAGTGGAATAGGCGGGTGACCACCAATATCCACCTGGATCAGTTTATGTGCAAAACCATTGTTCTCATAGAGTACTTGGCATTAGTACACCCGAAGAAGCTTTTACTGGTAAGTAGCCTGATATTTCTCATTTGAAGATTTTTGGCCCACCTGTTTACATTCATGTGATGAAGGATGCCAGGAAGAAGCTAGAGCTGATTATAAAAGTTGGGATATTTGTGGGGTACACAGAAACACCCCATAACTATTGTGTGTATTTCCCAGATAGTCGAATGACTTTTGTGCGATGGGATATAAAATTCAATGAGGTGAAAGCCATGAAGTTGTCGCTTGAGAGGGAGCTACACTTGCATGCGGAGGAGGAAATTTTTGTTCCCAAAGATGAGCATCTGGATGTGGATCAGCCACATGAGGAGATTCATGGAGTGGAAGAGTCCACTCATGTAGAACCAAACATCAGACAAGGCAGAAAGCGTACCACAGAAGCTGAGAGACTGAAGCTTGATCCAACACAGAATGTAGGAGTCCCTACATCACAACGCAGAAAGAGACAGTCACCTGACCGATATACTAGATACATGGCTCTTATGAGCAAGTGTATTTTGATAGAGCCATCTTCTTTTGAAGAAGCAGCGCAGGAGCCGACATGGGTAGATAACATGGTGGAGGAGTATGAATCCATTGTCAGCAATAGTGCTTGGGAGATTGTTCCAAGGCGGGTGGGAAAATAAGTTGTAGGATCAAGATGGATCTACAAGGTAAAACAAGATGTTGATGGGAGTGTTGAGAAGTATAAGGCAAGAATTATTGCTTGGGGCTTCTCACAGATTGAGGGGATTGACTATGAAGAAACCTTTGCACCTGTCGCATGGTATTCTTCCATACAGACCATCCTTTCTCTCTCAGTGCAGATGGGTTGGCACATTCATCAGATGGATGTGAAGATTGCATTCCTTAATGGGATCATTAAGGAAGAGGTCTACATTGAGAATCCTGAAGGATTTGATATCTTTAGCAGTGAGTCGCATGTGTGCAGTCTCAAAATAGTGCTATATATGCTGAAACAAGCACCACATGCTTGGTACACTCGGATCAACAACTATTTCACTGGACTTAGCTTCACCAAGAGTGAGGTGGATGAAAACCTATACTAGATTGTGGTTGAGGGTAAGCTTTTAATCATTGTACTTTATGTTGATGATTTAATACTAACAGGTGATGAGCAGTTGATGCACTCATGCAAGGCAGATCTTGCAAAGGAGTTTGAGATGAAGGATTTGGGCCTCTTTCATTATTTCTTTGGATTGGAAATATGGAAGTGGGAAGGTGAACTATTTGTGTCTAAAGGAAAGTATGCCTGAGAGATACTAGATAAGTTTCACATGCAAGGCTGCAAGCCTATCGACACTCCCCTTCTAGGAAATTAGAAGAAAGAGGATGCTACATCGACAAAGATAGTGGATGCCACTATTTATCGACAGTTGGTGGGTTCGCTCAAGTATTTAGTCAATACAAGAATAGACATATGCTATGCGGTGAGCCAACTTTCACAAGCGATGGTTAAGCCTACCAAGATCTTTTGGAAGGAAGGAAAGCATGTTTTGAGATATCTCAAGGGCACATCTGAGTATGGTTTATGGTATAGATAGACGGATGAAGTGAAGTTGCATGGCTTCATGGATGCAGATTGGGCAGGAAGCCCACCAAACAAAAAGAGCACATCAAGAGGGATTTTGAGTATCAGATCTACGGCAGTTTCTTGTTACAACGGGAAACAAAGATCTGTGGCACTTAGTTTAGCGGAAGCGAAATACATGGAAGCAAGTTTAGCTGCATGTGAGGCTATCTAGATGAGGAAGATTTTGGTACGTCTGTTCGGTTCACATTTAGATCCCACGATGATTCATTGTGATAATCATAGTTACATTAAACTCTCGGTTAATATTGTGTTTCATGATAAACATATTGATATCCTATATCATCATATCATAGATTGTGTGTAGTGGAAGATCACGTTGCTTCAGTACATTCCTATGGAGGTTCAGGATGCAAATATTCTGAAGAAGGCACTCACCAGGAGAAAATTCGAATACCATAGAGGCAGGATCGGGGTGAAGGATAATCCATATCTTGTTGAGAGGGAGTGTTGAGATTCAAAAATATTATGAGCTTAGTGAAAAGAGTCACCTTCACTAAGTGGGCCCGCAGGCTATTTTTGGCGCAAGTCTATTTTTAGACTATGTATATTTTTAGACATGATGATCATATTTCAGAAGTTGCAGGATGCTATTTGTGGATGGTTGATCAAGTTGGAAAAATATATGAAATTATATTTTTAGAATATTGGGCAAAGTCTATTTATAGATCGTCAATCTAAAAATAGATGCATGTCGATTATTATTAGCTCTTAATAATAATCAGACTCTAAACAACAACTTATTCTCTTGGAGCACTTCATTTCAGTGCACAGATGTGGCACATCAGCTGACATAAGGAATTACGCTATTCCTAAGGTTTTACTAGAGCTAATGCATGGAGGACTCAATTAGAACTCAAGTGGCAGAGTTATGACACAGTTGGAAGAAGTAGTTATGGAGTTGTATTTAGTTTAACTCAGTTAGACTCAGTTGAGCTAGTTGTATCTAGTCTAACTGTTTGATACACTAGTGAGAGTGGATTGAATTAATTAGTTAATTAATTCACAAATAATAACTCATTAATCAACTTAACAATACAACAGTTAACTACAGTGCATGGCAATTTCAGTGGAGACCAGTGGAGAGATAGGTGAAAGGGAAAGGTAGACTATATTTTGTGACTATAGTGATGCATTGATTACATCACACACTCAGTGGAGATTCCAATGAGGATTGCGCATTCAAGGATGGAGTAATTAGAATTCATTAAAAGCTATTCTTATGCAGAGATTGCGCAGTGGAGGCAGGCTAGCAGGTGGCAAAGATCGGTGCATGGATTTGCAAGATTGGTCCTAATTAGTGTATGACGATTGTAATGTACTGAGGGCTTGTGATAAGCTTTGTATGTTTGTATGAGATTTTCATACGATCTCCATGTTACATAATATATAATTTGGGTTTTTAGCTTCAGGTTTTCCCGGTTAAAAACTGTGTTATGTGCGATTGATAATTTTTGTTTATGCTTCACATGTGTGTGCAATTAATTTTTTCCGCAAAAGATTAACAAGTGGAATAGATTTAGTATCTTACATAAATTTAAATAGTGTGAGATCAGGTGGATCTTGGACATATGCATGCTTAGTGCATATAATTTCTACAATTTATGGACACAATTCAAAAGCTACAGGGAAACCCAAGTGTTATTGTGAGCGAAAGAGATCCCATTTTTAGTGGAAATTTTTGGACGGAGTTATTTTCTTGTTTGGGTACTCAATTAGCTCATAGCTCATCTTATCATCCTCAATCCGATGGTCAAACTGAGATAGTAAATAAAGGTGTGGAAGGATATCTTCGTTGTTTTGTATTTGATAAACAAACACAATGGGTCAAGTGGTTACCTCTTTCTGAATGGTGGTATAACACTTCCTTCCATACTGCAGCAAAAATGACCCCATTTGTGGCACTTTATGGATATCATCCACCATCCATCACATCATATTTATGATAAAATTCGAAGGTTCAAGCAGTGGAAGATCACATCGAGCATCAACAAGAAGTTCTCCAACTCTTAAAGGACAACCTTAATTTGGCACAAAATCGAATGAAACAACAGGCATATCAACATTGCAACAAGAGAATTTTTGATGTAGGAGACTGGGTATTTTTACGGCTACAACCATACAAACAAATTTCCTCAAGCAAGCAAAGAAGGATAATAAATTATCGCCAAATTACTATGGTCCTTACAAGGTGTTGCAAAAGGTTGGTACTATGGCATACAAATTGGAGCTTCCTGATTCTTCACGAGTGCATCCAATTTTCCATGTTTCATGCTTAAAGAAGGTTATAGGTGAAAATCTTCCAGTTCAAACAATATTGCCAGAACTTTGAGGAAGGAAAAATCATATTGGAACCTGAAGTGGTCATGGAAACTGGAACTAGACAGCTATGGAATCGATCAATTTCAGAGTATCTCTTCAAGTGGAAGAACTTACCCACTGAAGATTCTACATGGGAGGATGAGAGTTTTATACAGAAGCACCCAGAGCTACTCAAGCATTGAGGACAACACTTTTTTGAAGGAGAGGGGCATGTTAGGTCCCTATATTACTAGTATAGTCCCCTGTTGTTGTTATTGTAACCCCCTTATTGTTATTATTGTACCCTTGTAACCCCCATATTGTTATTATTGTTCCCTTAAATTATTATTGTTAGGTCGGCTAGGATTACATTGTAGCCCTATGGACTCCTATATATAGAAAGGAGGTTTTTTAATTTGTATCATCCAAGAATTGTTCATTCATGTAATGTATTGGAGGTTTCCCCCTCGAAGTGGTTTATTTCTAAGGCATTGAAATCTCTTCTCTTCTATTTTTGGAGCTAGTTTCACAACATTCACTTGATCCTCCTCTTCTGCACCAACTTGCACTGATCTGCACCACCACTAGAGAGCTCGGTCTCTAATTATATCTTCCTTGCTCGATTATCATCATACTTCTTCTTGCTTTACTTGCAATACCTTGATTTCCTTTTGTGTACTAAATATATGAAGGTAAATCACGGATTTACCTTCCTTATACCCTTATATTATTATCTCAGACTTCAGTCTTGCTTCTTGTGTTATGGAATCATCCATACTTCTTATTTCACTTACACATTAGGTGAATACATCTCTATATTGACCATACTGATCCACATTCACTATCTCAAAACAACCTTTGAAACAAATCTGAACTTTATTCTTGATCACTACTCTTTAACTTGCTCTTTATTCAAAATTTATCAATATGTAGGATCTCAAATGTATCTGTATTAAACCCTTTCCTTAAGCTACATTTTAACCTTCATCAATCCCACATAAATTGTAGTTGTATCTGTATCTCTTTTTGTTCTTTAATCTGAACTTTATACCCTACCTGAAATCCATATCAATCACATATATCTGCATTTTATTCAAAACAATCTGCACACTTGTTTCAAACAATCTGCAATCTTCCTTAGACTATCCACAATCTGCCTCATATAGATCCACATTGTTTCAGTGCTAATGAGCCACAGGATCTGGGGTATATATAGTGAACTCTGGCATGCCTTTAGGCCGACCCTATGATGTAGGAGCATCATGGTTCCTAAAAATTAAACATTTAGTAGAATCTAGGGGGCTTATGTTTTTCAAAAGAGTTGGTTACCTAAGTATTTAATTAATGTAATTTTCAATGTTTTGAGTGATTTATGTGAGACTTTTAGAATAGGATTTTAATTAAATATTGAGAGGCATATTTTTAAATGTTCTCAAATTTAGGAGAACATGAGTGATTGATTAGTGATTAGTGTGGACTGAGATATTCTGAAATATTGTAAATCTTAGATTAGAAAGTAGTTCATGATTTTATGGATTTGAAGACGATCCTTAGGATTTAGTTGAATTTTGAGATACAGAACAGATAAAGAAGAGATTTTAGGGATTAATTGAGGATTTAGAGGATTCTTAGAAATTATTTGAGAACATTGAGGATCTGAACCATAATTGGTTACAAAACCTTTTGTATATATTTCTAAAGCCTCAAAGGCACAGAAAAAAAGAGATATTCTTAGAGAGGAAACTTAATTGTGAACCTATGGGCATAGAGAGAGAGAAAGAGAAAAGGGCCATGTAAAAGGTGCATCAGGCCAAATCTAGATTATAAATAGATTTTTCTTGTATTTGTACAATTTATTTGTTTAATGAGAAATAGAATTTCATTTTGACTATGTGTCATTTCTGTTATGTGCTGAGTGATCCATAATAGACAGAATTTGATATCAGTGTAATAATTCCCTATAACAAATTCTGGATGAATGACTAAGTCTTATTGTGTGATAGAAGACTTAATGGCTGGGTAGAATCTGTATGATTCAAGTCTGGGAGTTAATTTTCTCTGAATGAAGCTAATGGCAGCGAATGTGTGTAGATAAACTTATGTGTAGGTAAAAAGGAATAAAACACAAATTATGGCTTTAAACAGTATGAAAAGGTGTACATCGAGCATGATAACTTAGGATCATATTCAATAACAAGAACAAGCTTACGAGAGATTAGTGTTAAAGAATATCGAACGAGCTCAGGAGGAGTAGCGTGGAGGGAACAGAGTTGTAGAGTGGCGATAGTAGAAAGCAGAGAAATCAACTAAGGAAGAAAATACTTAGAATAATTCCAAAGGAGGAATCGGACGGCGAGGATCGAATCACAGAATTTACATTTTAATATTAAATGGCAGAGATCACATAGCAAGGTAAATGATTTAAGTTTCGATGAAGTGAGGATTGAAAGTTGTGATGCGATAAAAGGAAGATCCACGTGTCGGCCCAACGCTCTAACGCATATCGCACATCAACGAGTTTAGAGTTTAGCATTAAGACATCGCAAGGTAAATTATTTTGTTTGCGATGCGATGAGGACGAGAGATGGAAATTTTATACTGTACAGCGAGACCGTTAGATATGGTAGAGATCTACGGTGGAAATTATTGGCATATTTATTGTTTAGTTTTGAAAGCTATTTCTTATAAATTCTAAACTACGAAGTGGAGAATCCTGCAAAGTGCGATGAAGCTGAAAGTTAAATAATGTGATCCATTTTTTCACTAAGGAATAGTTATGTGGGCCATAAACCATAGGTCCGCAAGTTTGTGTAAAGAAGTTGGCCTCGATATAAAGGTAAATTTTATGTATGAGCTTCAGAACCAAAGAACCACTTTTAAAATAAGCTTCCACATGTGTATACATTTTTAATGTTTATAAAGTGGGTTATGTTGGTGAATTAAGAGTCCAAAGAAAGAAGAAGGAGATATTTGGGATAACCCATATGGATGGGTGATTTATGGAGTAGCATTGAATCCATAATGGAAATGTCGGGTTAATTCCACTAACCCTGCATATTTGGATATTTGCGGCCTTATGGTTACATAATTTTGTATCAGAGCCCTGAGTAAATGAAAATTGTTATAAATGAAGATAGAAGAGTTAAACTATGCATAAGACATTTGGTAGCAGAATAGAATAATATTCAGTGTGATTGTGTATTAGAGGAGAAGAAGTCAGATTATAAATCTAAAAAGGTGGAGACAAGTGCAGAAAGAAAAGTGAGATAGTAAAATCTGACAAATTGATGGTTTTTTTCTTGATGAGAATGGATATTTTGAAGAATGGATGGAGACTTCTAGTGAAATCATGTAGGTATTGTTTTATTTAACTCTGATTTGAGTTTTGTAGGATAAAAGACAAATTGAAGATTGATAATTGTAACTAATGAAGTATCTCAACAAAATAAGATCACAGCCTTAAGAAGCAATGATGAGAGAAGTTGGTAAGGATTTCTGAGTGAAAGAAGAGTGTGGTCAGAACCAAGTATTTCATTTCTAATTGAAATACAAGAGGAAAGTTGTGTTCTCAAAATTTCAGAGGAATTAAAGCCTAGAAGGAGCAAAGGAATGCTCAAGGAAATTTCTAGAGAGGGACAACTGACTAAGTATAGAGGAAATCTTGGTGAGGTAGATATAGTAGGGAGGAATTTCTATTGAAGAGGGTTAAGTACAACTCATAGTGAGTGAGGAGATCATGAAGATGAAGAAGAAGATGACTACTGATAGTCATAGTAGAGGATCAAGAAGTAGCCACAAAGTGAAGAAATAATATGCCAAAGAAAATGGCATATGGAGAAAGATGAGTGATGAATAATATGAGAGAGAGAAAGATGAGATAAATTTCCAACTTGCATTATTGATAGATATGTTGCAGATAAATAAGGTAGACCAGAGGTATGGTTGGACTATGAGAAAGAAGGTAAAATGGCATAGGCTACAAGAGCAGAGATCGCATCGGGTGAATACGTAGTTAATAGAGGATCTTAGGAAGCTTGAGCAGATAATGAATGTTCAATTGAGGTCATAGAAGCTCAAAGGAGTTGATTTACAACAAAAGAATTTTTTTGGAGAAGAAAAAGCTCCTTGTGAACTTGAAGATGGAGCAATGATGTCTGAAACATCATTTGAGGCTACAAAGCCTTATGATTTTGAAATTAACAATTTGTGTATGCTTGCAGGTGTAATACATGATGATGGACAACCTTTGGGTATTATCAAAGAAGAAGAAGCAGAGAGATAGAATCTAAATATTGTTTTAAGGAAGAAAGATGAGACAGTCAGGTCTCATGAGGAATCTCATACACAATTGAAGGAAGATATTGTTTTTCAGCATACTGCTAGAGTTGTAAGAAAAGGGATTTTGTCTTATATTGGTAGCCAAAATAAAGAAAAAGAAATTTACTTTTGTAAACCTGGGCAAGGTTGTTTTAATAAAGGAAAAATATAGCCATTTGAAATTGTAATGGAGGAGAAAGGGCTTCAGAGCATGCTTGCTGAAAGTACAAATGAAGAAAAAAGTAAGTTCTATAAAGAACAAGTTGGGATTCTAATATCTCAAGAAAGCAAAAAGGAAGAAAATTATGTTATGAAGAAGAGTGAGACAAAGATGTGTTGCATAGGAAATCTAGCTGAATATTTCATCTCCAAGGAAGATAGGATTGCACAAAGACAACTAATGAAAGTTCTTAATACAGTAGACAAAGAGAATTTGACTGTCAAGGGCAGCCAAAAAGAAGAACAATTGTTGGAAATTGTTATGAGAAAGGCCAGAGATGACTTCATACATTTTAGGTGCAAGGAAGAGATTATAGTTCTAGAAGAATTGTTGAAAGAACCTAAAAGTGAAGAATAAATTACAGCCAAGGAAGAAGGGATGTTTATAACACCTAAGGAGACTGAGAAGAGTTTAAATTTCCAAGTTAATGATGTGTTTACAGGTGATGAAGAAGATTCAAACAAGGCTATACTAAAGGAGATGGAGGACATCTTATATTTTGAAGGTAAGATTGAAGTCTAAAGGCAGTATGAGGATGAATAAGTTTTTGTCTTCAAAGACAATAAAGATGAAGGAGAATGGAATTGTAATCATCAGCTGGAAGAAAATGTTGACACAGGAAAAGAAGATATCATGAAATGTAAGATTGTTGGGATATGTAACAGTGTTAATTCTGTCATGGAAAAGTAGGGAATAAGACATTCAAATGTCTTATGCATATGTGAAAGAGGTGGAGAAGAAAAGGAAGACAACAAGAGTTATGAAACTCTTACACAAAGGAAAGGAAAACAACAAAAATGTAATTTGGATGAAGAAATAAAAAAAAATTATGAAGCTTATGAGGAAGAAACATAAGGAAGGGAGCTGCGTAAGAAGAAGACAAACAACTAGTTGGATGAAAGGTTGGACTGTAACAAATATTGAAGAAAAATTCAATAGAGTGTTACAAATGAAGGTGTGGAAACTAGGAAAAGAAAGAAAATATAGTAGAATACATGGACAATAGTTAAAAGGAGCAAGGAAATCACTGAATAATAAAGTATGGGATCTAGGAGGAAAAAGATTGGAAGCACAAGATCTGGAGATGATGATTTTTTTTTTCTTTGGGAGTCTGACGCAGGAGCATCATGGTTTCAAAAATTTGTACATTTAGTAGAATCTAGGGGGTCTTATGTTTTTCAAAAGAGTTGGTTTCCTAAGTATTTAATTAATGTAATTTTCAATGTTTTGAGTGATTTATGTGAGACATTTAGAATAGGATTTAATTAAATATTGAGAGGCATATTTATAAATTTTCTCGAATGTAGGAGAACATGAGTGATTGATGAGTTATTAGTGTGGATTGAGTTATTTTGAGATATTTTAAATCTTAGATTAGAAAGTAATTCATGATTTTATGGATTTGAAGAGGATCCTTAGGATTTAGTTGAATTTTAAGATCCTGAAGGGATAAAGAAGAGAATTTAGGGATTAATTGAGGACTTAGAGGATTCTTAGAAATTAGTTGAGAAGATTGAGGATCTAAACTAGAATTAGTTAGATAACCTTTTGTATACATTTGTAAATCCTCAAAGGTGCCAAAAAGAAAAAAAAAGAGATATTCTTAGAGAGGAAACCTAATTGTAAGCCTACGAGCATAGAGAGAGAGAGGAAGAGTAAAGGGCCATGTAAAAGGTTCATCAAGCCAAAGCCAAATTGTAAATAGATTTTGCTCGTATTTGTACAATTTATTTGTTTAATGAGAAATCGAATTTCATTTTTACTGTGTGTCATTTATGTAATGTGCTGAGTGATCCATAGTAGAAATAATTCGATATCAGTGTAATAATTCCCTGTAACAAATTCTAGATGAATGAATGAGTCTTACTATGTGATAGAAGACTTAATGGCTGGGTATAATCTGTATGATTCCATTCTGGGATTTAATTAGTTGTGACTGAAGCTAATGGGAGCGAATGTGTGCAAATAAAATTATGTGCAGGTAGAAAGGAATAAAACACGAATTTCAACTTTAAATAGTTTGAAAAGGTGTACATAGAGCATGATAACTTTGGATAAGATTCAATAACAAGAACAAGCTCAGGAGAGATTAGAATTAAAGAATACCAAATAAGCTAAGGGGGAGTAGCGTGGAGGAAACGGATTTGTAGAGCAATAACAGTAGAAAGCATAGAAATCAACTGAGGCAAAAAATACTTAGAAGAGTTCCAAAGGAGAAGCCATACGATGAGGATCAAATCGTAGAATTGAAGTTTTAATACTATATGGTAGAGATCACATCGCAAGGTAAAATATTTAAGTTGCAATGTGGCAAGGATTGAAAGTTGCGATGCGATAAGGGAAGAGCCACGTGTCGGCTCAGCTCTCTAGCGCATATCACACATCAGCGGGTTTAGAGTTTAGCATTAAGACATCACACCGTAAAGTATTTTGGTTGTGATGTGATGAGGACACGAGATGGAAATGTGAGATAGTACAGTGGGACTGTCAGATTTGGTATAGATCTATAGTGGAAATTACATTGCAATTTCACATCGGCATCTTTTGTCGACGAAAAAGGAGTTGTCAAGGCAAGACCCAGGTTCAGGTTTGAGGCCAACAAGGTTTTCGCAATATTCTAGAATAGCGTCGACATTTTCACCCTACTCGAGGGAGTAGGGAGTCTCACCCGTGGCGTGTTGTGACCTTAACAAGGGTAGAAGCTAGATCGTTTAGAAGGAAACCATGAACATAGATAACAGCTATAGAGATTTAGAATATGCACACATATCTTAACTTTAAGAAGTTGCTATCATTCATTAGGACCCGGTTATAATGATGAATTAAAAATTAAATCTATGCATATATTCACCATAAGCATTTAACCATCGTTCAACTCATGATATCACATGCACAATAGCAACTCAATTTCATTAATAATTTCATAACAACATCCATGTGCTCCACAGAGTCTATTATAGTATAGATCATTACAAAAGACTTCACAAAGAGCTCTCTTGAGGCTCTACTCCTCCTCAGCATCTCGTCAGACTGAATAACTAACTAACCAAATCTTGAATTGACTGACTTCTTTACTATTTGTTTTCCGCCAACTGATACTATCAGTATTTTCTTCGCTTTCTTCTTTCTCACTGGGATTTTTGCTGGTTTTTCTTGTCTCCTACCTCTGCCATTTATGTTTTTCTCTGCCAATGTCACGCCACCTATCTTTTTGCTTTCCGCAACCATGACAACTCCTTGTCTACCTTGATTTCATTCTGCCACCTGTCTTCCAGCTCTCCGCAACTCAAAAATGTTCTATCCAAAAACAAAGGCCCCAACATCTTTATTTTTTAGTTTTGAAAGGTATGTTATAAATTGCAAATTTCAAAGTGGAGAAACCTGTGAAGTGCGATGAATCTTAAAGTTAAATAATTCGAAACTTTGTTGCACTAAGGAATAGTCATGTGGGGCATAAACCACAGGTCCGTGGGTTTGTGTAAAGAAGCCGACCATGATATAAAGGTAAAGTTTATTTATGAGCTTTAGAACCAAAGAACCACTTTTAAAATAAGCTTCTGCATGTGTATATAGTTTTAACGTTTATAAAGTGGGTTATGCTAGTGAATTAAGAGTCTGAAGAAAGAAGAAGGAGATATTTGGGATAACCCATATGGATGGGTGATTTATGGAGTAGCATTGAATCCATAATGGAAATGTGGGTAATTGTGGGGTTAATTCTGCTAACCCTGCATATTTGGATATTTGCAGCCTTATGGTTGCATCACCCTACACCAACTTGTAGGCCGACATTTTTACTTCAAATAGGTCGACTTCAATATTCATTTCCAACGTGAGTGAGGGCTATTTCAAGCCATTCTTCCACAAGTTTATGACAAGGTATTGGAGAATTTTTAATGATGACTAGGCTCTCCATATACATGACCCTAATTACACTTATAAATAGAAGACAAACCCTAAACAAACATCTAGAAGAAGTCTATTAACCTATAATAAAATTCTTGCTCATGAAACCCATGAAGCAAGTACAAAAAATTACATTTTATTATTTTTTTCTTATTCTTTACATAAATACATAATTACATAATAAATATGAATACTAATCCTAGTTATACTTTTCAACACTCCCTCTTAACTAGGGAGGTATTCATACAGGTACATGGTCACTTTCAAACTGAAGAATCTCATAATAAGAATCAGATTGGTAATCACATCTGTATAACATCATATCATCCAGCATTGTCCTATTGCAAGGTCTTGACTAAAAACCCCATCTCTCAATGAGACAATGGTGTTTTCCAGGTAAATCCCCTCTGAAGACATAGGTGATCCCTCTATTCCTAGGGTGGGTCTAGCAACTATGGGAACATACTAACATCTACCTTCCTATATTGTAAATGAAATTCAAAGCAAGGAAGATGACCTACCTCGTTCTGATGCTATGTTGTCATCTTTCGTCGAAGCTTATTGATCTGTCACTCTCCTCAAGCTTGAAACACGCTAATGCCAACGTCCGATTACCTGTACAGACATTCAAGACACCACGACAAAAAAAAAACAATTACAATCTATCTAACTGATCAAGGAACGCTAGAAATCTCATTATAAATGTAAACAAGAGTGGAAGATAAACATCAGATGCATTTTATTATGATAAAGACAAGGGGAGTTTACAACTAAGCCTTGATGTTAAGGCTCTCCTTTGGCAGGTCTTTATCCAAGCACGTTTTCCACACCCTCATGAAAAGAGGTCCAAGATCTCACTATGTTCTCAACACACATAAAAAATCACACTCTGTACTATTCTTCTGAAGCTATGATTGCTTCCTCTCTATGATAACTTTTTCATCTATCTGTTCAAATAGAACATGTTCAACTAGCACATCAATGGAATATGGTTATATTTATAGAGGAGAGGAGTAGGTTGGGATCCCTACAATAGTGCAAGGGAGGCTTTATCGCTTGGGTGGTTTCCCCATAAGGTGGAAACAAGAGGCCAAAGGAGGAAGGCCATGGTTATTCGGCCGAACCACTCCCTATGACTCATCCACGAAGTTGTTGTGATCGAAACTTCATCTCTATTTTTTAAAAAAAATCCATAAACAGATTGGCGTAGGCAGCTCACTGAGACAGAGTACTAGTTGGTGCAGTCTCAGTGTTAATTTTCCTCATTGGCACTAGGGAATAATTAGATACTAGCGCCAAGGAAAAAAATAGGTGTTTTTAGTGGTCTGCTTAGGAAATGGTCAACAGAAGGATTGTTGTCCTCATGGCAAGGGATGTAATGATGGTATTTGCAAGGCATGACATTGCTTATTGGTCATAGAAATGACCTTCCAATGGCTGAGATGGGGATTGCAAGGATAGTGACAAATTTCTATGTAACAAATTCCCCCTAAAGTATGAAGTCCGAACATGAGTGAGGGGTGAAATGCTTTACATGTACGTAAAAGAAACTAGACGCTGCTGTCGGGAGACTTGTAAATCGAGCATATATACATATACATAACTGAAATATATGTTGAAAATACATGAATCCATGGTATAGGCACAACTATCCATCAATAAAAGGATCATGTGAATGGATCCTCGGTATGGATGCAGCCATCCGAATGAAGGGATCATATGAAATAGATCCACGGCATGGGCACAGCCATCCGTCTAAAGAATCATGTATATAATCATGAATGAGTCATCACTCCTTGCAACCTGGACTTTTGTGATCGAAGCCCAGGCTATTGTGCTCCAACACCAGATGATCAAAGTACAAATTCCAACATGTGAATAGACATGTTGAAGTTGAACGTGCTAGAAAATGACTTGATTACCAGTCAATGATGTTAACCGTTAATAAGTAAGAGAGAAACCACCAATAATGACGATCACTCTCAAGGTACAACTAGTACAATCCACGGAATGTGAATAGTGAGTTGAAGTCGAACACCAGTGAAATCACCCGATTGAAGGCCAATGATGTGAACCTATCGTTGAATGCAAGGAACTTTCCATTAAGGCATGCAAGCTCTAAGGTACCAGAAAGGAGTCTCTAAATCAACTTCCTGGATAATGAGCTGAAGTCGAAAGGAAGTGATCCATCGAAGGAGGGTCATAATGAATCCCACATCATCGACGCGAAAAGGAGAAGGTAATATGAGTGTGAATCAAGATTGAAACAGAGGATCAGGGAATGTACAAACTGTAGAAGGATTTTCTCTTGAACATATTGGTGACACAACTCTGGAATTTGGCAGCATTTGACTCAAATAGGATTAAAGGTCATGTTGAAAAAATTGTGAATCGAATGAGAGGCAAATGGATTTCCCAAACCCATGGAGGCAAAGTGACAGAGTGAAGATATCCCAACCGGACATGAGCTACAGAAAAGTGTCATGTTCAAGAGTGACATACTACTGACACAACTGATAAAAGGCTTCCATTTTCTCCCACCATTTCTGGCGAGTACCTCTTTATTTTTACACAAGCTTGAAGAGGATACCATATGCTTGTCATACAAGTTTTTCCTTCAGAAAAATCCAACCTAGTACATTTTACGAGCCCTAGGATGAAGGAACTTGAGTAATGTCATTATGACGAATTCTGATGTCATCAGTTTTTAATGAGTCTGACAAAGGAAGAACTCAATGTATTTTCATTTTTAGAGAGTTTGAAAATACAGCAGAAAAGAAAAATTTAGCAGTCCCTTTTTGTAGGTAGTCCCACAGATCCGAAAAGTTAGAAAACTATGTCTAAGAGAACCTCCTAGTCACGATAGGCTAGTGTATTCCTTTTTTGTAAATAATCTATCCCAGCTTGAAAAATGGGTAAACGTATCCTGGGTAGATGTCATTTTGTAGCCAATTTAACGAGCTCAAAATGACAAGCGACTTGACAATCTTTTCAGTTTTAGAGAGTCAGAAAAGAAGTGAAATTTGACTCCTTCAGGAGGAACGAGTGGTATAAAGGGTAGCTACTGGTTCCGATGATGGTGGAAATTCTTAGAACAAGTAAAGGTTAAGATTCTGGCTAACAAGACCACTCATCACATCGGTTCCTCGGGAATAGGTAAAACAACAAAGTGAAGGAATATGATCGGCCAAGCAGATAGTGACGATGGACTTAGAAAACCAAGGCTCATCTAGAAAAAATAGGTTGATAAAATCGCAATCACAAGAGGTAAAATGGGAATGGTTTCATTTTTACACAAGCTTGAAATTAGAAAACTCTACTTGAAGTTGGTCTCATTTTTACACAAGCTTGAAAGAAAGATAAACTATGCTTGAAACCGGTTTCATTTTTACACAAGCTTGAAACTGAAATAAACAATGCTTGAAAAATTTTGCATGCCCCCAACATGGTGACTCAATTCGAGGTACATGACCCCCAAGCTTCAATCCCTATGAAAGGCAGATAGAGTGAAGGTTCAAGTTACGAGATCAAGAGAACGACTCGACTGGGATTTTACGAGATCTTAGCAAAGACTCAAATTGAATAGGAACATGTTTCATTGTTTCAACAAGGTTGACACATTAAAAGAAATATCCTAAGATGACCTTGTTTCATTTTTTAACGAGGTTGATACATAAGAAAAACTATCCTCAGAACACCTTGTTTCATTTTTTTATGAGCTTGACACAAGAAAACGAACTATGCTCTGACACCCTTGTTTCATTTTTTAAGGAGCTTGACACAAGAGAACGAACTCTGCTCTGATGAGCTTGTTTCCTTTTTTAAGGAGCTTGGCACAAGAAAACGAACTCTGCTCCGACGAGCTTGCTTCATTTTTTAAGGAGCTTGACACAAGAAAACGAACTCTGCTCTGACGAGCTTGTTTCATTTCTTAAGGAGCTTGACACAAGAAAACTAACACTACTCCGAAGACCTTGTTTCATTTTTTAAGGAGCTTGACATGATAAAAAAAATCTTTCTCTGACAAATCTCATCATAATGAATAAGAATTCATAGCTTCCAAGGGTTTCCCCTTCGATGGAAGGAAAACATTTTGAAAGTCTATACCCAATGCCCCTAGCACATGATGTACAACAACACTATCACTGAATATGGGCACAAGACAGGTAGCCACATAATTGACATGCGGCGGGGATGACACAACCGATAGAAAAATATCCAATAGGGATGATGGTGGGCTGGCTGCCATATAAGGACCAAAGAATGCAAGCTGATCGATGGTCACAATCCGACCTTGGTGCGGAAAACACATCACACGAAAGAGGGAGGAGACAAGCGCTCCCATGGTATAAGTATAATCGTGGCCCAAGAGTAAATTAAAGTCCAAGGGGCCAAGAACAACCATCATGTCCATATGGACAGTTTTCCCTCCTAAAGTAACAGGAAACTTCGGAAGGACCCCTAATGGTTGACTAGTTCCTCTGTTAAATGCCAACAAATTCTGCGTAACAGGCACAAGCGACAACGAACTGAAATCTTGTTAGGTAGTAGAGGATAAAATACTAACAAACATGCCTTCATCTATAATTGTGCTAGGTACGACCAGATGGGAGGCCTATACCATGATCTCAATGGGCACGTAAGAAGGAAGGAAATAACCTGGGAATCGACCCCAATCGAAGGAAGTGACCAAACTACTTGGAGGGGCTACCATCGAACCGAGATGGTCTTCCCCTGGTGTTACGAGAGAAGAAGGAGAATCCTCCGCCACCTCCATCATGGAGGCAGAAGGAGTATCCTCCAGGACCTCCATCATGGGAGGTGGAGGAGTAGCTTCTTGAGATATAGGGACAGGAGAATCTTTCTCCAAGTCAGAGGAATCTGAAGAAACAAGAAGAACCTGAGGGATGTGAGATCCACTCTCAATGGAAAATACATGGTGCACCACAGACGGGGCCATCTCAACTGATCCCATGACCAATGGGTGGTCAAGGATGGATTCATGATGGTGAATTTCTAGGGGAGAAGGATCAAGCAAGGATGACTCTTGACTGATCATTGAATCAACTGGTGAAGGACTCAAAGAAAGTTGTTTGTAACCAGCAGGAAGGCAAGGTGCAAAAACAATCGAGTTGTCCAAAAATCTCTTAGCTTCTTCCATATATGGACAAATGTTAATGGCATGGTGCCCTTCACACAACTTACAGGGATTGGCAAGCTTACCTTGCTTCTTAGGAGCTTTACCAGCACTAGCTGAAGACATGCCCCCAACATGACTCCCGGAAGCCAAAGGAAATGACAGACGACCGTTGGACCATAATTTGAGTACCTTGGGAATGCTAGGGAAATCTCGAAGTAGATGGTTTCCATGGCACAACATGCAAGGGAACTTAACTTTCTGCAGAGGTTTGGAAGATTCATCGAGAGAAGGTGTTTTAGAAGCAATAGCTGTAGAATTAGGCTCTCGCTTATCTGACTTCTTCTTCTTAGTCTTCTTCTTATTCTTCTTAGGCACCTGGGTACTAGAATCCAAACTTTCACTAGGAAAGGAAAAATATGAGGATGAAGAAACAGGCGAAGAAGGGGAGGGGTCCACCTTCAAATCAGCATGGCGTTGCTCAGGCGGAGGAGTGGACGATACGACAACCAGAACACTTGAGACCATAGAGGTTGAAAACAACCAAACATGCAACCCAACAGTTAACCTAGGGAGGGATAAAATGGCCATATAAGGAGCACCAATATTTCCTAAAGTAGGAAAAGGACTAGGACTCCCTTCAGAGGGGACTCCTTGATTGGAAAACTCCAGAAAAGTTGCCATCGGAGATGACCTTGAAATAAAACACTAAGGACAAAAATCCTAACCAGGAATATTTTGTGGGCGATTAATTTTTTAAGACACTGAAACCACACTCTACCATTTCATATTTTAAGATTCAAGAAATAGGAAAAAGGTGACTCTATCACTTTCAAGTTGGAAACAAGCATGAAAGGACAAGTTCTTGATGACCTTTTCAAATTTATGGAGTTAGTAAAGATCGAAAATGACTTCTCAGGTAGTCTAGGTAGAAGGGTGTACCAAGTTCCCGTGAACTTCCATATACACCTTGGTTATAAAATGAAATATAAATCAACCAAGGACTTGAAATATGTGCAGGTAGTCTCCCAAATGCTGTGTTTAGTGTATCACGGTTACAAGGCGACAGACTCGGCTTCCTACGGATAAAAGGATTGAATCCTAATGGGGTCTCCCTTTATATACATGACGGTATGGGGAGCACAAGTCCGTACTAGCACTGTCTAAAGCCAGATGGCAAACGAAAGGTACTAGGTTTAATGACGTCGGAACACGTCACTAGCATAGACAACTAGATTTTCCGTTAAGTTTCAATGATCCCTTAGGTTAATTCAATAAATTTTAAAGTTGATCTTCATTTTACGTTTCGATTTCAAGGTCGTACCTCATGTCATCTGACAATCTCCTATATGCAGCTATATGAGGAAAGAAATCTTTCAATTCAATGAATGCTATCTAGTTAAGGGAAGAGTTCCAAACAATGATGCAACAAACAACAATACTAAAAACTAAAATTTTCCAAACTAGATGAATTTCACTATCCAAAAGTAATATAGAACATTCAATGACGTGAATTATGCAATGTAATCTATGCAAAATCCTCTTTTTTGAAAACTACGCAATTGTAATCTATGCACAATTTCCATTTTCTTTTGAAATTATAATAATGCACTCAATGCATTTTTCGATGAAATGAGAATCTACTTAATGCATGCTTTTAATGAAAGAGAATGCACTCAATGTGAATTTTATCTTTCAATCATTAAACAATGTAATCTATTTTCAATGATAAATCTCAAAAAATACTCTTCAATGTAACTTGATCTAATGCATTTTAACGAGAAGCAAGCTCTAAGACAAAAACTAAATGAATGCAAATTTTCTTAATGAAGGATGAATGCAAAAAAGATGTAAACAAAAACTAAGAATGAAATCGTTTTTCTAAACACTTTATAATGAAATTCCTCAAAATTCTACAAGACATATGAGGTCAAGCACAAAAAAGAGTTCCAAAGCATGAGCTCAAAACAAGGCATTCATTCCATTTTACATCAAGAAATCAAAGAAAGAAGACTTTTCAGTTGAATAATGAGAAATGTAATCTATGCTCACAAGTGGAAAGTAAAGGGGAGAACGTGTACATCATACAGAGGAAAATACCGGAAGGGAAAGACACACTAGTGAAGGATTTAGGGAAAAAACCTCAATTTTTCAAACACCCTGGAATTGGCACGAAATTGGTGGGTGAAACTTATGCCAACTGGCGCGACTTACTCACTGAAAACTAGCACCAATGGCCAATTGGAACGGGTTGCTAACTGAAAACTAGTGCTAATCGGTGTGACTCTCAGAAAAATAAAAGTGCCAATGCCTGAACAGGAAAAAACAAAGAATTTATCCCAACCAAGACCAGACTCACCACTTCAAGAAAAAACTAAAAGATCGTAATTGATGAAAAACATAGGAACAAATAGGGAAATGGTCATTCGATTAAATTATTCCAATGACTAAGACCTCAAAGAGTGACAAACTCAAAGAAAACTCCCCAGTGGAGTCACCAATTTGTTGTCCAGGTAAATTCCCTTTGCAGACAAAGGCGATCCCTCTAGCCCTAGGGTGGGTCTAGCAACTACGGGAACATACTAACATCTACCTTCCTAGATTATAAATGAAATTCAGAGCAAGGAAGATGACCTACCTCATTCTGATGTTATGTTTCCATCTTCCATCGAAGCTTCTTGATCCGTTGCTCTCCTCAAGCTCGACACACACTACTACCAATGTTCGATTACCTGTATAGAAATTCAAGACACCACAACAAACATAAAACAATTACAATCTATCTAACTGATCAAGCAATGCTAGAAATCTCATTATAAATGTAAACAAGAGTGGAAGATAAACATCAGATGCATTTTATTATGATAAAGACAAGGAGAGTTTACAACCAAGCCTTGATGTTTAGGGTCTCCTTCGGTAGGTCTGTATCCAAGCACGTTTGCCACACCCTCATGAACAAAGGTCCAAGATCTCACTATGTTCTCAACAGACAAAAACAATCATACTCTACACTATTCTCCTGAAGCTATTGTTGCTTCCTCTCTATGCTAACATTTTTAGCTATCTGTTCAACTAGAACATGTTCAAATAGCACATCAATCGAAGATGGCTATATTTATAGAGGACAGGAGGAGGTAGGGATCCCTACAATAGTGGAAGGGAGGTCTTATCCCTTGGGAGGTTTCCCCAGAACGTGGAAACAAGAGGCGAAAGGAGGAAGGCCATGGTTATTCATCCGAACCACTCCCTATGACTCATCCATGAAGTTGTTGTGATTGAAACTTCGCCTCTATTAAAAAAAAAAAAATCGATAAAAAGATTGGCATGGGAAGCTCACTGAGACATAGCGCCAACTGGTGTGGGATCAATGTTAATTTTCCTCATTGGGACGAGGGCATAATGGGCTACCAGTGCCAAGGCAAAAATAGGTGTTTTTGGTGGTCTGCTGAGGAAATGGTCAACAGAAGGATTATTGTCCTCATGGCAAGGGATGCAATGATGGTATTTTCAAGGCATGACATGGCTTATTGGTCATAGAAATGACCCTCCAGTGGGCGAGATGGAAATTTCAGGGACAGTGAAAAATTACTGTGTAACAAATCGGCTATAATGCTGGTGAGACACATGACTTATAGACACCATAGTCATTATCTCTCCAAGGTACATACTCTACCTAGGTGTTCCCAAAGTATGACCTTCTTAGATTATTCTCTTAGGTAGCTAGCCCTCAAAGAATATCAGTCCCGTCTACTCTTATCTTGATTCCCTAATACATTCTCAAAAAGTATCGAATGCCAGATGATTACCTAATCCTCCATTATATCTTCCCAAGTGAAGACCAGAATGATTTGCCTATCTCTCCCTCTCGGCCTGGGATGATTTATTCCACAAGGGAATGTACCCATTCATGTTTAATGAATGCACCTAATCTTATTCTTAGGAATTACCCAGTTTCTTCCAAGTAATAAACTCATCACTAGGCTCCCTCTCAATCAGGGACCCGCAATAGCAATGGTGAGACATGTAGCTGCTCATGAAGAATTCCTCCCCTCGATGTCTTGGATTTTGATATTTGAGGAATCTTCAACTTTAGCTCCATAGGGCATAGATAATCCGTCACTTTCATTCATGAGTCATGTCATCTACCAGAAAGTGATTCATCTGTCTTTCTTATCTGGTCTACCTTTTATGCCATGCTGCTTTCTTTCGAATCATCTCCAAGGATTATACATCCTTTATTATGATTAGCAGCCCTGCACAAATTCATCCAGATAAACATATACAGATGAATTTTTAAAACAAAAGTTAGTTCAATGATAATCGTTCACCATGACATCTTCCTCTACGCATCAACATAATTTATTCAGATTGACATATCTCCTAATGATATGTTTTTTCAAGGGTATTATTCTTTACCAAAATTCTATCAGAGTCTACATATCCTCCCAGGAGATATTCTAGTCACATCTTCTTGGCTTTCAGGTGATAATTTGCTCTTGAAATTGTTGCACTTCATGATATTTTCCTTTCTGCACATCTTCATTCCCAAGAACTTCCAATTTACAGTTCCTTTTTCATATACAACCACCTTGTATTACACATGAGAATATATTATGTTGATTTCATTTGTTAGTGCACTGAGAAAGATCCTCCTTCATATATCATACTTCTAAATATAGAGATCCATTACCTGCAACCATATGACATGACTTCAAAGCATCCAGTGTTAGCATATAAATATATATATATATATATATATATATATACCTCATACCTTTTTCCTTTGAGTCATCCTGTACAAATTTCACTAGAATGAAGAGCTTCATTCCCTTGACTTATTTCATCAATATGTCATCACATCCCAGAATTTTGTAGCATAGAATTCTCGATGAAACCATTATGTTTTCTTTCTAATTAGTGAATTCATAGAGAACTCCATTAGAAAATATCAGTATCTATTTCCATGATGACCCTTGATCTTGATGACTGCCTTTCATCAATATTGTTACCAGTGAGGTTTTCCAAGAGCTATTTCATCAAGAGCTCCTGCCATGCTTCGATCATGATGCTATACTACTTCCTATCATACGATTTTACAACTAGCATAAATCAATTAAAAGAGAAGATGTTCTCAATCATAGTGGAGATCCCTTGCTTCTTCTTTCTTATATTTCTTTGCATCGGGTTATTCTCTTATATCTGAGACATGGGTGTTACACAGTAATTTGTCACCATCCCTACAATTACCCATCCTACACATTGGAGGGCCTTTCCCGTGACCTGTGAGAAGTGACATAACCTGAAACCAATTTCATGGCATCCCCCTTGACAAGGATAAACATTCCTTTGAAGAAATTTTCCCTTGAAAAACCCTAAAAACTGATCTTTTGGCCTTGGCACGACTAGCCAGTTCAACCCTCATGCCAATGGGGAAAATCCACCATAGAGGGTGTGCCAACTGGTGCTCTGTCCCAGTTCCTTGCTCATGCCAAGCTTAATAAGGATATTTTTTTAAAAATAAATGGCAGAAGTTTGATTCCAACAAACTCCTGAACGATTCTCTAAGATGAGTTGGGAGGTTTGGCTCCGGATCTCCATGTATGGGAGGTGGTTTTCTACCTATCATGGAAGCTTCCTTGAGGATAGGGCCAATCCCACAATTGTATGGATCCCAAATCCCCTTCCACCATCTATATAAGGTTGCCTTTTTCCCTTATCAAGCTAGAAGCAAAATCTAAATTTGTAGCGAGGAGACTATTGGTAAAAAACCTTTGAGAGCCAAGCCAAAGAGAGAGAGTTTTGTCCCATTTCAGACGAGCTTCATTGAGACGTGCTCCATTGTCAACTCTGCCAAAGGAATATTCGGCGTCAGAGATTTGGGTTGTATCTTTCCTTTTTTACTTTAATGATAAGAAACTTTGATTATGGTTTCATTCATGTGTCTTTGTCTTTGATGCAGTGAATTACATCCTCTCTGACTTATGTATGGTTACAAGATTTAGATTCTATGGTGTGTATTGTTGTGTTTCTTCCCATGTGTGCAGGTGTTCGGACGTGTTAAACGAAAGGATCGTGATCTTCGAAAGTGGAGGACGGGAAGCGTCATCCTCTCTTCGACGACCATTGCGTAGGACCTGAGGTAGGCAACTCGTTATGTTTTTTTCATTTTGTAACTAGAGACCTACGTCATTACATGATAGATTGTTGCTAGAGCTGATCTAGGCTAGTAGGGATCGCCTCTGTCCATAGAGGGGATTTACCTCTCCAAAAAATTGTCGACTTCGCTGGGGAATTGATTGGATTTTGTCTTGTCTCTTTCAGTTGCTTTTGGCTTTTGTATGCTTGATTTTCTCTTCTGGTCTATCTCCTTCGGGTGTAAAACCTTTGTTCAACCCCCACCATACCTGATCTACTCTCTGCTTGCTCTTTTTCATTCCTGTCCTTAGTAAACTTGATTGGCGTGCTTTTTAGCCTGACAGTCATGCCAGATGGTTCTTGTTGCTAGCTAGGCCCCCGCGCCAACCCTGTTTTGACACAAGATACAGCCAAACAGTCGCACCAACCCTGTTTGGTGCTTAGGTTTACTTGTTTTTGAGCCCTCTGAGTCTGATTTTTGGTTTTGGTGTTGTTTCTCCAACCGTTTGACTGCACTGAATTCCTTGTTGACTGTGTTTGACCTCTATCCTCTGGTTGTATGCCCTCTACCATCAGTTTTACATTCTAACCCTAAGGCATCTAGGTGCTATTGTGTGCTGAGCCTCCCGTGGGTATTTTTCATTTTCTCTTGTTCAGTCAATTTCGTTTTTGCTTCCTTGCATTCGTTTGGTTGGTTTCCATTGTTTCATTGTGGTATTTGAGTGATTGCTCTCTTTTTCATTCAAGTTTTACTTTGTCTCATTTCGAGCCTAGATCACACGGTTTGTATGAGCCTTTTGGGATTCCTCTTTGATTTGAGTGATTTATCCATCAATTCGAGTTCTGGTTGTGTGTTTTGCATTGAGTGAACTTGATCTTTTCTGCGCTTTCGCTATCATTTCTCAAATTGGTCTCTTTATTAGTTTTTCATTTTGTTTGATGCATTTTTCTCTAAAACATTGAAAATACAAAAAACAAATCTCTTTTCTTTTGGTTAGTTAGTGAAAATTGAAAGCTTTTCTACATTATTAGTGTTATACAACTCTAAAGGAAAAAAAAATAGTTTCATTAGCGTGCATTAGAGAAATTGGTGGATGTTTTCTAATCATTTTGTTTTTGTTTGAATAGATCTCAACCTTCCCGTAGTTATCTCTTCATCAAACAAAGTGACATATTGTGTAATGTATTTAGAGGATTTTTGAGACATAACATTCGGTAGGGCCTGAAAGTGAAATATAATTGAAGATTAACTCTAAAATCTATTCAATTTACCTTAAGCCAACATTGAAACATTAACGAAATATCTAGAGGTTTAGGCTAGTGATGTGTTCCGGCATCGTTAAACCTAGTAGCTGTCATTCACCTTTTGGCTTTAGACAGTGCTAGTACAGACTTCTGATCCCCGTGTTGTTGCGTATATAAAGAGAGAACCCACTAGGTTTCTATCCTTTATCCGTAGGAAGCCAAGTCTGTCGACTTTTACCCATGATACACTGGACATAGCATTCGGGGAGATTACCTGCACGTACGTCAAGTCCTTGGTTAATTTCTTTTTCATTTTTTAACCAAGGTGTATACGGCAGTTCATGGATATCTGGTACACCCATCTGCCTAGATTACCAAAGTAGTCATTTCAATCTTTTTTGACTCATTAAATTTGAAAATATCATCGAGCGCTTGTCCTTTCATGCTTGTTTCCAAATTGAAAGAGATAGAGTCATCTTTTAGTCGTTTCTCAACTCTTAAAACATGAAACAATAAAATTTTCATTTTCAATGTGGTAAAATTAATCACCAATCAGCACATGCCCTTATAGACATTTTTTTCGGCCGTTTGATTGTGTGCCTTGGTTTTAGCTTGTGTGTCTTTGTTTTGATCTCTTCCTCTTTTCGTTACTATCATAGTGGCAGAACCCTCAGTTTTGTCTACTATGAGTCCTTACATAGATGATTCATCAAAGGTCTCTCAGTCCTCTGCTGAACCTCAACAGCCTATTGTATCCAACTTTCTCGATGGGGGACTGGTCATATCTAAGCTTCCCTTTGGTGGACCAGTTGAATTCAATTGGACCTTATCCAATGCTTGGTTTGGATTTGGAGTAGGGGAATATTTCCCTCCTCTTACATCGAGATCGCCTTTCTTGGCTACCATTATACCTCCTAGTCCTCACTATCTTCTTGAAGATCTAGCGGCAAGGTCAAATATGGACTCACCTAGTGCTGCTGATAAGTGGCATATTGAACTACCTTGCAGTATCTTTCAAGATTTTAATACTCTTTCTATGGCTTTTCTGACACATTTTCAGTTGCTGGTTCGTTACAAAGTCGGGACGCATCTCCTGACTTCTCTGAAGTAGGATAAAGCCAGTAAAATATCTAATCATATTCATGAGTGGCGACGTCATCGTCGACTGATCAAGTTTGATATTCCTAATCAACGTCTAACTCATTGGTTCTGTTATCACCTGATCTTAACCTCAGGCTGAAAAGGGAAATCAGGGTAACATCTAAACCATGCTCAGCCTTGTAGCTAGCCCTACAAGGTCAGGAGAGGGCTCTCTCCGTGAAAGAATATTCAACAAAGTACAACAATGAAACTAATTTTAGGCTAGGTATAAGAATGGGAAAATGTTTTAACGAAATGAATCAATTTTTCAGGGATGTATGGAACAAATGGGACAGTTTGAAATTGGGGAATTAAATCAGGATATAGGGTATTTCATGGGGCAAGGCAGGCAGGATATTTAGCAATTAAAGTTTAAATAATGATGAGATGGTATGACTAGTGAGGAGCTGAAAAGGGCATAACAAATGGATCCTTTTCAAACAGAAGAAAACACGGAATATTGAATGATTTCCCAAGGTGGAGAATTAAAATGGATTCTACCTTTCTATCTTTAAAACATTCAACTATAGATGTCTATGAATGAATGATACACATAAAAATTTACATATGAACACAAAGGAGAGAAAAAATGCTAAATTTCAAACCACATGGATCCCACAAATCAGAGCTTCATCTCTTTATTAATTCCCTGTCCAAAACTGTTACAATGGAGCACAGAGAATTCTCCTTGATTTTCCACACTATTCCCCTACTTACTGATTTTCAGACTGCTTTACAAATTATTTACAATTACATTAAATATACTAGATTTGTGGGAAATATATCCAAAGAAAAAGGAAGTTGTCTTACTAACTTAGAACTAAAATCTGAAGATAGAAAAGAAAACCAACAATCTGCCCTAAAGAAGGAACATTACATTTGACCACTTTGGCAGATTCACTGTTACGCTGTTGAATGAAAAAATAGGCAATTTGAAGAGAAGATCCCTATTTTTTCTACTGCTGTAGACATCTCTTTTTTATATTATCTTTCAGTCTTCGACTATCACTTTTCTTTCTATTATTACTCTGAAGAAAACTAACTTTTAATAAAATAACTTTTAAATAACATAAAATGAAATTATGCCTTTAGTGAAGGAAAGACTCATTTTGAACAAAAGGAAAGGAGGTGGGGTTTTCAAACTGCAATTGCAATCAGAATTGATGGGGGAGAGGGAATAAAAAATATAATGGAACCATAAGTTGTGATGGTTTAATCACAATTGGGGATCGGGGGGTTAGATATATGTGAAACAAAGCCCAAAAGCTTCGATGTGATTGGAAAAATGGAAATAAGTATAAAGGACAGGCCAAAGGGATAATGGGATGAAAGAATAAATAAAATGTCTCGGTGCTTTTTCAAAGGAAAATATTATTTTACATTTGAAAATGGGGAAGGCCTTTAGGTGGGACCAGGGAGAGCAATCGCAATCAGAATCAGGGGATTGGGGTAGGTGTATTACAAAAATAAAATTCGCCGATGTGATTGGGGAGAGGCAATGGGGAAATACTTCATATAAACGAAATAGAAAAAATTTTGATTTTTATAAAGGGAAATGACTTTTATTATGAATGGGCGGAAGTTTATGTGGTGGGCTCGAAGGTCAATCAGAATTGGGAGGTGAAAGGGAAGCGAGAGAAAATCATATGTGAAAATGCTGATGCTGATGGGGATAAGCTATAGGGGCAAGACCTTTGTAAAACATGTTAAAACAAAAATTTAAGCTTTACAAAGGAAAAGGTCCTTTTTATTATAAATGGGCGGACGATCAAATGGTGGGACCCGAAGGTCCATCGGCATCAGAAGATCGGAGGAGAGCGAGGAAAAATATAATGCGCAAAAGGAAATCATCGGTCGCAAAGAGTGATGGAGCATGGGTCGTCAGATTGGATGGGGCGATCGACGATGGAAATGTAATTAGGAGTTTGACATTGGGAGGGACTCAATCGGGTGTAAGACTTTATGAAATCACCGATTGCGATGGAGTGATGGAGTTTGGACCGGCCGATCTTTGATCAGATCAACGGTCAGGATGTATTTAGGCAGGGTCCAATTGGGAGCACTCAATCACATCAGAGTTTTTGTGAATACAAGGGTTAATCGGAATGCGTGTTCTACAAGTTGCGATTGTGATCGGAGGGAGGGTATTTATAATATAAAAACTTTAAACTTTATTATAAAGTTTAAAAGGTATGGAGGGGAAGTGGTTTAACTAAATCACGTATGTATTTAAAATATTTTAATAATGTGATTTTCCATCGAATGGGGGAAAATGGGGTTTTATAAAAGAAAAACATAAAACTTTAACAAAATAAATTTTAGGAAGAAATGGGAAAAGGGGTTGGTTTAGGGTATAGGGGACTTTTGTTCACTTAGGCATAAATTTCAATCCAGAAGTCAGATTTGATAGTGTAATATACCGTTCGAAAGCTCTTTCCAGGCTCTTTCTACTGAACATACTTAGAACATGATTTGACACTAAAAATGTTGTGGAAAACTTCTCTAAAAGGCAGGGTAGTGACTTTGTGGAGATAGTAGCTTCTGAAATGTGACTTATTACATATGCTGACATAAAATTACATAATAAATGATAATAAAGGTAAAGTATCATGTTTTCACCTCAAAACATGGTTTTGAGATGAAAATTACATCTAACTGAAAAAAACATTTCTTTTGAGGTGAAAATTACAGCAAACTAAATAAAACATTTCTTTGATCTTCCCAGGTGTTGTGACTTTGAGTTTATTGACTTCCTCATGACCTTGCTGATATTTATTGACACTTGACTCATTAATTTGACCATGGTGAGATCATAGAACCTAATGAGACCCATCCTATGAACTATTGACATGACTCAAAAAGTGAGAGTAACTCATGAATAAATACCATAGAGAGGAGAATCAACAAGTTTCACATGAGGGACAACTGATGAAAAAATAGTACCATCAATGAATCCATGACCTAATGGAATGGTGAAATTTATTGGTATGGGACTCCTAATATGCAAATGCAAAAGAGAAATTTTGATCACTGATGGCAGTATGGCTAGACTGACACTAACACTAGCTCTAATGGGGATGGTAGCTCCTTGGACGTGCCAAGAACACCGTAGACCAAGTAGCCTTATCCATTGGGCATGGAGTCAAAAAACTAAAAGCTGACATAATGGAGACTGACTCTGACTCAAAACTAATATTGAAAACTGAAATAAAACCAAACCATACACATATCATCCAAGTTTTATAGCCTTCAGATCGGGCCCCAAACTTCAATGACTGTGTAGTTGAACTCTGACCAAAAATAACATGGTATGTACAATGATTTTGACATAGTTTCTGATCCATTATCTTCAACAATGGTAGTGTTTCAAAATCCTACCATTCACTGCTCCTCCAGGGAAATCTTGGCCATTCATTTCTGAAAGTAAGAAATCATTTCGTCCCCTGTATGCTGAAATCCTGTATGGTCCTCTCCATAGGTTGTCAAACTTACCATGCTTCCCTTTGTCCTCATTTATTGCGTCGCATCTCAACACCACATCATCCAACTGAAACTTTTCTGCTTTGGTCTTTTGGTCATAGATCTTCTTTATCTTCTCTTGCAACTCAATAGCGTTATGTGACACTTCCTCTCTTGTTTGCTGAAGGTTGATCACTTGATTGATCCTTCGCTGATTGCCATTGTCTTCACTACCAACTTTTTGAAATAATCTCATGACTGGAACTGTAAGTGATGTAGGAAAGACAACATTAGTACCATAAACCAATTCAAAAGGTGACATGCCTATGGATTTCTTGCTGCTAACTCTGTCTGCCCAAAAAGCGTTGATGAGTTTTCGATGCCAATTTCTTTTGTTTGCCTGCAGCAATTTCTTGATTATATTTATCAGAGATTTGTTAAAGGATTCTGCCAGGCCATTGCCTTATGGATAGTACACTATTGAATGGCCAAGGAAAATATTATATTTTTCGCAGAACTCCACCATTTTCTTAGACTTGAACGCTGCTCCGTTATCTATTATAATTTTGTGAGGGCAACCAAAACGAGATAAAATATTCGATTCTAGGAATTGAATAATTACCATATCTGTAGCTTGCCTTTCTAGGATGGAATCAATCCATTTAGTGAAGTAATATGTACCTATCAAGATCCATCGATGTTGCTCTGATGAAGCGGGATGGATTTCTTCTATGAAATCGAGTCCCCACTGCTGAAAGGGAGCATTGATTGAAACTGGTTTCAAAGGAAGAGGAAGCAATTTCTTCTTCCCTTGGAAAATTTGAAATTCATGACAACTCATCACTGTTTTATATAAATCTGAAAATAACGTGGGCCAATAATATCCAGCTCTCAACACTTTGTTAGCTGTAGTCTTCCAAAAAAAATGACCACAACAATCACCTTTGTGGAAGTCATGCATTACCTTCTAAGCTTCTTCTTCAACCAAAAAATTGAGCATAATACCTCCTGGATCTTTCCAATAAACAGGACTATTTAAAATACAATATTTAGCGAATTTAAGTTTCAGTGATCTACCTTTACTCTTAGAAATTCCTGGAGGAGGTAAAAGATGCTGAAGAACATAAACAATATCTGAATACCATAGCGATTGAAGAAAACTGTCTGAAATTGGAACAAGTAAACTTTCATCTTCATCCTTTGACATTGTTGTTATGAGGTTTATATCCATGTCACGTAGATTTGATTGGGCCATTAATTTCGCCAAGCCTTGTCCTTTAATCAACTTCATGGGTTTGATCTCCAATTCATACTCCAACATAGCTGCTATCCATTTACCTCTTTGACCTTCTGGATCAGTTTACATCAACAAATCCTTCACTGCTGCATTAGGAACATATGCTATAGTATGTGAATGAAGAATATAGACCCTAAAATACTTCAATGCCTTGATAAGAACCAATGCTTGCTTTTCAATAATATTTTACCTCAAAGAAGCATCTATAATAGTCCTACTGAAAAAGTAAATTGGATTTTCAATCTGATCTCTCTTTTGCATCAAAACAATAGCCATAGTATGCTCTGAAGCGAACGAAAAAATAATAAAATCTTGAGTATAGTAAATACTAATCAAGACTGGGGCATTGGACAAAGCAAACTTTACCAGATTAAATGACTTGATAGGTTCCTCACTCCATTTGATAGTGCTATCCTTCTTCAACATGTTAGTCATTTCTCTTATATGTTCAGCCAAATTTGGTATAAATATGTACAAGAAGTTCATCTTACCATTGAATGCTTGAATCTCCTTTTTGTTCCGTGGAAGGTCTATGTGCTGAATTTCCTTCATCCATGGCAAAGAGACTCTTATTTGTATTAAGAGAAATCCCAAAATTTCTACATCGCTGAAACACAACCCTAAAATGGTGCAAATGCTCATCATCAGAACTTGAAAACACTGTCAGATCATCCAAATAAACAACAAGAAAAAACCTTTTTCATTAAAAAATGCAATTTCCATTGCTCGCTAGAAAGTAGCTCCAACGTTCTTCAATCCGAATGGAATTTTGGCATACTGGAAGGTTCCCCAAGGTGTTGTGAAGGTAGTTTTGTCTTGGTATTTCTCATGCAGCAAGATCTGATTTTAGCCTGAGTAGCCATCAAGTAGTGACATCCTAGATGCTCGAACTACTCTCTGCAGAATATGGTCCATCTTTGGAAGTGGATTATTATCCTTTAAGGATGCTTTATTCAAATTTAAAAAATATATGCACAACCTTATCTCTCCTATATTTTTACATACTAGGACCAAATTTGAAATCTAGTTAGAAAATCTAATAGGAAAAATGATACCGGCTTTATACAATATGTTTACCTCTTTTTCAATGGATGGCAGCAGCTTCAGATTGATTCTTCTCAACTTATATCTAAATGGCTTCTGATCTGGCTTGATGGGAATAGTATGCTAGATTATGTTCTTGTCATACCCCTTCAAATCTGAATAATCTCATGCAAACACATCAAAAAATTCAGAAAGAAATTTAACATACTTTTCCTTTACCTCAGGGGACAATGCATTTGAAAAAATCACCAGCTTGGGCTTGTCAGCTATTCGAAGATTCACATCTTCAACTCCTTTCTTAGTAGGCACCAAGCTTGGTTTCTTTGCAACATCATCCTGATAAAAAAGCTCCTCTAAAGCTATGAGACCTCTAGGAATTACATTATCTTTTATCTGCAATATTTCCATCTGATTTTCTTCCATTTCTTGATCATCAACATCACCTTCTATTGGATTATCTTTGAATTTTCCATCACTCTGCAAAAAAACATTTATTTCATTTTCATCCAAAAACACTTGCCAGTACCTCAAATTTTCAAGAAAAATAGGCCTATTTTTGACATAAATCTCAAATTGATTGTTGGAGTTCATCAGAATATTCAAATTACTTGCAGTAGTGGCAAGAGAATCAACAATAATACTATGCATCTTGGGTACTGCTGTCAACGTGTGTTCAAGAAATGTCTTCAAAATGTCCAGGACTGCGTTTCTGTAAGCCCTCAATCTCAGATGTGTTGCTTGGTACTCTCCTTTAACATGTTTAATTATGAGCTCTAAATATCCATAGACCGAAATCCTTTTTGCATTCAGCTTCTTCAAAATTTCCAGACTTGCAATCAAAGCTTCATACTCTGCTTCATTGTTAGAGTAGTCAAAAGCCAACTTATAAGCACATACTCTAACATTAATAGGAACATTTTCAGGCTGGAAAATAGGGCTCCGAGTCCATATTCCTATACTAGCTCCATCAAAATCCATGCTCCAAAAGCCTTCTTCTTCTTCTTGTAGATGCTGAAACTTTTCTTCTTTCTCTTCTTTACCTTGACTGGTTTCTACATCTTTCTACTGTTCACTATCTTTTTGCTGCTGGCAGGGAGGAGGCTCAGAGATGTTTGCTACTTTATCTTTTTCCTGTTTGATAACTTCCCTGAAATTCTATGAAATCTCAGGCATTTCATCTACTTGTACCAACTGAACATTCTCATTATTCAAAACACCATCTGAATACAAGAAAAAGGACTCTAAATCTATGTGGACTGCGTTAATGGGATGATTGACTGGCTTCTCTTTGCTAGTGATCATATATTTCATTTTCTTCTCCCTATATAGTTTTCTCAACTGAAAAAACATGGGAATGGTGGCATAAGAGAAGTCAAGCTGCATGGTTCCTTTAATTTTTACACCCTAAGACCTATATAGAAGCATTCCAAACTGTGGTGGGACATTGATAACAACTACATCCATCAAAACATTCTTGGATGGGATTTGATCTAAAGACACAACCAAGTCTTTGATAAGACCAATACAATGGACCCTACCTGAGTCAAAGGAATACAAATCATGATATTTATAGGTAATATCAAATCCTAACTTCTCCATGATGGCCTTGGGCATCAAATTATGTGAGGCTCCAGAGTCCAACATAGTATTATGCAAGATGAACTCATGTAATCTAAGACTCAGGTAAAAGGGAGGGACTTCACTTTCTTCAGATTGATCTTCTATGGCTGGACCAAAGATGAGTTTCGGATAGTCATCCTCTACATTAACCATATCAGAAACAGAGTCTATTTGCAAAATTCTAGACACCTAACTTTTATAAGTGCTATTTTTTACCAACTCAGTCAAGGGCATAGACACTTTCAGCTTGGAAATTTCATTCTCCAAATTAAAGGAAGGGAAATTTTCTACCTCTTTAATGGGAGGATGTTTCTTTTCTACTTACTCCTTTGCTGCACTATGCTGGTTCTTCTCATTTGGACTATTAATCGTTGAAGGTGTTTTGCTAGAGGAAGGATCGACCAACGCTTTCCCTTTCTTCTAAGAATCGTTCTTCATTTGGAGCTTTTTTCTCTTCTAAATGGGACTAATCGGAACATCTCTGTTCCTAAAATAATACTGATTTTTTTGGGCCGATAAAGTGTTCATGTACCCTCTCTGGTAATCATCGGATTCTTCTTCTAATACTGCATCATTGGCCAAAATTAAATCTTCATCCTTTTGAATGTCTGTAGTCACTGTATATTCCTCTTCTTCTGTGAGAAATATAGGGGCACCATCAGCTGTGAAGAAATAATTGGCTTCAATCAGAGGATCATCCTCCTCCTCTGTATACATTCCCTAAACACAATTCTATTGTAATGGAGTTCTGATTTGCTGTTGTGGTGGTGTTTGGTCCTGTGCTCTCTGTTCTCTCTGCTTGATTCTAAATTGTGGCTACTACCCTCTGAAATTTGGATTTCTTATTTGAGGTTCAGGTCTATCAGAAATGGTCAATCGATCAACCATATTTTCAGCTATTCGGATCAAAGTGTCCATTTTTTTGTCTGAAGGAGAGGCTTCTTCTTTCACCGTGACTCTCTTTTCAGCTCTGGTCTGAGCTCTTTTAGCTAGCATATTTTCTTCTACACTTACAGCTATCTTCTGCATGTCTTCAAGCGTAGTGGCATCTCTCTCTCGCAGCTGATATTCCATATCAACATCGAAACCATCTGGAAATTTGATCAACTCTAATCCCACAAGAGGTTTCAGGTTGGTCGGAATAGCATTATATATAACATTGAATCTTAAAAAATAATCCTGCACAGTTGCACCCACATTTCTCTTAATGTTTTCATATTCAGAAAAAATTGGAGTGGGTTTTTCATTACCTCCCACCGATCTAAGAAGTGTGTGTGTAACTCCTGCAAAGTGTGAATTGAGCCTGCTGGTAAGGCTCTGAACCAATTTCTAACTTCACCTCCAAAACTTTGAACAAACAACCTTGTGGTTACATTCTCTGCCTCTACCTCATGAAGATAAAAAAAGTCATTCATCTTATCAACGTGTTGCTAGGCTGTGGTGCTTTGAGTGGCATCAAAGATAGGAATCTTACTTTGATAGTCAGCAGGAATATCATTCAAATTCTGGGGCAAAACCAGGGGTACATACTGGGCAGCCATGACTCTAGGTGGATTTAAAATAGTGTTTTTAGTACAAGGATTCAAGGGAGGTGTTGATGGAGGAGATGATAATTTAGAATTAACTGATGGGAATGATTATGAATTAGGAGGAGGGAATTCTATTCTTGATCACTCTGAAGACTCAGAGATATTAGTTACAGCGATAGATGACTGAGGGGAATTCATAATATAATCATTAACTGAATTATTTTCCCTTTGAACTTCAATATCTACAAGGAATTCCAGATCTAGTACTGTGTCATCAATTGCAGTTTTAGACTTACTTCTAAACAAATAAAGATCAAAACTCTCATCAAAAGAGAGATATTCTACAAAAAACCACTCACTGGACCAAGTATGGGATCTGAAGATAGGTCTAGGACTTAGTGATCCTTGTTGTCTTCTAACAATTCTTGGAATCAGATTAGGATTCTCAAACACAGGGGGGGGATTTGGATCTGGATTAGCCCTTGTGTATCTTCTTAAAGCCAATGTGTTGAAATTTCTATTGTACAAAATTCTATTTGAGCCTAGCAAACTCTGAACATCATCTTCCAGTGTCCAAGAATTTACAAGAAAAATATTACTGGGGTGATATGTCTTTATGCTCTAATACCATAAATATATTATGACTTAGGAATAAAGGCTTTGTAATTATATTCTCGTCCCAAAGCACTTAAACAATGTTCACCTTGCAATAATATTCAAAGCTCCCAAGCAAACCTTATCACTCCTGTCATAATATAAAAATATTATAACAATGGCGCGATTCTTTTGAAAAACACCAACCTTTGAACTTATATCATAAAACCATCAACGCAACATAAATTTCATTCAATGGGGCCCCACATATCCATTATTCTCTTTTTTATGAATTAAATAAACGTTAAATAATATAAAACCACCGGACCATACCTCGATTTATTGCTCGTGCACTTCACTGCGTGATTGCCGTCAGATCTAACGCTCTCCAGATCAGACGATCCTCATCAATTTCGCCTTTTTTTCAAAGTCTGAGGTTTAACACATTAAAGTTACATGATATGGGTGGTATATGGGTGATGACGTACATAAATATTACTGGATCACGTTTTTTTGGTGTGGTTTTGGTCTGGGCCAAAAGCGGCGTGAGAAAGGCGGTTTTGGTTTCCGAAACCCGCTTCTCGTAAATCAACTGCACTTTAAATCAGGCTTCTCACTATGGTTTGGCACTTTAACTCTTCGTGTTAGCTCACTGGATGGTTCCCACTTAATATTACTCCCCTGTCAAGAACAAAGCCTTTTACTTTCAGCAACAGAGATTTATAAAGAGTCGTCATGTTTTTGTTTCAATATTCTTTATTCACATAGGGCCTGACTATGACCTTATTTGAAAAAAGAATAAACACATTCAGTTCAAGTGTTGAGAATATGTGCTCACAGACAGTCAGATCTCTTTCCCAGTATCGTCGCCAGAAATGTTATCACTTGATCTGAACCTTAGGCTGAAAAGGGAAATCAGGGTAAAATCTAAACCACACTAAGCCTTGTAGCTAGCCCTAAAAGGTCAGGAGAGGGCTCTCTCCATGAAAGTATATTCAACAAAGTACAACAATGAAACTGATTTTAGGCTAGGTATAAGAATGGGAAAATGTTTTAACAAAATGAATGAATTTTTCAGGGATGTATGGAACAAATGGGACAATTTGAAACTAGGGAATTAAATTAGGATACAGGGTATTTCATGGGGCAAGGTAGGCAGGATATTTAGAAATTAAAGTTTAAATAATGATGAGATGTTAAGAATAGTGAGGAGCTGAAAAGGGCATAAGAAATGGATCCTTTTCAAACAGAATAAAACATGGAATATTGAATGATTTCCCAAGGCAGAGCATTAAAATGGATTCTACCTTTCTATCTTGAAAACATTCAACCACAGATGTCTATGAATGAATGATACATATAACAATTTACATATGAACACAAAGGAGAGAACAAATACTAAATTTCATACCACATGGATCCCACAAATCAGAGCTACATATCTTTATTAATTCCCTGTCCAAAACTATTACAATGGAGTGCAGAGCATTCTCCCTGATTTTCCACACTATTCCCCTACTTACTAATTTTCAAACTGCTTTACAAATGAGTTACAATTACATTAAATAGACCAAATTGGTGGGAAATAGATACAAAGATAAAGGAAGTTGTCTTACTAACTCAGAACTAAAATTTGAAGATAGAAAAGAGAACCAACAATCTACCCTAAAGAAGGAACATCATTACATTTGACCACTTTGGCAGATTCACTGTTATGCTGTTGAATGAAAAAAATAGGCAATTTGAAGAGAAGACCCCTATTTTTTCTGCTGTTGTAGACATATCTGTCTCATATTAGCTTTCAGCATTTGACTGTTGCTTTTATTTCTATTATTACTTTGAAAAAAAATAACTTTTAATAAAATGCCTTTGAAATAACATAAAATGAAATTATGCCTTTAGTGAAGGAAAGACTCATTTTGAGTGAAAGGAAAGGAGGTGGGGTTTTAAAACTGCAATCACAATCGCAATCGACGGGGGAGAGGGAATACAAAATATAATGGAACCATATGTTGTGATGGTGTAATCGCAATCGGGGATTGGGGGGTTAGATATATGTGAAAAAAATCCCAAAAGCTCTTATGCGATTGGAAAAATGGAAATAGGGATAAAGGACATGCCAAATGGATAATGGGATGAAAGAATAAATAAAATTTCTTGGCGTTTTTTCAAAGGAAAAGATGATTTTACATTTGAAAATGGGGAAGGCCTTTAGGTGGGACCAGGGAGAATAATCACAATTGGAATTGGGGTGTCGGGGCAGGTGTATTACACAAATAAACTTCGCCGATGTGATTGGGGAGAGGCAATGGGGAAATACTTTGTATAAAAGAAATAGAAAAAATTTTATTTTTTATAAAGGGAAAGGCCTTTTGTTATGAATGGGCTAAATATTATGTGGTGGGCCTGATGGTCAATCAGAATCTGGAGGTGAAAGGGAAGCGAGAGAAAAGTATATGTGAAAACGCCGATGCCGATGAGGATAAGAGATAGGGGCAAGACCTTTGTAAAAAAAATAAAAATAAAAATTTAAGCTTTACAAAGGAAAAGGTCCTTTGTATTATAAATGGGTGGACGATCAAATGGTGGGACCCGAAGGTCAGAGGAGAGCAGGGAAAAATATAATGCGTAAAAGGAAATCTCCGATCACAACAGAGTGATGGAGCATGGGCCGTCGGATTGGAAGGGGCAATCAACGGCAGAAATGTAATCGGGAGTTTGCCATCAGGAGGGACTTAATTAGGTGTAAGACTTTATGAAATCTCCGATTGTGATGGAGCGATGAATTTTGGGCTATCCGATTGTTGCTCGGATCAACAGTCAAGATGCATTTGGGTGGGGTCCAATCGGGAGCATTCAATCGCATCGGAGTTTTTGTGAATACAAGGGTTAATCGGAATGCACGTTCTACGAGTTGTGATTATGATATGAGGGAGGGTATTTATAATATAAAACCTTACAAATTTATTATAAATTTTAAAAGGTATGGAGGGGAAGTGGTTTCGAACGGCGGGGATTATGATAAAAACTTTAAACTTTATTATAAAGGGATATAGAGGGGAAGTGGTTTAACTAAATCACATATGTATTTAAAATATTTTAATAATGTGATTTGCCATCGGATGGTGTAAAATGGGGTTTTATAAAAGAAAAACATAAATCTTTAATAAAATAAAGTTTAGGAAGAAATGGGAAAAGGGGTTGGTTTAGGGTATAGGGGACTTCTGTTCACTTAGGCATAAATTTCAATCCAGAAGTCAGCTTTGATACTTTAATATACTGTTGGAAAGCTCTTTCCAGGCTCTTTTTATTGAACATACTTAGAACATGATTCGACATTGAAAATGTTGTGGAAAACTTCTTTGAAAGGAAGGGTGGTGACTTTGTGGAGATAGAAACTTCTGAAATGTGACTTATTACATATGCTGACATAAAATTACATAATAAATGATAATAAAGGAAAAGTATCATGTTTTCACCTAAAAACATGGTTTTGAGGTGAAAATTACATCAAACTGAATAAAACATTTCTTTTATCTTCCCAGGTGCTGTGACTTTGAGTTTATTGACTTCCTCATGACCTTGCTGATATTTATTGACACTTGACTCATTAGTTTTACCATGGTGAGATCCTAGAACCTAATGATACCCACCCTATGACCTATTGAAATGACTCACAAAGTGAGAGTAACTCATGACTAAAGACCATAGAGAGGAGAATCAGCAAGTTTCACATGAGGGAAAACTGATGAAAAATTACTACCATCAATGAATCCATGACCTAATGGAATGGTGAAATTTATTGGTATGGGACTCCTAATATGAAAATGCAAAAAATAAATTTTGATCATTGATGGTTGTATGGCTAGACTAACACTAACAGGTTCACTACCTCCTTTGTTAACAAGATCACTCAAGATATTGATATGGGGGCATGTGTAACTGAAGAACAAGCCATCGCTCGTGCCCAGTACCTCGATTTGGTGTACTCTCAATCTGGCATGTTATATGATATCTTGATTGATGCCCCGCTGCCAGGGACCTCTAAAGCACCACCTATCGCATCGGTGGATGGTGTTATTGGTTCCATTTCTAAGACTTCTCGGAAGTCCTCGAATGGGAAGCAGAAGCCGAATTCTTCCAATAATTCTGCTCTTCCCACCCCTCTAGATTCTGATAAGACTGTAGAGGTCAATGTTGTTCAGGTCAATCCTGTAGAAAATTCCTCCAAAGGGAAAAAGAAGGGCTAAGGAAAATCCAAATCTGATGCCTTGAAAGCAGAGTCCTCTAAACCTTGTGCTGGCGATGGATCCCAATGAAAACTGAAGTACCCCTGCCTGATTTGTGATGGAGACCACTACACCAAAGATTGTCCTCGAAAATATGAAGTTAGTCAACTACTTAAAGGCTCGAAGGGGACTTCGGCAGTTCTCAAAGAACTGTTTCCATCTCAGCATACCTAGATGGTTGAGCAGCCTTTACCATCTATGCCATTTGGGTTCCAATTTTTTATGATGAATGGTGCTACACCTGTCTCGATTACCACTCATTGGAAGGATTATGCTGTATCACACCAAGCAGCTGGGAAGGAAGTCATTGATGGCCCACCTCCCCCACCTGTCTCTGGTCCTTTAGAAATTTAGAATCCCAGCATTGAACCCATTGTAAGGCCACCTTCCAAAGGTGTTCTTCAAAAATATTCCTATAATCCAAACGCCCGTGCTGCTCAGCATTACAAAATTTTTGAGGATTTAGCACAAGTTCCTTTCGCAATGTCTGCATTGGAAGTGCTTAAAATTTTCCCATCGCAACAGAAAGCTCTGTTGTCTGCAATTGGTGGAATTGATCCCACTGATTCTAGTCTTCTCACCTTCGATCTGGAAAATTTTTTCCCCGGACTTCCACATCAAATCACTCTTGTTAGACAACGGCCTCAGCATCCATAGAGTCATTGTGGATGAAGGTGCTTCCACCTGTGTTATGTCATCTGCCTACTGGAAGGCCATTGGCTCTCCAGCTCTTACTTCATCTCCAAATGCCCTAGAGGCATTTGATGGTAGGGAATCAAAACCCTTGGGTGTTCTCGATATTTTTCCGATCACATTAAAAGGTAAGAAAATCAACATGGAAGTAGAAGTGGTTGATGCCAAGCTCAACTACAATCTTCTTCTTGGTCACAGCTGGACCCACATTAGGCTATGCATTCTGTCCACCCTCTTTCAGCTTCTAAAGTTTCCTCATGAGGGAAATATTATCACTGTCAATCAATTTTCTTTCTTCACCTCATCCTCCAAGAACAATGTACCATACGTGGATCAAATTCCCAATCCCCCTGACAGTGTAGGACCCGATCTTTTCAAGGACCCTATCCTCATGGGTATTTTTCCCGTGCCACCACTTCACACTATTCAAGTTAAAATGATCTCTACATCAGATGAACCTTGGATCATCCCTTCGCCTGAATAGGTGACCTCTTTTTGAGAATCAATGCCTCTGACTCCAGTTGAGATCAATTATTGCGAGATCTGTGTTGCATCAGATCCTCCTCCTCCTGAACATGCTCCTTTGAGCATGGCTCTAGATGTTTATTTTCAATCCCCTTGCCTCGGTGATGCAGATTTTCCCGATCCTCTAAGAGAATTCTTCCCCTCTGACAAAGCTATTTTTGAAACAATGTCTCTTGAAGATCTGCCATGGAGCAATGGAAATCATCGTTCCTTGTGCATGCCCGGCCTGGGGGAAATTTCTAATTGTCTGGAGCACTTTGCATCTCAAGTTCCCACTCTTCCTCTTCAAACACTGATATTGACTTATGAAGTTCTTTTGGAGGGAAATCCAATTAAAATCACACAAACCATTCCTATCGACATCTATGTTAAACCGGGGGTTGTCAAAACATTCACGTGGGAGTTACTTGTTCTCCCGAAGAGATACAAGTATACACGAACCTTTTTTGTGAGTTCCGAGATTTTTTTGCATGGTCCTATGAAGAGATTCCTGGGATTGATCCCTATATAATCGTGCACGAAATTCCCACCTATCCAGGTGTGAAACTTGTGCATCAGCGTCTGCGCCTAGTGCATCCTCGAAAATCCGCAGCTATAAAGGTAGAAGTTGAAAAGCTTCTTAACGCAGGCTTCATATATCCAATTCCCCTCACAAAATGGGTTTCTAATATTGTCCCTGTAGATAAGAGGCATGGCACTATTCGGGTCTGTGTTGACTACTGAGACATCAATCGGGCTTGTCCTAAGGACAACTATCCCACTCCCTTTATAGATCAGATCATCGATGACTGTGCGGGGAGTGATATTTATTCCCTTATGGATGGCTTCTCGAGTTACAATCAAATTAATATTTTACCCGTTGATCAACATAAGACCGTCTTTATCTATCCGTGGGTCACTTTCACTTACAAGAAGCTCCATTCGGCTTAAAAAACGCTAGGGCCACCTTCTAGCATGCTATGTCCTATGTTTTTCATGACATACGTCACATTGTTCAGCATTATCTGGACGATTTTCCAGCTCATTCAACTCGGCGTGAAGACCATCGTGAACACCTCCATCATATTTTCCTCCGCTGTAGATGTTACAATATCAGGCTTAATCCTCACAAGTGCATCTTCAGTGTGGATTCTGGTCGTCTTTTGGGATTCATCGTCTCCAAAGACGAAATTCGCCTGAACCCTCTCAAGATTGAGGCCATCGTCAATATCCCATCCCCATCCTCATTGCATCAACTTCAGAGTCTACAGGGGAAAGCCAACTTCTTACGTTGCTTTATTCCGAACTATGCAGAAATGGCCAAGGGGTTTACATGACTTTTGAAACAAGATGTTCCCTTCCATTGGGATGAGATTTCCCTACAATCCTTCGATAAGCATAAAACATTGCTCATCAATGCTCCATTAATACATCCACCTGACTATCATCGCGATTTTACCCTTTATTTGGCCGTTGTGTTTAGCACAATTTCCATGGTTCTAGTACAGGATGACGACGATGGAAATGAACATTTGGTTTACTATCTGTCTCAAAATATTCTCAACAATAAAATGCATTATGCCCATGTCAAGAACTTGGTGCTTGTCGTGGTCCAGGCCGTCCACTGGTTCCGCAATTACATCCTGTTGCATATGGTAACCGTGATTTACGACTGCAACCCCATGACATACATCTTGTCTCAAATATTACTGGGGGGCAAGTACTCAAAATGGATTGTCATCCTTTAGGAGTTTGATTTGGAGTTCACCACTGCCAAATCAACGAAATAATTGGTTTTTTGCTGATCTTATCTGCTCTCTCCCGACAGACTCTGCTCCATTCCAATCCGAGGATCATATCCCAGATGAAACACTCTTTCTAATCAGCACTCATAATCCATGGTACAGTGACATCATCGTGTACCTTCAGACATCCACTTTTCGGTCCGAATTGATGAAGGATGCTCGATGTCACGTTTGGCATCAATCTCAACCATATCGCATTATCGGAGATACCTTGTATCGTGTCAAAGTTGATTCTGTGCTCTGTCGATGCCTAACCCTGGAAGAGATTGAGAAAGTCATGAATGACTATCACAGTGGTGCCTATGGTAGTCACATATCCGGATATGCTACCGCCCAGAAGATTCTGCGTGCAGGTTACTTATGGCCATCTATATTCAAAGACTATATTGTTGTAGTTCAAAAATGTCATGCGTGCCAGGTCTTTCAGCGCAAGCTGCATGTGCCACCCTTACCTTTACATCATGTCATTACCGTAGGCCCTTTTTCCAAATGGGGCATAGATTTTATGACATGTAACCCTCACTCGGTTGGGGGGCATGCTTATATAATCGTTGCCGTGGACTACTTCACTAAGTGGGCCGAGGCGATGCCTACATTAGCTGTCAATGGTAAGACAGTCGCTCAATTCATTTTCAACCATGTAATTACGTGTTTTAGAGTTCCTTAGGCCATTTTCACCGATCATGGCACTCATTTTCGGGACTACATGATGGCAGAGCTGACATCGAAGTTGGGCTTGCATCATGAAAGCTCAACGCCATACTACCCTCAGGAGAATGACCAGGTTGAGGCCATGAAAAAGGTACTGGTGATGATGCTTCAACGAATGATTGGTATTCAAAAATCCAATTGGCATCTTGAATTGTTCTTAGCTCTTTGCGCCTATCGAACATCTGTAAAAAGCGCAACCAAATTCACACCTTTCCAGTTGGTGTATGCTCTGGAAGCGACTATTCCGGTTGAATGTGAGATCCCTTCACTAAAGTTGGTTGTGGAATTAATGCCCGACACTTCTAAGGAGGAAGAACGTCTCCTGTATCTAGAACGACTGGACAAAACCTGTCGTTTGGATACTTTGGTTATCGAAGCACAGAAAAAGAAGGTTAAAGCTCATTTTGATCAAATGGTTTCTCCATGTTATTTTATAGAAGGGGACCTCGTCCTCTTATATGATCAAGCACATGATAAAATTGGAGAGGAAAAATTCTAGTGCATGTGGCATGGACCCTATGTCATAAAATGTGCATTAAAAAATAGGGCCTATGAGCTAATCGATTATGAAGGCATTCCTCTTGCGCAGCCTAGGAATGGGCTGTACCTAAAGAAGTACTACGCTTGAATTATTATTGTGTGGTGTGTGTACATAAGTGAGTGATTTAATTTTTGTGCATGTGTGGTGTGGTGTTCTTTATAAGTGTCTTTCCGCTGATTGGGTCTTCCTGATTGTGCAGATGTCTATTACTCCTTTTGTCAGTTTCGTGGATGGTGCCTCCCGCAGTACCAGGAATCTGTCCTCGGTAGCCTGGGTAATCTACAATCCTGCTGGTGATTTAGTCAATTTACAAGGTGTTTGTCTAGGGCCTACCATAAATAATGTCACAGAATATAGTGTCATTTTGGAATTATTGAACGAGGCTATTAACCTCGGTATTCATGCATTACTTATATATATGGACTCACAGCTTGTAGTGTTACAACTCAATGGTCATTACTCAGTTAAGAACCCATCCATTTTATGACTATATCTACGTATTCAATTACTAAAAAGGAATTTTTATTACATTACATATCAACACATACCCAGACACATGAATGTGTTAATAGATGCAATAGTTAACATGGTTAGAGATAGACATTTACGGAACTTGTAAAAAACATTATCATATGTAAAATATCCATCCAGAAATATATATATATATATATATATATATATATATATAGATATATATATATATATATATATATATATGTCGAAATGTTTGCAGTTTTTATGCATCACATAAAATTGAAAAAATATACATGTATGTTTTAATAATATTCGGAGACAACATGTCTCTCAAAAATGTGAAAATGAAAATCCTAGATGACTAATCAGCATGGTGCTCATGGTAGCATGTCACTGCCTGCACTAATCACGTCAATAAATGATGAAGGCGACCAGGCATCCCCACAGTGTGCCTCTAATAATCCAATGGGACATTTTCCAGATGATCATAACCTGGGATCCCACGGGTGATTCCCTCCAAGCTCTCAACTAGCTCACTTCCCTCGCCACCCTCGCCTTGAGGGTCATAGGTGAGAGGGGTCCTCCATGCAATCGACGACATCTCGACAAGCCTCTCTGGGCCAACATATGCATACACATAAGATTGTTTGTTAGGACATGCATGTATACCCGAAAAAATCATAAAATACATAAAATAAAAAAGAGTCTTACCCAGGTCCTCATCCCAGTCTTCTCCCCTTGGGAGTGGAAGATCTGGGTCTCCCATGAAGTTGGTACCTTCATAGGGCCAGTCCTCTACGACAATCAGCTGTCGCCAAAGCCAGATGAAGAAATCGGGCCTCCATTTCATTTGATGGCCCCCTGTTGCTCTGGGCATCAGTGCTGCCCATCGAGCCATCCTTGGCTCTCTCAACGGTGGAACGGTGACTATCGCCCCCTGGCCCTAGAAGATTGGTAACCGTTCGAGAATGAACTATTCCAAGATGGATTTGTACCCAAACTACTTCAATTTCATCTTCTTACACTTCGTCAACTGTCGTTTGATATTCATTGTTACGGCAATGGCCCGATCGAATAGTGTCAGGTTCATGCATTTTGATGCTAGGAGGAGCTGTGCTTTAGTAGCCTCATGCGGTGCCTATGACTCCACAGCCCATCTAATGGTATGGAGCACCACTTTGAGTACTACATCGGAAATAGTGTGGATGTCGACCTTCCCGCTGCCTCATCCGGTTCATGCCCCTGGGCACACTCTTTCCATTACCATTGACATTTTTTCACCAGATGGCCTAGTACCTGTCAAGATCCGTACTAGACCACTACGATTCAATCCAGTTATGAAGTAAACGTCGGATACTTCGAGCTCCAAAAATTGGTCTTGAAGTCTAAACTTCTCTTCATTCTCATCCCAGATACTGACTAAGTATTGCAGCAATTCAGGTTGTGCCCTGAGACATGGTGTCAAGAAGAAATTTTTTGAGCCGCAATCCTGGAGAGCGTTCATGCATTGCTTGTTCTCCATTTCCATTTAATCTTCTTCACTATGCTCCCTTTGTTTCCATTCGATCACCATTATGGTTGTGTACCTACACCAAAATGGTCACAAACACTTCATTAGATCCCTTGAACACTCGAAAATCAAGTTGATTGGTTCATTTTTTGTAAAAATTGAGCGAAAATTTAAGTTGCACCATTGGCATGACTATTTTTCTAACATTCGTGCCAAATGGCACGGCCCCTTTGCAAAAAGGAACCAATTTGCGTGGGTCTATGCCCCATACCCGTGCCAATTGGGTGAACCCTAAATTTGCAAATATCCCCTCAAGGATCCAAAATCACAGTGGAATTCTATAAAAAAAATGATTAAAACATAACTAAGGGAAGCGCCTCTTACCTGGAAAAAACGAGAACTGAAATGATGCACTGGACCGTCCACAATCTTCGCCGCAAGTTTTAATTGGAAAAACTCACTATTGCTCTCCACAAGAGATAAAAAGTAAAGGTAAATATGTTTTTACTATTTTTATCATATTTATAACTTTTCAAAATCAAATTAGGTTTTGAAGCTTATTTTTCAAATATTTTATTATATTTTGTCAAAAAAAAGGTTGTATGATTGCTTTCTTATGTAGCAACAGGTTTTCATGTGACTAAGATGACGATAAGAGTTGTATTTTATACTTTTTCAGACTCGGAAAAAACACGAAAAAGTCACTGCTGGAGTCATCTTTCAGCTCTTTTCTGACTCTCTAAACATGAAAATATTGTCGAGTCGCTTGTCGCTTTGATCTCATTAAATTGGCAGTGAAACGACATCTACCCAGTATATGTTTACCCATTTTTCGGGCCAGGATAGATTATTTATGAAAAATTAATACCCTAGTCTATCGCGACTAGGAGGTTTTCTTAGACACAGTTTTATACCTTTTCGGATCTAAGGAACTATCTACGAAAAGGGACTATTGGATTTTACTTTTCCGCTATCTTTTCAAACTCTCTAAACATGAAAAGATGTTGAGTTCCTCCTTTGTTAGACTCGTTAAAACCTGATGACATTGGATTCTGTCGTAATGATGATACTTGAGTTCCTCCTTCCTAGGGCCATTTAAATGTAATAGGTTGGATTTGTTCGAATGAAAAACTTATATCGCAAGCACATGCTATCCCCTCCAAACTTGTTTTCAAAAATAATTGGGGTACTCATCAGAAATAGTGGGGAAAAATGAAACCAGTATCATCGTCGTGTCGGCGGTGTGTCACTCTTGAACATGGCACTTGTCTACATTTGTGTCAAGTTGGGGACATCTCATCTCATTTTCTGCTTGCCTCCATGGTTTTGGGTTATCCTTTTGACCTCTCATCTGTTCTTTCCCTCATCTTCATGACCTCAAACCTTTTGATGTCAAATACTTCCAAATCCAGTGTCGTGCCGCTGATATGTTCAAGAGAAGTTGACCTCTCCAGTTTCAACCCTCCTCTGATTCTCATCTGATCCTGATTCACAAAAATTATGTTCCTCTATCTCGCATAGATGATGTGGGAAACATTATTTCCCACCTTCGATCAAGGTCACTTCCAGTTGGCTTCATCTCATTATTCAAGAAGCTGATTTAGAGACTCCCTTCAGGTACCTTGGAGACTGCATGCCTCAATGGCAAGTTCTTCACATTCGATGCAAGGTTTTCATCATTGACCTTCGATCGAATGATTCTGCAGGTGTTTGATGCTAGCTCACTGTTCACATTTTGCGGATTGTACCTCTAGTATCTTGAGGGCCATCGTCATTATTGGTGGTTCCTCTTGCATCTGTTAATGGCTTTCATCATTGGCTGGTAATCAAATGATGTTCTTGCATGTTCAACTTCAACTCACTTATTCAGATGCTAGGACTTGTACTTCGTTTAGGTCCATATGGAGCGCAATACCTTGGGTTTTGTCTGATGGAATCTAGGCTGTGGATTTTGAGGATTATAATGATTGATTACATGACTCATTGATTGGATGGTTGCGACCATACCTGAGTCTATTTACTGATCCTACCTGGATGGCTGCATCCATACATTGGATCCTGATTATTGTATACTCTATTATGGATGGTTGTGCCCATACCACACATCATGTATTCAAGATATCAGTTGTATTTGTCTACGCTGTTTTTCCAACAGCAGTGTTTTCAGTTCGGCACGTCATCATAAAGCATTTCATCCCTCTCTCTCTCTCGAGCCTCATGCTTTAGGGGGCATTTGTTACACATTAATTTGTCACCATCCCTGCAATTCCCCGTCCCACACATTGGAGGGAATTTCTCGTGATCTGTGAGTAGTGACATAACCTGAAACCACTTTCATGGCATCCCCCTCGACAATGAAAATCATTCCTTTGAAGAAATTTTCCCTTGAAAACCCCTAAAAACTGATCTTTTGGCCTTGGCATGACTAGGCAGTTCAACCCTCGTGCCAATGGGGAAAATACACTATAGAGGGCGCGCCAACTGGTGCTCTGTCCCAGTGTCTTGCTCGCACCAAGATTAATAAGGATTGTTTTTTAAAAATAAATGGCAGAAGTTTGATTCCAACAAACTCTTGAATGAGTCTCTAAAATGAGTTGGGAGGTTTGGCTCTGGATCTCCATGTATGGGAGGTGGTTTTCCACCTATCATGGAAGCTTCATTAAGGATAGGGCCAATCCCAAAATTGTAGGGATCCCAACTCCCCTTCCACCATCTATATAAGCTTGCATTTTTCCCTTAGCAAGCTAGAAGAAAAAGCTAAATCTGTAGCAAGGATACTATCGCCAAACAGCCTTTGAGACCCAAGACGAAGAGAGAGAGTTTTTTCCCATTTTAGATGAGCTTAATTGAGACATGCTCCACTATCAACTGCGCCAAAGGAAGATCCAGCGTCAGAGATTTGGATTGTATCTTTCCTTTGTTATTTTAATGATAAGCGACTTTGGTTATGGTTTCATTCATGTGTCTTTGTCTTTGATGTAGTGAATTACATCCTCTCTAACTAATGTATGGTTACAAGATTTAGATTCTATGTTGCATATCATTATTTTTCTTGGCATGTGTGTAGGTGTTCGGACGTGTTAAACAAAAGGATCGTGATCTACCAAAGTGGAGGATGGGAAGCATCATCCTTTCTTCGAGGACCATTGCACAGGACCTAAGGTAGGCAACTCGTTATGTTTTTTTCGTTTTGTAACTAGAGACCTGTGTCATTGTGTGACTAATTGTTGCCAGACCCAATCTGGGCTAGTAGGGATCACCTCTTTCTGCAGAAGGGATTTACCTCTCCAAAAATGGGCTTCTTCCTTTTTTCCCCTTGTCCTTTCCAGATTTAGGACAATCTCTTTTTATAATTCCCAAGTTCAATACATCCAAAGAATTGTACTTTTTCCATATTTATTCTTTTATTATGAGGACCAAATTTATCAAATCTTCCTTTCTTTCTGGATATGGCTTCAAAGGCTTGATTCCCTTCACTTGATCATGTATCATCCATGAATTTCAATCTTGTTTCCTCTACTTTGCATAGAGACCATAAATCAAGGAATGGTGTGGCTTATTTATTCCCATATAAACTTGAGGTGAAGTTTCCCCATTCTTATGGTAGAGCATTCAACACCATTTTAGTCATCTCAGTGTCATATATTACTTCTCCCATTTCAGAGAATAGTTCGACCAGTTTCTCATATATTTCTTTAGCAGACTTTAGTTTTGATACATATGGAATGAGAGAGTCCTTAATCTATTCTATGAGAATCCTCTGGGCTCTGATTTCTCCCTTCATGTACTAGAGCATCTTCTTTTGATGGTTGAATTGTAGATCTTTCAATGTAGTCCATAACTTTGTCTTCAATTAAATTCAAATCTATCCTCTTCTTCCATGCACTAAGGTTTTTTGACCCAACCAACTTGTTGCTATCTTTACAATAATTTATCTTGAACTTCTTGGAGAGGCTTGGAACTTCCTTGATGATGATGAAGTTGAAGTCATTTGATTCTTCTAAGATTGAAATCTCCAGTGTAGATGTTATTAGATCCTTGATGCTAATGGATATCTTCAAAATATGATTTCCTTTTCTAATAATGTCTTGAATGTAAATATTTGAAGAAAAAGATTATTTTCTTGAATAAGTTGATCCTGAGATAGAAGATATTTCTTGAAGTAGTTTGAGAGTCTTTCTTGCTAACTGATTTGACTTTTAAAACTTTGATCTTCGCTTCCTGGAGTGTCTTCTTTGTCAAGTAGCCCTTCAATTCAGCACCTTGGCTCTGATACCATGCTGATAATTTGGGGGGTTGGTGATTAATTAAAATTCTCTTCTTGACAATTATTTGTGAGCTTACTTGAGATACTTAAGTCTTTTCTTCTTTATCTTATTTAATCTTTCATCAAATCAATTATCAATGAGACACACAAATTAGGCTCCTACAGCCAAGGAAAAACCTCTCCCTCTTGGAGAGGAAAACCCGAAAGGAATTCTTCTTATAGATGTTCAAATGACAAGTACTATGACCAAGACTTAGACCCTTGACTTAGGAATGCCTCCAATACTTTTCAATGCTTCTATGCATGTTCACAGCATTGATCCTCCTCTTTTGCACCAACTTGCACTGATCTACACCACCACTAGAGAACTCGGTCTCTAATTATATCTTCCTTGATTGATCATCATCATAATTCTTCTTGTTTTAATTGAGATAGAATGCTTTCCTTTTTTGTACTAAAGATAGGAAGGTAAATCACATATTTACCTCCCTTATACCCTTAAATTATTATCTCAATGTTAAATCTTGCTTCTTGTGTTACTGAATCATTCATACTTCTTATTTCACTTAGATAGCAGGTGAATACATCTCTAGATTGACCAAATTAATCCACATTCACTGTCTCAAAACAACCTTTGAAACAGATCCAAACTTTATGCTTGATCACTTCCCTTTAATTCACACTTTATTTAGACTTTATCAATATGTAGGATCTCAGATGTATTTGTATTTAAATCTATGCTTAACCTACATTTGTAGCCTTCCTCAAGCCCACACTAATTAGAGTTGTATATGTATCTCTTTCTATTATTTAATTTGAACTTTATACCCTATTTTAAATCCGCATCAATCACATATATCTGCATATTCTTCAGAACAATCCGCAGACTTGTTTAAGACAATCCACAATATTCCTTATACTATCTGCAATCCGCCTCGGCGAGATCTGCATTGTTTCAGTGTTCATGAGCCACAGGATATGAGGTATATATAATGATCTTTGGCATGCCTTTAGGGTGACCCTACACCAAGTTGTAGGCCGACATTGTTACTACAAATAAGCTGACTTCAACATTCATTTCCAGCATTGAGTGAGGGCTATTTCAAGCCATTCTTCCACAAGGTTTATGAAAAGGTCTTGGAGCTTTTCAATGATGACTAGGATCTCCAAATACATGACACTAATTACACTTATCAACAAAAGACAAACCATAAATAGACATAAAGAAGAAGTCTATTAATCTATAATAAAATTCTTTCTCATGAAACCCATGAAGCAAGTACAAAAAATTACATTTTATTATCTTTGTCTTCTTCTTTACATAAATACATAATTACATAGTCAATATGAAGACCGATCCTAGTTACACTTTTCAACACTACATAATGTGAAGGATTGGTTATGGTTTTTCCACTGTAAAAGTTCCACAAATACCTTGTCAATTTCCCTTTAAATTTTTACAAATCACTATGCAATTAAGTATTTGGTGAGAAGGACAGTGTTAGAAGGTAGTATCTAGTGTTGAACATTTTTGTTCCAAGAGGTTGATTATGAAGGGGTGGTTTCGCCAAGTACATAAATGTTGGGCGTAATTTTTGACTTGAGGGGTCCTGACCTAGGTTTGGAGTTAAGGTTAACCAATAAAACCCTCTTACTACTGGCCCTTTTGGCAGTGACCTACTTGCGCAAGTCAAAGTCTCACCCGAAGCAGTATGGGGGGGTGTTGGAACCAGGTTTCCACACCCTGAGAGAGAGTTAAATGATGTGGGTGTCTTCATATCTAAAAAAAATGTGATCTAACCTTTGCAACAGAGGCCCTAAACATAAACCCTAACCAAATAGATTTAGGTCAATTTACACAAGTTACCATGCACGCGCACAGATACGGATCCCACGGTCCTTCCAATAGTCTTTATTACGTAACATTCAAGATCAACATCAATAGATTCATTCATTTATCATTCATCTAAGGTAGAAGACAATTGTGCAACTAATCTGAACACAGATAACACATTAAATAGACTTAACATGCATAAACAAATCATAAAGTAAAAGACAGATGAATTTGATATTCATATTCATCCAAAACGTTCCTTTATTCATTCACAATTCAGATTTTCCTTACAATATTTTCATTCTAACTGTGCACGCAGCCAATGGGGTATGCACATAACAGGACAAAAGTCTTGGCACACACAACCAACAGGAGCTTTCTAACCCAGAAAAGTTTGCTTCTTAGCTTAGAACATAAAAACATATCAGACTTCTTCTGAATACTCTTTCTTGACTCAATATAGACTCCTTTTTATGCCTTTAACCTGCACTCATCTAAGGTCCGCAAAATGTGGTTTGCGGCCCCTAGTTGTACCCTATGGCCCATTACAACTCATGAGGGACTTTGAGTAGCCCCAAAGCCCCTTGACCTATGCTTTGTTTGCGTGCAAAACTTAACTTACAAAAACTTACAAAAAATATAGTATTTTCATCCAAAATTCGGTCCTAAGGGACCCCGCTCCAACATACCCCAACACAATCTTGTGACTCATCCCGAGTCACAACAGTGTTGGGTTCTTCATTTTGGTCTACAAATTCTTCAATGGTAGCAACAAAGGGCACCAGGACATCCGCACTCTGATGCATTGCACTCTATCAATCCTCTTACTACTGGTCCTTTCGGAAGTGACTTTGAAGTAGTTGCTATCTGTTCATCTAAGGTAGAAGATAGTTGCGCAATTGATTCGAACATAGATAACACAATAAACAAAATTAACATCCAAAAATAGATCATAAAGTAGAAGACAAATGCATTTGATATTCATATTTCATACAAAACATTTCTTTATTCATTCACAATCCATATCTTCCTTACAATAAATGCATTCTACCCGTGCACACAAGTAGCAGGGTTCGCACATAGCAGGACTAAGGTCTCTCCGCACACAGCCAACAGGAGCCTTCTAACCCAGACAAGTTCGCTTCTCAGCTCAAAACATCAAAACATATCAGACTTCTTCTCACCACTCCTTCTCGACTCGATCTAGACTCCTATTTATACCTTTAGCCTGCGCTCATCTAAGGTCCACAAATTGTGGTTTGTGGCCCCTAGTTCTACCCTTTGGCCCATTACAACTCATGAGGAGCTTTGACCCACCCTAAGGCCCCTTGACCTGTGCCTCTCTTAGCATGCATGACTTAAATTACAAAAAATTACAAAAAATATAGTATTTTCATCCAAAATTCGGTCCTAAGGGACTGCGCTAAAACACTAATCATCTCTATAATGACCAAAATTCATATACGCAGCGGTAATATTTAAAATACTTCAAATAAATAAATGTCCATTATAATACATGTAATTGTATATTGAATTGATATGAGATATGAGATGATTACAATGAGAGTGAGGGCCTTCTTGTATACCTAGGCAGGTACCTCTTCAAAAAGGTCATGTCCTTAGAGATACAACTCTTCGTTACTAACTATTATTTAGTTAAACATTAATCATTACTATTGTCATTTACATTATTTGTGTTATTTTTATATATATTTTATTCGTAACAATATCTCACATATATGAAATCGGGAAACATAGGGACAATCAATGAATTGCATAATGTCAATCTCTTTTGTGTGAAAGTAGTGTTTGACTTCTTCACTAAGAATGTAGAATTCCTTAGCTCTTGATTGACACCACAAGACTATGATTAATGGCAACATAGGAAACTAGTTGTGCATGTTATGGATTAACAATTTATTGCTAGATAATTGTAGAAGCTAGACATAGATAGAATAATGTGATAATTCATGTTAGATAATGAATGACATGTAGTGTGTTAGACACTATGACAAGGCCACCGCATATAAGACACTTAACACAAGGTTGTGGTGCCCATCTTTAGTTGGACACAAAACATTGGATCAATTGCAAGAATCTTAACCTATTGGGCCACTCGATGATGCAATTGATCTGAATTAAGAGAAGAGGTGCCAAATTCAAGTACCCAAGTGGAGGACGAGGCTACTCCTAAAATTTATAAAATGGCTCAAGAACTAATAAAAATTAGGCTACTAATGAAAAAAGGGGACATGAAGTGGCTCAAGTATTTCATCCAAATAAGGCTTCAAAGAAAGATTAAGCAACAAATAAGGATAATTATGTGATAGAGATTTTCCACACCCCAAGTAGTCTAGATAATATTATGTCTCGAGGATATCATCCAATTCATGAGCTCTTATATGAGATTGTTGATGTGCAATCCATTACCTATGATAATCATGGGAAATTTATCATTAAAATAACATAGAGGATTTAGTTTATCATTAAAATTTATCATATGGAAACACTTACTCCATATGACCTTCTGGGATTTAGTTTATCCTCGAGTGATTTTCCCTCAATTACTTGGAAAAAAAATGCATATGGTCTTTGGGATAGTTTATTGTTGGAGTAAACGCTAAACCAATCTTTACTTGTGATTTTACCATAACTACTACAACTTAAATTCTTCTTTAGTTGAGAATCCCTAAGTCATACATCCAGATTTTGTTCCACACCAAGACCAAGGTCAAGGGGGGAAAAAAAATAACTACAACACTAAATCTCCCTAATAACTTGAAAACATTCATTCCACATGACCCTGGGGAATTAAAGGCTAAATCGATCCTTTACCACACTTATGTAAGTCCTAGTTTTGTGACTTGGTGATCCTCACTCCACTCAATTTCAAAAGGAGAGCATGTGCTTGCGGTTTGGCAGTGCCATCCACTAGAACAAAAATTCAAAGCTCACTCGCAGCGAAGATGAAGGAAAGGCAAGGACAGGCACATAATTTTTCTTCTCCTTGTTCATCTCCTGATCTTGGAATTGTAAGTGGGAAGCGAGGCTCGCTCGCAGCGAAGATGAAGGAAAGGAAAGGAAAACTACATAATTTCTCTTCTCCCCATTCATCTCCTGAACATGGCATTGTAAGTGGGGGGTGGGATGTATCATTATGGTATGCATTATAAAGTAGGAACAAGAAATTTCTTGCTCAGTATTCAAGTTGGCGTGAATTGTACTATATATTTGTTCTGCTAAATCATCAACACCATTACTGGTTGCTAGCAATTGAGTCTAGATGCAAGTGCAGTTTGAACCCAATAGGGTACGGGATCTGTCAATTAATTTTAACTGACATGAATAAAACGTCAACAATGAAAATGTTTGAATTTTCCCAAAGGTCTATTTTGTGTTCTACTATCAATTTTCTTGACAGTTTGGTTCTACTTATCTCAGTATACTGCAAAAACACACCCAATAAAACATGGGAGAGAAAGCTCATTTTATTGTACGTTACATTTGCAACCTTACTAAGAGCTTATGATTTCATGAAACAGTAGGAGAAAATGAATCACAGTTTCCATCTGTCTTCTTCCTAGTAATGTGGATTCTTCCTTGGTGATTATTATTAATTGAGAATTCCACATCTCTCCGAAGTTCACTTGCTCCAAATAATGGAATTTGCAGTAAGTAGAATTATTTATTCCAAATCCTCTTTCTATTTCATGGAAAGAATTTTCCCTTCAGCTCTTTGGTCTTCTGTCTTCAGTCTGCTCAACTTATTCTGAACGAATGTCGACAACCCAGGTCACAGTTCAGGGTTTAGTCTCATTTCAAAACACTTTAATCCAGATTCGGAAGCACCTGTAAATAATTTTCTTAGGTTGAATTTGGACTTACCAATTAGTTGGGCCAACAGATTAAGCAACTTTTGTAAGGGTTGATTAAATAAGTTCGAAAAAATTTCTTAATCTGTGTTGATAGCTTCTTTAAGATATGGCAACTTGCAAGCATCAGAGCATTTATGATTGTTGTAACCCTCATATAAAGTGTAACAAATTGCCTCGCACACTCAAAACAGGTCATCAAGAGGTTTTAATTTTGATGTAAGTACTTGTGAATTAATGTGTTTGCTAATACCTTTGGTTGTGATAGAGACTGTTGATGAAGGCTTCTATATATTTAATGAAACAAGTTGAGATATACATGTTTGATTTTCTATCAATTATTGCCTCATATCAATTTCTAAAGAATTTAACCTACATGTTATTCTCATGAATTTAAATGATTTTTGTGCTTAGCTCATCAATAAAACTGACCTGCCTTCTTCGTCAGAGATAATGAGTACTAGAAACATGCTTGTTGATATACATTCAGTTGAATGGAAAGAGGTGCTAATTTCTTTTTTTAATTCTTTCTGGAGAAATAAATTGCCATCATCATCCTATGTATTAAATGTTCATAGTGAGGAAGCTGGTACCTTGCCAGTAGTGTTTTGTGGATTCCCCCTCCCTATTCCATAGAGAAGATAGAGATAATGAGCACTTGACACATGCTTGTTGATATACAATGTACCTTCAGTTGAATGGAAGGAGGTGCCAATTTTATTTTTTCCTTTCTAGACAAATAAATTCCCCTCATCATCTTGTGCATCAAAATTTCATAGTGAGGAAGATGGTACCTTGCCAGTGGTTTGTGGATTCCCCCCCTCCCTATTCCACAATTTTCCAAATGGAAGATAGTATTAAGAATCAGCTGCAACAGCAGTTCGTAACCCTATGGGACTTGTTGGGATTGGATCTGGCTACTTCCCTGAGCATTATGCCTCACTGGGAATGGTTGAACCAACTGAGATATGAGGTGGGGCTATGAGATTTTCCAACTTGCCAAGACATTATAGGTTCATATAATAGTCTATTACATGATCAACATGAACTTAAAATGTTATGTTTCATTTTTATTCATTATCTGTTATCTCTCAATGATATAAAATTATAAATAACTGTAATTTCTCTAGCATTCTCTATTCGTTTGGAAAACTACCTTGGGAATTTTTTTGTAATGACATGTGAATAGATAGCTAACGCCACCCTTGTTTTCTTTATATTTGGTATTGAATCATTATTATACGATCTATGTGTCATCCAATTTAACCCTAGGTGATGCATTAAGGATGATTTTACTATCTACCACTATTTCAGGGAACTTATTACTAAATCTTGTTCATGTGAAAATTCTGTTAACCTTTGGAATCCTATTGCAGCAACTGGAAGATATTCACCTAAATGTTAATTTTAACTTAACAATCATTCATATTTTATTATGGCCTACACTAAATACATCACACTACAAACTACACAAATAAACTTCAGAAGAAATACACGTATCGAAAAAAAACTGAGCAAGAATAGATCACACACACATTTGACACAATTATTTTTGGACCAGTGTCACCAGAAAAACCCAATGCGGGAAAACCGGTGTCACAGCTGAGGGTTTGTATACTATGCAGTAAATATTTCTGAGCATAAATCTATGATTGACACATCTGTCAAATCATACAGAGCATTGACAATATAGATCTTGTGAGACAAACCTCACTCCTCCATGGGAACCCAACATTGATCAACACCAAAACTGGATTGCCTCTGCGTTGCCTCTACGCAGTGATTACGTAACCCACGTAGTATTTGCGTCACAACTATGACTGCCCTTCTGTCTCTGCCCTGGTCTCTCTACTAGCTAGAAACTAAAGCCTTCTAGCCTCCAGAAATAATTATTTTTTACAATAAAACATGAACAAAGTGGAGTTTTCCCAAACGGTTTCTGGGTTTTTTGGAATATCATTGTCTAAGCCTCTCCACACAATTTTGGGCTTAGAGCACTTCTGATGATATAAAAAATCAACGCTCCCTCTTAGCAAGGAAAGTGCTCTAACAATATGCTTGCTGCATAATGCTCTGACCTTGAATCATCCTCTGCGTTGCTGAAATCTGACAAGCTGTCCACCAACTATTGCGCTGCTACCCATGAAACTTCCACTACCACTACTGCATATGTATTACAACTCCCTCTTAAGTGTTGCATCTACTATTCTTTTAACACTGCCAACGCTAACACTGCATCTGCACTGCAACTCAGTTGCTGAGAGAAGCAGTTGAAATCACCCAAAGGTTGATCAAGTGTTCAGTGGATGCACCTCAGTGTTGAAGACTTTAACTGCTGATAACTAATGTGTTGTCCCTATGATGTACTGCACAACACTCCTCTGCACTACACAAAACTCATGTGCACTACACTACTGTTGTTGCTCTGCTTTTTGATGCTCCAAAAATAGGCACTAGTACCTACTTTACTGTCGTCTCCATCACTCCTTGACTCCCACTGAAGACTCTTCCATCCCATTACTGCAAATATGAGCTCCCGTAACAAGCTAATGATCCATGAGGTGGGCTCCCCAAGGATCCTGTGCAAATAAAGTTCAGAGTGAACTAAAGTTCAATATCACCCCACTTCTCACCTAGAGAAGCATGGGCACTCATGGCAAAGTCATCTTGCTCAATCTTTGCGGCTGCAAATTTTGGATTGTGCTTCTTATCCTTGTACTTTTTCTTCAAAGGACACAATGATGCAAAGTGGCCCATCTCACCATATCTAAATCATTTCACCTTTTAGACATCTCTCTTTTGTCTCTGTTGCCCTTGCTTCCCTTTCGATGTGAGGGTTGCATTCTCCTCCTCCTCCGAACTCTTAGATTCTCTTCCACTGCTACTATCAAGCTTGCACTTGACTAGACCTCTCCTCATCTCTTCCTCCTGAAGCGCTGACCACATTTTCTCCTAACTAGGAAGCATATCCCTGCCAAAAATGATTTGGACAAAAACTTGCCACTCCTCCGTGACTAGATTAAGGCTTAGCCTCACCATAGTTGCTGAAGATGGGGTGGATCCCATGGCTGACAACTGGTCTCGAATCTCCTGAATTATTGTAAGGAATGAAGTAATGTGCTCCCCCTTCTACATATAGATCATCCAAAGCTTCTTCTCCAAGTACATCTTCCACTGCTTGGAAGTTCCTTCGTACAACAGGGAAAATGCCTTTCACATCACCCTGACAGTGTTCTTTGTCAAGATTTTGGGTAGCATTGGATGTGCTCTAGATCCAAAACTTTGTGGAGGGGATAGAACACATGAGATCTCCTAGACCCAGAAATCATTTGGATAATTTCCATCTGTTGTAAAAGATATTCAAATAATTAATTTTTTAATGGGGACCCTAAGTCTAACTTAGGGAAATTGGAAAATTAAAGTGAATTAATTTACACATGTGATGATAAATTTCTAAGTGACGTGGATCAAGCTTCGTCTAATATTAGCCATTGATCATAATCGTTGGTTTGTCAACGAGAAAATTATAGAGGAAAGGCATGGGGTCAGTTGCACAACACACAGAATCTAAGAGACCAAAGTCTTATGACAGAGCAGTGCTCGGACGAAGATCAGATCTGAGTGATTTAGAGAAGCAGTGAGGAACAGATGCAGTGATTGGTTAGAGGACCAAGAGTACAATGCATAGCAAGGGAAACATATATGCAGTGGAGACAACGCAACCATCAGAGGGTGTGACGTAGACCCTAGAGAGGGCAACGCAGGCCCACACAGCGCTCATGCAGGGGAAACACAGAGCCTCCAAGGGAAATACCAAAACTAACTAGGGATTGGGGTTTCTAAGCCAGTAGGGTTGAAACTCGATTTCATGAGAAGTTGATTAGTGCAGAGCAAGGGTGACACAATCCCTAAGCCAGGGCCACGTAGGCTTACGCAGTGGTAGCGTAGAAGCTACAAAAAGCTAGTTGGGGCTTCACTAGTGACTCATTTGGATCAAATGGGACTTGTAGAGTGAGGTAAAACTCACATTTTTCTCTGTTGTCGAGGTTTTCTATGTTGGGTGAGCCAGATTATGGCACCCTAGATGTACTAACAATACTGCTGCACCATTTTTCCTGCATTAGGTTTTTTCGGGGACATTTGTTCAAAAAATCATGTGTGTCCTTTTTCATATGTGTGCGATGTTCTATGCTTGATGAAAATTTACTTTCACTATAGCAATCACATAAACAATCAAGTAAAGTGATGATAGAACATACCAGTATATCAATAGAAGACAAACCATAAACAGATAAATGTGTTGGTACGTTACAGCGATCAGCAAGATGCTTCAACCAGCAAAGTCTCCTTGGTTAGCCAACCCAACATGTGTCATAACAATCCTCAAAACAACCACACGGTCAACTCAAAGTCAACGCAAAAAAGGTCAATGCTGCCCAGAAAATTAAATGCAAAACAATAGCAAGCAGCAGTAGCACCCGCAACAACAACAGCACCAGCAGTAGCAATAGCAACAACAGCAAAAACAACAACAACACCAGCAACAACAACAACAATAGCAGCAGATTTCTCTTTGTACTTCTTTCCCACATGTGAACCAAAAACTTCCTCCAAGGAGCTTGAACCAATAAGAAGAGGAGAGATGATTGAAATTTCCTCCAAAATTGACTCTATTTATATCAATCATTGAGGGTGTGTGACACATTTGCTGGGGGTGTAAAACCTTAAGGCCGACCTACACATATTTTGAAAGTATTAAAAATAAATTCAAAATAAATGTTCTGCTCATCGGATCAAGATGATATTTATATCAATATTGCACCTCTCTGAAAGAGGAACCCAATAAAAATATTGGTGTCTTCATCTAAGCACCAAAACATGGATTTTGGACCTATTTGTCCAATTTTTTCACTCCCTCTGAACTAGGGAGAACTCAATCCACCTATGCAATCAAACATCGTGCGTCATCCCACCATAACTTGCTTTGATGACCTCTTTATTTCAGAACAGAAGTGGGCCAGTCACAAAGACATCATTCCTAACTGACAGATTTAGCCCAGAGGTCCAAAACCTCTATAGGACTCACAAAGAGTCTCATACCAACCCGAAGTTGGTTTACCTAACCCGAAGTCAGTCAGAGGTCTGAAACCTCACATGGACTCAAAGAGTCACATACCAACCCGAATTTGGTTTATTTGACCCGAAGTCAGTAGGAGGTATGAAACCTCACATGGACTCAAAGAGTCACATACCAACCCAAAGTTGGTTTATGTGACCCGAAGTCATTAGGAGGTCCGAAACCTCACTAGAATTGATCGTAGATCAAGTGGTTGGACACGTATCATCCTAGATAGAGAGTACGGCAATCTCTGATGCATGAATTAGTCTTTGTTACTAGTCTCTATCTTTTCCCACCTTGTTGGCCAAATGAGAGGTACTTCCCATGAGTCCAGAAATTAATGGGTAGGATGCATGCGGGGCTCAGATCATGAGAGGTGAACCAAATCAATCATCATAATGGTTGGGCAGAAGCACCACAAGGTTCGGCAAGCCTAGCCCCATCAGTGCTTATAGATTCGAGAAGCTATCCCCAAAGCCCCCCAGAGCTCCCAGAGCTCATTTTTTAATAGGACCCACATCATAGGGTCATTCCACGATTCCAATATTCTCATAGAAGGTTAGGAAAATGACCTTCCCCAAGGGCATTGTGAGAATATCCGCGACCTTCTCATCAATTCCTATATGATCGAGCCTTATGGTGCCTCGCTATACCATATCCCAGATAAAGTGGTACCAGCCATCAACATGCTTGGATCATTCGTGGAACACGAGATTCTATAACAAATTAATCCCCCTCTAGTTATCACGAAGGATAACGGTGGCATCTAGCACATGCTCAAAAAAATCACTGAATATATTTCTCAACCAAGTGACTTCACAATAGGTCATACATGTTATGATGTATTCGACCTCAGTGGTGCTCAAGGCTGCTGACTTCAGTTTCCTACCCGAAGCAGATCTATGTGTGAAGCAACATCCAAATGTTCTCTTGTGATCCACCACATTGCCTGCCCAATCGACATCAGTATATCCATGGAGTCTCATACTCCTGATAGTGTATCTCAGCCCATGGTTTATCGTGCCCTAGAGATATCGCAAGATATTCTTGGCACCAACCCAGTGAATGTTATGATCAACCATGTGTTCACTCAAAGTGTTAACTGCACAACATACGTCTGGACGGGTGTTCAATAAGAACATCAGGGCCCCTACGAGTTGACAATACTCAATCGGATATGCTAACATGGGCCCAGTAGCGCTATCACTCAACTTCTTAAATTTGAGCTCCATTGGTGTCAACACGGACTTGCAGTCCACCATACCAAATATTTCCAGAAGCTTCACAATGTATTTTCCTTGAGAAAGGAAAATATTGCTAGGTCTCTGCCAGACCTCTAGGCCTAGGAAATAGTACGTTAGTCATAGGTTCTTCATCTCGAACTCAGCAACGAGCTCCCTCTTGCACTAATGAATGAGAGGCTCAGCACCTGTCGGGAAGAGGTCATCCACATACAACACCAGAATGAGAGGCTTCTCCCTGTCAACCTTGAAGTAAAGGTTCGGATCAACATTAGTACGAGTGAAGCCCAAATTCATCATGTAGCTATCTATCCTCTTGTACCAAGCTCTAGGTGCTTGATTCAGCCCATAGAGGGCTTTCTTCAACCTAGAAACATGGGTGTCCCAATCCTGGACTTCGAACCCGAGAGGTTGCTCTACATACACCTCTTCCTTTATTGCACCATGTAGAAAAGTGTTCTTCACATCCATCTGATGAAGATTCCATCGTTACATAGCAGCAAGGGCTATGATAGATCGAATGGTGGTATATCATGCCACAGGTGCGAATATGTCATCATAGTCGATGCCTTCCTTTTGAGAGAATCCACGGGCGACGAATCTTGCCTTGAAATTTTCAGCACTTCCATCAGATCCATTCTTGATCTTGTAGAGCCATTTCGAGGTGACAATTGATTTGTCCTTCGGTCTTCGAACCACATCCTAGATATCATTCTTCATTATGGAATCATACTCTTCATGCATAGCATCCTTCTAGACTTAATGCTTTACGGCTTCCTCAAAATATCCAGGCTCGAATTCTACAATAATACTCATGGCTGCTAGATACCCCTAGTATCTACTTGGCTTCTTGCTTTCACGGAATGTCCCCCTTGGGACCGTATGTCCCTCAACATCCTCGAGAGTGTCCCTGAGACATGATATTCTCTTTCCTAGTGAAGGAGGTGGATCAATTGGGTCCATCAGTCCATCAACATCAGACATCGTCTCATCCTTCGGTTCTTCTTGATTTCCAGGCCTTGCTTCATGATCTTCTTGGGATCTCAAAAGATTTATTACTTTCTTTAGGAATCATCTTAATCAAAAGTGACATTGTGGAATATCTCCACTTCCCTTTGACCACACACATAGGCTTTATAGGCCTTCGAAGTTTCACTATAGCCCACAAACATTCCTTTCTTCCCTGAAGCATCCAACTTGCTCCTCTTTTATTTTCGCACATGAAAATAAACAGGACATCAAAAAAGTCTAAAATGTGAGATGTCAAGTTTTTTACCAGAGAATACCTCTTTGGGAGTTTTGGAGTTTAGAGTAGAATGTGGGCATCGGTTTTGTATGTACACAAAAATGTCTGCATATTCTCCCCACATAAACTTTGGTAGACCTTGGTCACATAGCATGGCATGGAAAAATTCCACAATGGTCTTGTTCTTTCATTCAGCAACACCATTTTGCTCAGGAGTATATATAGTTGTGGTTTCCCTCTTAATTCCAGCTTCTTTGAAACAATTTTTGAACTCGTTCTTCTCATGTTCAGTGCCATTATCGGTTTGTCGGATAACATCTCATGTCATTTCTCCCAGTGGAATTCCTCCAACCTGGTAGAGTGTATCAATTCAAGACCCAAACGTGATAGCTTCCTTGAATCTCTTCTTCCACATGCACACCTTTCCATCAGTGAATGCCACATTGAAACATTTTTCTTCCATGGCCGATATAGACACAAGGTTCTTCTTCAAATTTGGTACATAGAGTACATCCTGCAAGCGGAGGACTTGACCTTGAGACAAGCGGAGGGTCACAGTCCCTATCCCTTTTATGGGATATGTGGCATTATCTCCAAGGATAATTTCTAGATTAGTATCCATATCAACCATGTCAAAGAGTGCTTCCTTGAACCCAGTGATGTGCCTTGAGGCACCACTATCTATCAACCAGACATCCATAGTGTTGGGTGGATATGCAACAGAGAGGGTAGATACAAGAATGTATTCATTTCTTTTATCAACAACATTTGATTCTTCATACCTCTGGTTGTTGCTTTTGTCATCACCATCAGGAGAATCCTTCTTGAAAGGACATTCTCTAACATAGTGACTAGGACTATGACAAGTGAAAAAATTTCCCTTCTTTCCTTGGGTCCCTGCTTTTCCTTTTTTCTTTGGACTACCAAGGTTCTTCTTTCTAGAATGAGCAGCATAGGCAACATTTCCTTAATTTCCATACTCCTTCATTCCTGTCTCTTCTTGAATGCATCTTGACAGTACTTCGTCAAAGTCAGGTATCACATTATTATTTAGAATGGTAGTGTTGAACACATGCCATTCAGATGGGAGCCCTCCAAGTGCGGTGAGTACCATCTCTCGATCAAATATTGTCTCCTCAATAGCCAGCATATTGTTCCTGAGCTCGGTCAACTTTAGAAAATATGATTGAATAGACTCATCCTTGCCTTTCCTTATATTCTTCAATTGATTCTTCTAGAATAGGACTTGATTTGCATTGTTGGCCTTGAACATGTTGACCAAATTATCATACATCTCTTTGGATGAGACCAGCTTAGAGATGTAGGCAACCAGAATCTTGTGAATTGAGTCCCTGATCATTAGCTTTGCTTTGATCTCCCCCTTCTTATACAGTTTTGGTAGCGGCAGTTGCAGTGGATGGAGGATTTTGGATTTTACCCTGCACATAGTTCATGACATATTGGTCTTCCAAAATAACATCCAATGTCATCTTCCAAGCATGGAATTCATCCTTCCCAGTCAATTTGTCATCAGCCTTGAAGCCATTGTATTTTGAGGAACCCATCCTCTTCTTCGGTGATTGCCACAAATTAGGACTTTGTCATCATCTTAGCTCCAATACCATGTAAATTTATGTATATGTTCTATGCTTGATGAAAATTTACTTTCACTACAACCATTACATAAACAATCAAGAAAAGTGTTGATAGAACATACCAGTAGATCAACAGAAGACAAACTAGAAATAGATAAATGTGTTGGTGCATTACGGCGGTCAACAGGATGCTTCAACCAGAAAAGTCTCCTTGGTTAGCCAACCTAGCATGTGTCACAAAAATCCTCAAAATAGCCACACGGTCAACTCAAAGTCAACCCCAAAAAATTCAATGCAAAACAACAGCAAGAAGCAGCAGCACCCGCATCACCCGCATCACTCGCAACAACAACAGCACCAGAAACAACAACAACAACAGAAACAGTAGCAAAGACAAAAACAACAACAACACCACCAGAAACAGCAGCAACAACGACAACAAAAGCAGAAATAGTAGCAACAACAATAAAATTCTCTTCATCCTTCTTTCCAACGCGTGAATAGAAAACTGCCTCCAAGGAGCTCGAAACAATCAGAAGAGGAGAGATGATGTGTGAGAATGTGATGATTGAAATGTCCTCCAACGTTGAATCTATTTATATCAATCACTGACAGTGTGTGACACATTTTATGGGGGTGTAAAACCTTAAGGCTGACCTGCACATATTTTGAAAGTATTAAAAATGAAATCAAATAAATGTTCTGCTCATTGGATCAAGATGATATTTATATCAATCTTGCACCTCTCCGAAACAGGAACCCAATAAAAATATTGGTGTCTTCATCTGAGCATCACAACATGGAGTTTGGACCTAGTTGTCCAATTTTAACATGTTTTAGTAAATGATCTGTATTTGTGTAGGTAGCTAGTTGTGCTTACTTCGATATTTCCTGAAAATAACTTGTATAGTTAAATCACAAGTAGGAGAAGTAAATCAAGATATTGTAGATTGAAGTAGGGTTTTTGTAATTTTGTATTCATAAATTTTCACATGGTATCAAAGTGATTACAGATCAAACTGAAGCCATCTACAAGGGGCTAAATATTTTTTCTATAGGAAAGGCAACTAAAGCAACATAGATATGGAAGAAGGAAACACAACACCAGAAGGACATCATAGACCTTGAAAGGGTGAAACAGAGTTAATCTGCTCATGCAGATACTGATGCATCACCAAGAAGGTGATGCAGAGCGAGTCTGCTCACGCAGAGGCTGACGCAGCACTTGAAGAGTGACACAGAGCCAGTCTGTTCACGCAAAGGTTGATGCAGCACCAGGAGGGTGACACAGTCCAAGAGGGAGTGACGCTATGCCGATTTCCATGACTGGAAATGTATTTTCCGATCTTCAAATTTGCTGGTGGGGCATCAATTTTGCTAGTGCACAATAGTGCTTAGGAAAGTTGACAAAGTAAAGCGAAACAGTCCCTCAACAAATTTTTTTCCAAAGAAATATAAGATTCGATTAGGAGGGTGATCATAAAGGACTAATTCAATAGATTTGGCAGAGGATTTCCTGGAGGGAAATCAGTTGTCAGAGGGAATATTTTCTCTAAAGGGTTTCTATCACCAAGAAACCCAGATCCAGTCTTATGTTCAGTGTAGCGGTGAATGGAGAAGAGGACATGTTTCAACAGCTTGAGCAGAGATGGCCCTGTACGGAATGAGAGATCAGGATCGATTAGATGGTGTGTCTAACTTTGTGATCTGGAAAGATAGAATCCTGATAGTCCTAGAGGAGTACGGTATCAGAAACCACGTCGAAAATGTCCTATCTATGCTGACTGATGCGGGTGCTCTGAAGAATTTCAACGAAAATCAGGCGTGGGAAAAGTTCTTGATCATGTATGGAGTAAACGATCACATGGTCCCACAAATTTTCGAGAAGAAGGTGACAAATGAGGTGTGGACAAATTTGACCACGTTATATCAAGGAAGCTCTGTACATAGGAAGATGCTTTTGGAGAATCAGATGTAGATGTTCTAGATGCACAAGGGAGAGGAGATCGATCCCTTCGTCTTCAGATTATAGACTATCCGTTACCAGCTGATTGCCATGGGGGAAACTTCAGATGTTCTATAGGGTAAAATTCATGGGTTGCTGGTTATCATATATCCCTCTCTGGGCTTTCCGGTGCCTGAGGTAGACAGTAAGATTAGCTATACATTTCACAAAGATGGCATATACATGTTCATGTTAACTTAAAACCACTTGATAGAAAAAATATAGAAGATTACCTCTTTAATTATCTTGGAATCCTTTGGAGAGCACTAAGTAGTGAAGCAGTGGTTCTCCTTAACCAGCTCAAAATATAGATCCTGCAATCAATTAAAGCACCCGTGTAATTTCTAACATATCATACATTTCCTATCAATTAAGCCAATATATAATAAACATTTAAATTGTGCACATCTAAGCCATTCATCTCATGCTATATAAGTGATTAAATATTAATGAGAACATCAACGCATAGAATGGACAAAATAGATACAGTTCTATTGATTTATAAAAAAAGAGGATTACAACTGTCGGTTGCACCAAGCCCTCCTCAACCTTCAAATCTCTCTATCTCTCAAAGTGGTGAAATCTTGATCAACAAGTTCTCGATGAACCTCTTTGACCTTTGACCTTCACACTACACCAATGACCTCTACTTCACAAGTATTCAAAAACTTGACAATCCTTCGACCTTGAACCAGAGCCTTCAACTCCATTTTATAGGAGATGGAAAGAGAAATAATTGCCCTTCTCTTTCCACCAGTTCTGAATAGAAAAAACCAAGATGTTTCCCCAACCTCCATGCTTTTGCCTTCTTTTAGATTTCAGTTGTTTATGGAAATTCCCAATAAGAGTTAGTGCTTTGAAATTTCCTTTTTGTACTGACTCTCTTGTGAGAAAAAGCTGGAGATTCAAATCATTATCCATGGGTTTTTCCCATTTCAAACTTAAAACACGGGTAATGCTGCTCTCTAGTGTAAACATAGTGTTTCCCTAGCCACTAATGTGGTCTATTCACTGATCAGATGCGTTATAACTCTCTTGTGTTGTTATAGAGGCGTTACCTTAGCAGAAATATGTTTAATTTAGGTCTTTGTATTCCTTCCATATTTGTCTTCTCCTCTGAGTTGATGAGGAGATATTTTGGCCTGTAATAGATGCCCCCTAAAGTGTGAGGTAAGAGATGAAGACAATGGCCGAAATACTTTTCAAAGTGTGCAGTAGAGATAAAGATATTGAAAGACTGAGGAAAACCTGAAACAACAACATATGTCAGAAAATATAGTATCTTCCTTGAGTTGGGCATTCCCATGCTCAGTGGCTTAAACAACATGATTTATATAGAATAGAGATATGAAGAATCTGTCCACCAATAAGCACAATGTGGGAGTGTCTGTCATAATAGGATTAGGCTCAAGAAGTTGTCTCCATAAACAATATCACAACTTGGGGAAGGGAACACAACTTTAATGATGTAACCTTTGCCCCAAGGTCTTGACCGACAATTTGCTTAAACTGCATATTCCTAAACATGTGAATGAAGGAGATGTCATCGAACATGTGAGAAATCATCTGATTACCAGTCAATAATGAAAATTGTTAACAGACGCGAAGGTGGCCACCGATAATGATGATGGTCCCTAAGATGCACAGTACAATATAGTGAGTGTGAATAAAATGAGTTGAAGTCGAACACTCATAGAATCATTCGACCAGGAGCTAATGATGAAGACTCCTAATAAAACATAAGACTACCTGCCACTAATGTCTGCAAGTATCTAGGTACTGATGGGTTTCTGGATCAACTTCCTAGATAAGATGCTGAAGTCGATAGGAAGAGATCTGTTGAAAGGTAGGCACTGAGGCATCCTACATCAATCAACATGAAACATAAACCAACTGATTTTTTTTATGATTGAGATAATGAAGAGTAAATGGGGATTTCGGATGACAAATAATTTCTGGCATAATGAGCGGTTTGGTTGATAACAGGAGTAGTAGATAGCGAGATATGCTTGAACAATAGAAGGCATTGTAACAGGGTACTAGGCAGCTGAGGTTTAATGAACACCAAAGAGTGTGTTAGGATTTTACCGGTGCAGGGACATTGGGAGATGAAGGCTAATACTCATAGATGGTAGGGTTCGGCTAACTACGAAAGAGTTTTATGGGAAGTTCCATGTTCGGTGAATTTTTCATATTTAGAGAGTCTGAAAAATATCATAAAAGACAAATCCATGCCCCGTCTAATTAAGTTTAACAAGGCCAGATGAGTAAACTTGGTGAACTTTTCATGTTTAGAGAGTCTGAAAAATATCGTAAAAGATGACTCCATTGGGGTACCTTTGTCATGTCTTGATAACCGGGCACGGAAAAGGGATAATAGTAAGCCCGAAACAATTCATTTTCCGTAAGTTATTCCATAGAAGCCGGAAAAGTGAGAAATCTATGTTTGATGGACGTCTACCTCATTTTGTTATGATTACGAGGAGATGGAGTAAACTCAGTACTCTTTGTGAAATTTTAATGAGTCTAACAAAGAAAAAATCAGTTACCTCCGTGAAATTTTAATGAGTCACACAAAGAAAACTCGGTGCCCTCCGTGGAATTTTAACGAGTCATGCGGAGAAAACTAGGTCACTTTTTCTGTTTTAAAGAGTTTTGAAAAAGAGGAAAATAATGGCTCCTTACTCTCTCTCGTGGTAGTTTAACGAGCCTGATAAAGTCAACTCGTGGTTTTTTTAGTTTTATGAGCGAGAAAAAGGTTCCTAAAAAGAAAGCTTAGTTCTTCTTCATGGTTTTAACGAGTTTGAAGAAGAGAACTCCAGGTTTTTCGGATTAACGAGCAAGAAAAAGACCATATGAAAAGAACGCTCGATATCAACTTCGTATAAGTTTAACGAGTCCGAAGAAGGAAACTCGAGGTTTTTCGGATTAAAAAGCAAGAAAAATACCGTAAAAAGAATGCTCGAAAAACATGAGTATGTCTACATATGAATCTTGATCACTCATCAGCACATCAACACCAAATCTCAAAAGTTGTGACACATGTGCAGCAAGAATTCATGACTTTTGTCGACTAGCTGTAAAAGATTCATGCCCCAGAATTGGCTATAAGAAGGTCAGAAGAACTTCATTTTCACTGTGTTGAGTGCTGTGAAGAAGATCTGGGGTGAAAAGGGGTGAAATCTTCAGCTGAAAATTATGTTAAATCTGGGCAACGGTTTTCCTTCCCGCGAGATCCAAGTAAGAGCTAAAACCTCCTACTATCATTTAATTGTATTTTTGTTACATTTTGCTGGTTCAAAATTAGAAAATTTCGAGGCCCTAAAAAAATGCTTGCACCTAACGTGGGCCAGAAGTATTACAACCACATTAAACACATAACCCGTGAAGGGATACTGCGTTAGCGTGCTCTATTTTGTACTAGGGCCAGCGTTAGGTGCACCGTGTTTTTTAGCAACTCGTTTTTTACTGTTTTTAAGTGGTCCAGGAAAATTTTGATTGGTTGAAAATGTTGCATTTTTAGGTATTCAGCTGTTAATCATGAGTATCTGGTGAGAGAGAGAACCTAAACGAGAAGAATGAGAGATGGCAACAGATGTTGCAAGCTTGATGTTTATTCACAGATGTGGATTGCTAAAGTATGCCCGCTTAGAACTGATGAGGGGTCAAGAGGAACTCCTGAGGTGGCTAATGCAGCAATGGGACGAACGACACCATGAATTTCAGATTGGGGGCAATGAGCTTTCAATTGAAAAGGATGATGTGTAATTTTTGACTGGCCTATCATGCCATGGGCCGAGGCCAAACTTGAAGGGGTCCAGAGCTGACCCACGTTCCACTGCTGATCTGATTCGTGCACATTGCATACGTGACACTCAGGCTGTGAGCAACTGGGTACCGATTGCCCAGGTGGATTTGAGACCATTGAGGTCTATCTTATGGATGATTGTTCGCTTGGCAGGTGCCAAGAGTCAGCATGTGGCCACCAAGGCCCAAGTGCTCCTAGCCTTGGACTGTATGTAGCCTCAGGTTTTTGACTAGTGTGATGGAAATGTCCGTCAGGTCCAAGCAGAGCTTACCGCATGTAAGACCCGTACCCAAAGAGAGTTTGGGTATGGTACATTGATTGTCTCTTTCGTACTGGAGTGGATACCACTGATGAGGCCCAGGATTGTTACAGCGCCACTGGGTCCATGTGAGCTGAGACAGGCTCGGTGGGCCACTTTGCTTCCACAGACTGCAGAGGGTCCCGTCCGCCATTGTTTTGATGATGGATTTTTTGATTGGCTAAAATCATAGATTATTATGATTGAGGATTATCCCTATGTAGGGATGAACTTCATAGGAAATCCAGAGTTAGTGTTGCCCCCTGGAACCCAGTGGGGGCTCGATGGTAAGAAGGAAATGATCAGTGTATTTCAAAGAAGTACTTTATTTTTTGTCTTTTGAATGTTTATACAATTTTTTTGTTGAAAATAGGGTGAAAATTATGTTTTGACATGAAGCGTTTGTTTGCTTGACATAGATGTGGCATCTGTCTGGCCAGTTGGGGCCCCTCGATATGCACGGCAAGGACTGCAGCTACCTGGGGCTGGCGCACTAGCAGAGGATGCAGAAGCCGCCGAGGATGAGGATGCCCAAGTTTTACATGAACTCTCTAGAAACCTGGAGGGTTTGAGTATTGGCATACCACCCCTTCCTATGCGGTAGGTTCTGGTTCATTTGCAGCGGCACACCATAGGTGTGCCAAAGAGATACCTGGTGCCTCTGAGGAGGATAGCTAGAGCAGTTGTATGCTACCATGATCATCAGGCCTAGCTGGCAGAGCGGATGTATTAGTGTTAGAGCGTGGCTTAGTGTAGCCAAAGTTTTGTAAAACACCCAGGTTTTGGAAGATTTTTTGATGTGAGTATTGTACTGGACATGACACACACACACACACACACACACATATATATATATATATATATATATATATATATATATATATATGTATGTATGTATGTATGTATGTATGTATGTATGTATGTATGTATGTATGCATATATATAGATATATATACTTTTTGGTGATTTTTTGTTTTTTAAATTTTTTATGTATTTTTCAATGGGATGAAAATATAATCATGTATAAATCTTTTATAATAAATGTAAAAAATTCCAGTCTAACATTGTTTTCCAAAGAATCGGATAATACATTAAATTCTCTAGGAACGTGCTCAAATGTAATTGTTTGAAATTGACATTCTAAAAGTCGCACCCTTAAAAAATAACGTAACAAGACTCGATGACGGACACGGTAATGATTGTTTAACTGCATAATGATGAGTTGGGAGTCTAACCTGACCACTAAATTGGAGATGTCATGAGATGTCGCTTCCATGAGGAGTTGGATCACAGACATGTAATCGGCAACATTATTGGTGGTGCTACCCAGGAATATTCCCCCAGAACCAAGGAGGTCTGACTTAGGAGTGTAGAGAACCCAAGCAGTTGAAGCAATGCATCTAGTGTGATGACTAGCACCGTTCGCATATCTGACGTATGATAAGGAGGGTGATGGCATCTGTGTCAAAAAAAGATTATTCATGAGAAAAAAAAAAACACCTCGAAACCAAAAAATATCCAGAAACATCGAAACAATAGACAAAACTTATATACATAAAATTACAAAGCATATGCCTAGTGTGAAACTAGGCAAAATAATACTTTAAATAGATCTCGTTGCGGGGCTCCGCGAGTGGAATTCCATTACAATCCTGAAGTTCATAAGCCCCTTTTGAGAGGACTTTAGTAACGATGTAAGGACCAAGCCATAATGGTTGGAGCGTTCCTGCCCCCAAGAGGTCATGTTTTTTATCATAGACTAGAACAAGATCGCCCTCTTGGACAGAACGAGGCTTGACAGATTTGTCATATTGAGCTTTGACTCGGCGTTGGTGAGCTTTGAGTGCTAGTGTAGCATCTCGACGAGTTTCTTCCAAATGATCGAGTGAGAGAAAGTGCTCTTCTATGGTAGTGGTGCCAGGCAAGAGTTCAACGACGAGTTTGAGTGATGGTATTTCACACTCGATTGGAAGTACTGCCTCTAGGCCGAATGCAAGTTGGAATGGCGTGAAACCTGTGGCAGTTTTGACTGATGTTCGGTATGCCCATAACGCGGAATACAACTTCTGATGCCATGTGTTTTTATGATTTCTGACCAATCGAAAAATCATGGTTTTGAGGACGCCATTTACATCTTCGACTTGACCATTAGCTTGAGGATAATAAGATGAAGAATGATCTTGACAGAAAACTAGCATGGATGTTAATTCGGTCATCATATGATTCTGGAAGTGGTATCCATGATCTGTGACAATAGATAGGGGCACGCCGAACTGACAGATTACTTGATTGAATAGGAAGAGAGTAGTGGTTTTTCCATCGGCCTTGAAAGTGGGAAGGGCTTCTACCCATTTCATAAAATAGTCGACCGCAACCACGATGTAGTTGTGTCCATTTTCTGAAGTGGGATTGTAGGTGATGAAGTCAATTCCCCATTTAGCAAAAGGACCAATGGAGCTAACTGGATGAAGGGGGGCAGGATGAGCACGCATTTTCTTTGTGAAAATTTGACATGGATGGCACTTCTGGACCACTGCAATGCAGTCTTTAAATAAAGTGGGCCAATAGTAACCTACGCGTAAGATTTTTTGGGCAGTAGCTATGCCCAAAAGATGACCACCACATGCCTCTGCGTGGCAGTCATTAAAAACATGTTCCACCTCATCGAAAGTGAGACAATGTCGGAGAATAGTATCAACACCACGACGATATAGTGTATCGTTTAGCACGAGGTAGTGCTTAGCTTGGTGGCAGATACGATGATGGTCGTTGGACGTGAGAGTTGGGTGGAAGCATTGGGTTTGTAGGTAGACCAAAATTTCTCCATACCATGGGTCTGACGAATCGACCAAGTATACACACTCATCAGGAAATGGATCATGAGCTACTTCTCCTGGGTCGATTCTAGGAAGATCCGATAATAATTCGGTGAAGATGAGGGATTTCTTTGCTTTGGTAGCCATGAAGACCAAATCAAATTGCTGGAGGGGTACAATCCATTTGGAATATTTTCCTCCAATAATTTGTCTAGACAAGATATTTCGCATGGGGTTCTCCAAAGCAATAACCGTAGTATGTTGCAGCAATATATAACGTTGGAGTCGGGTGACGACAAAAACTATTGCCAGAGAAAGTTTCTCCACATGTGAATAACGTAATTCAAGTCTGATTAGACCTTTGGATAAATAGTAAATCACATGTTTGTTGTCGTCATTGTGAACTTGAACCAAAACCATTCCAAGTGAGGATGGTGAGGCGGCCAGGTAGAGGAGAAAGTCGCGTGAGTAGTCGGGAGCACTAAGGAGTGGGGTTGAAACAAGTACATGTTTTAAAGCATCAAATGACCGTTGAGCTTGGTCATCCCACAAATATAGTGTTCCTTTCTTCAATAATCGCATAAATCCTTTCATCATCTTGGCCTAGTTAACGATGAAACGACGCAAAAAGTTTGCCTTCCCTTGCAAACGTTGGAGTTGAAGGATGGATTGTGGTGCCGGAAATTCAACAATCTCCTTAACCTTATCAGGATCAATCCTAATCCCGTGCTTGGAGACAATGAAACCTAACGAACATCTGGACTCAAACATAAATACGCATTTATGAGGATTCAAACGTATATTGTAGAATCTACACCTAGAAAAAATTTCTTTCAGATGAGCGAGGTGATCAGGTCATTTCTTGGAATGGGCTGGAAGGTCTTCCAAGTAAGCCTATACAATATGTCAAATTTCATGAAAAGCGTAGTCCGTAGCCCGCTGAAAAGTTTCTCCAACATTCTTCAGACCGAATGGGAGTTTGCGATACGCAAATGTGCCCCAAGGACAGATGAAGGCAATTTTATGTTGGTCGTATTTTTTAATTTCAATCTGGTTATAGCCCAAGAATCCATCCATGAAGGAAAAAGATTCGCATCCGGCACAATCATCAAGAATCTGATCAATGAACAGTGTAGGATAATTTTCTTTGGGACAAGTGGAATTCAGATCGCGATAGTCGACGCAAACTCGAATGGTGCCTTGTTTTTTATCGACGGGAACCGGATTGGAAACCTATTCTGTTAAAGGAATGGGATAGATGAAACCAGTGTTTAAAAGTTTTTCTACCTCAATATTGATGGCAGCTGCTTTGCGCGGGTGGACAGGTCTGAGTCGTTGCTGAATTGGTTTGGCATTGTCATAAATCTTGATTTCGTACTCGACTATAGATGGATCTATGCCAGGAATTTCATCATAATACCAAGCAAACACATCACGGAATTCCTTAAAAAGGGATTTGAAGCATGCAATTTCCTCGGGATTGCAATCGGCTCCAATCTGAATATTTTCCACGATATCCGTTTTGACCGAGATATCAATGAGCATTTTTTTATAAATATTACCCATGTTCTCCTATGAATCGAGAGTTTTAACAGTCGTGTAAGCGGAGGGAACCATCTTAGGTGGGTCAAAGGATGGGATTTCAGTTTTTATCGTGTCCGAGTCAATTATCGAAGCGCGATGGTGAAACTCTCCCTAAGGTCGTTCTTGTAGAGTCATGATCTCTTGAATAGCTTCATCTGTAGGTAAGAATTCATTGAGGATATATTTAGAGAGAACTATGATGGGTGGGAGGTTTGTACCTTCGGTTGAAACCATAGTAGTAGAGGGTTCAGATGTTATTTGGATGGCTTGGTAAGCCAACTTGGTTGGTGAGAGTGGCATCTGATCTACGTAGGAATCAATGTCTGAAGGTGCCGAAATGATCCATGGGTCGATAGAGCCATCCAAAGTGGTGGATATCATTGTAACCGTGTTAGGGATCTGTGGCGATGGGAGAGGAAAACAACCCAGTAGGGAAGATGCCTTCAGAAGACCAGTACCGATACTGACGTAAGAGTCAGGAAAGCCTCCTATTAGGGGTACAGTGCTACTTGGCAACGTGGCATAATCAAGGGTGCAGAAGGATAACTGATCCACTGTGACTATTTTCCCATCCAATGGAAATAGGATGAGTCGGAAGACCAAAGAAACAATGGCAGTCATGGCATAAGACCAAATGCGACCAAGCAATAGATTATAGTTGAGATGGCGCTCTACGACTTCAACATCCACAGTTACCGTTTTCCCACTCAGAGTGATGGGAAAGCTAGCAAGGTATCCTTTTGGGGGGAACGTGTGGCCATCGAAAGCTTTGAGGGAATTCGACGGCAGTGTTAAGGTAGGAGAACCTAAATTGAGCCAGCAAGCTTGTGACATAACGCAAGTCGAAGTACCTTCGTCTATGATAGTGTGATGGATTGGTCTCCCTTTCGACACAACCTACACCTGGAATGCGAGTTGGTGTGAGAGGCGAGATTTAGATTTTTCCATATCAAAGATAGCTAGCATGGAATCCTGGGGGTCTATTCCACCAATGGCCAAAAGCAAGGCTTTCCTTTGTGCTGGACAGGTTTGCAATACCTCGAGAGCAGACATAGCTGACGGTGCCTGCGCCAAATCTTCTACAATATTGTAGTTTTGGGCTGCACATGCAGAGGTGTTACGAGTCGTGCGTCGAAGTGTCCCTTTGGGGGGACGAATCACGGGGTTAGCAGTAGGCCGTTCGATATGCAAATCGTTGGGCGGCGGTGGATTTGAACTAGTACCAGGTTCTTGAGCATCTATGGTAGGATTTCCATAAAGCTTGGCTCATGTTTGAAGTTCAACACTCTCAATGCCATAAATGGCAGATGGTCCTTCGCCGAAAGGATACAAACCACCATTGCCCCATTGCTGGGGGTGTGGCGAGTTTTCAACCATGTGTTGATGTTGTTGCTGTTGATTAGGGAAAGGATTATGAAGAACGGAAGGTGTTTGCCCAGAATCCTTGTTTGCGATAAAATCGGTGCATTCTTGCAGCCGAGGAAATTTGTATATCAAGTGGTCCTCCGCACAGATCTTGCAAGGAAATTTCATGGGTTTATCCTTCCCTTTGTCATTTTTGGCAGCATTTTTCTGATTAGGGTTATTTTGATTGTCCGACTGCTCTTCTGAAGAAGATGTCTTTTTCTTGCTCTTCTTATTTTTCCCACTAGGTTTTTGTGAAGTTTGCACAGAATTTACCTCAGCGGTAGGAAGAGTAGTAGTTTGGTGAGGGGCGGTGGTAGCCGAAGATGGCTGGGAGGCTTTCCCCTGAGACTGTTTTGTGGCCACACCGGAGATTGTGCCAACAAGACCGTCAGCATGAGCTCTGGTCTTCTGAGTAGCCAGAGGATTTGGGTTACCAGGGGCATTGGGGAGAAAATCATATAGCGTGCCAGATTGTGAATAGATTAAATCCAAATGTTGGGCATGACGAATGCATTGATCTTCTATAACCGCACCGAAAAGGCCAATGTCTTTAGAGATGTGGGGTAAGAGAGACTTACAAAACCAATTAGCTAAGAGATGATCTGAGATTGGCGCTTTGACTAAACTCCTCCTACGTCTCCATTCATGAATGTGATTGGAGATGTGGGTGGCGGTGTCTTGGTGCAGCGAGGTTAACAGTTCTGTTGTGGTTTCAAATCTGATTGGTAATTGGAAGTTCTTTAGAAAATCCATCGCTAAAGCGCCAAAAGTGTTGATGGCGACGCGTGGCAATTCAATATACCACTTGGCAGCATTGCCTGTTAGATTGGGGGAAACAGTCGAAGCCGAACACTATCATCCACCATGGAATTGGATATAGACCATAGATGAAAGGTAGTGATGTGTGCGGCTGGGTCATCCCCTTGTTTCCCATCAAACTTTGGGATGTCAGAAGGAATCTTGTGCATTACTGAAGGCCAGAGCGGGTTGTGATTGATGGGATCATTAGTCAGTTTATGGATGTCGGGGATGTCCAGAGCTGCCAAAAATGGAAATTGTGGATTTTCCCCCAAATCTAACCAAGGAAGTATGGGCTGACTATTTAGACCATAGGGTCCACCATCAATGTGTTACCAGGAGGATAAGTAGGGCTTTGATAAAAATTTCCTATAGGTGGAGGAGTAGGGACATATGGTTGCTGTCCATAGGGCATATTGTATTGCGGGGTGAACGGTTGGTTGCCCCCAGTATAAAAGTGCCCTCCCATTCCATATGGAGGTTGGGGTGGGTTAGCCCATATGGATGCAATAGAGTTTCCCGAAGGCATGCTACTACTTGCATAGTTCGGCAACGACATAGACCCTACACCTATATTTGAACCACTTAAGGGAATAGTATTAACAATAGGTTTTCCTATTTGTCCTAAGGATTGCAGGGGAAGTGAAATGTTCCCTGCTACCTGCGTGCTGGTGACACTGCCCCCTGGTATAGTGGCCAAGGGGTTTGAACTCAGCAAAGGGTTCCAACCGAAAGGGTTGCTAAAAGGAACCGAAGTAGTCACACTCGTGGGAGGAGAAACCGTGGGTCCCAACGTGGTCATGGTAGGAGTAGATCTCGAAGGATTCAGCAAGCTACTGACAGTGTGATGACTGTAGGGTTGGGATTAGGTATATGTTGACTACTGGGGTTACCAAGTGATGGCATAGAACTTACGACCGGCGGGGAGGATGGTGGCGAACCTGGGAGGGTTTCCATTGGCATCGACCCTGTGGATGCCGGTTGTGAAATGGATGTTTGTGCGGCTGAAGACATGTCTTGGCATGGTGGAATCTGAACTATCACAGGCCCCAATGGATCAGTGAGTGGAGGATTGTAATGAGGTACAACCCCTTCTGTGAAAGGGTCCTCCAGAAATTCCATATGATATGAGGTTATGTGAAAATAAAGATAGTCAATGAATCTTGCTCTTTCCGAAGAGCCTGCCAGGTTCAGCAAGGTTCGAGTTCTTCCTTAATAGTTAGGAAGTGAACCATTTATTGTCATCGAGACCAGACGACATGGAGTCGGAAGGATTCCCACGGTGACACCTTATTTTTAACAAATTTTAATAAATTTTTATGTATTATAAAGTCTCAATGAAAGTAACCACACACTAAAAAAGAAAAAAGGACTCTCTAAAATCAATCGACAGCCGAGTGGAATAGGGTGCCACAATACGAGTAATACTTTTCTTTGGTGATAAATCCGATTATCACAATATTATACAAAGAGGGTTGGTTGAGAAAGTATAGTTCACCGGTCAGCTGTAGAGCTTCGCAGAGACCTTAGACGATAGGTGTAAGCACTCTCGTGAAGACGAGTACCCTCCTAAAGACCGAAGACAGAGTGGGTCCATCTGTTTCAGGTACCAGGACAACCCATCCCAGTCACCTTGTGTAAGTCCCTAAAAATTATGGCCACTAAAGATACCTCAAATCACAGACATCATCAGGGGGGTCCATGGTCAAGGACAGTATGCTATATGGGTAGAATACCTAGATCCCAGATCTAGTTTCGACATCCCCGAAGGGAACCCAAATATATAACACACCCACCGGATGTAGTCAAAGGCGGGCTACCTTCTTGTGCAACCAAGTGTTGTCTCGCGCTGAGCTCCGGTAAAGGAACGGTCCCGATAATATGAGTGCAGTAGGATTTCGCTCGTTAATGACTCTAGTTTCAAGTTTTGAGATCTTTGGTTATTTTCTCACTTTTCCTAACCCAAGATCCTAGCCTGAACTACTTTTTGTGTGAGCTCAAAAAAGAGTAATGTGATTGATTTTATTATCACTTGATTCTTAGTGTACTTGATTATTAGTCTTACGGAGGGGGAGTGGACATATGAAATGTAATGAGACTCTGACTCAAGAAACCATGCAAAACATGATCTAAATATTCAATTCGATGAAGAGTATTTCTACAAGGAGAGGTTTCTTTTCAACATCCATGCTAACATTCAAATAACACAGTTCAACTTTAAAGATTCAGACTTCTATCTACCTCTTCTTAACAGTATATGAACTGAAATTTTCAGAATTAACTCAGCTAGATGCAGAAAAAACTAAAAACTAAAATTCTTCTCTAAAAAGTAAATTCTTTTGACACTAACTTTTCAAACAAGAGCAAACAAACAGAAATTCCAACTTAGTAAACAAGTGCAAGGATTCAGTCAAGGAGATATAATGATGGCCAAAAAACTCTACAACTAAAACACAATCAGAGCAGTGAACATCAAGTTTTGGCTGAGTAACGCACTGTCCCTGAGTAAAGAAAACGTTAATCTAGAGACTAACACACTGTATTTAGGTAGAGCCATTGTTATAACGCACTGGAAAACCTACAGGGGTAGCGTTAGCCAAGGTAAAGTTCTTCAGATGGTCAAACAGAAACAGGATTGAACTCTGCGAGCTTTTGAAATGTCTACTAGGCATAAATACTGGTCGGAAGGATCTGTGAACAGAGGAGAGAAGAAAGGAGGAAATAAATAGTCCAGAAACTATGGGGAAAATACCTAGCAGAGTCGCCAATTCTGCTGTAGGGAAAAATGATTGGGTTGTTGGTTATTGGACACTACAAGAAAAAAGCACATTGGTGAGGGTCATGCTTGTGACGGACCTTTAAGGTCTGTCACCAATGTCACATATGGTGACGGTCATTAAAAAACCGTCACTATAAGTGTATATAGTGATGGTCCTTTATGGTCCGTCACCAAAGACATTTTCAATGACACTTTTGGTGACGGTCGTTAAAGGCCCATCACTAATTCTCTCTTTGGTGACACTTCTAGTGACGAACTTCTAATGACCCTCACCGATGCTCTTTTTGTTACTTTTGGTGACGGTCAAAAAATGTCCATCATCATTGATCACTAAAAACCATCACTATAAGTGTATATTGTGATGGTCTTTTATGGTCCGTCACTAAAGACATTTCACTTTTGGTGAGGGTCGTTAAAGGCCCATCACTAATTCTCTCTTCGGTGACACTTCTAGTGACGAACTTTTAATGACCTTCACCAATGCTATTTTTGTTACTTTTGGTGACAATAAAAAAATGTCTGTCATCATTGATCATTCCAATGAGTTTTTGATGACGCTATGTGCCTGTTAATATATTTTTTGTCAAAATATAATGATTTAATACCATTATTGTTGAGCATTTTTTATAATATGTCCAAGGCCATAATGGTTAGGGTCAGTCAATTTTTTAAGAAGTAATAAGCGTGTATCATTTCCCTCAAGTAATGACTAGTCGAATAGAGATTTCCTATGAGTCAACACATGATTCATATCTATTAGGTTTATTATCTAGAAAATTCCATTTAGATAAAGTTCCACTATTGTGTGTAGGAAATATATTATTTAATACATAATCGAGCTCTGACAATTCTATTAATGAGAAAGACCTAACAATCCTCAACAATCTGGGCACAGCTTAAATTAATGCTTTGGCACACACTAACATTTCTTAGCACCCCACATTTCTTGGAACATCTTTGTACCTATAACATCTTGTGATGACACTGACGCCCAAGCACATGGTGGCATGCGCTAGCACAACATGGAACTCTCCTAGCATGTGTTGGCATGCTGCATATAGTCCCTAGCATGCCCTAGAACACCTTGGTTGAATGCATTGACATACATTAGCACTTGGCACACAATTCCACTTGGCATGTATTGGGACCTATTATTAGTGTGCCTAGCATGCCCCTTTTCAAAAAGATAAAGTCTTGACTTATTAACCCTCTTATTGGTTCTTCCTTTTGTTGCCTTGACACATATTGACATACCCTGGCACCCTGCGCCACATCCTTAGCACCTAGCATGTATTGGCATATCTTGGCACTATTAATTGGCACATGATATAATTAGCACACCCTGGAACTCCCAAGAACACTTTGGGAATTCTTAACATGCCTTGATATTCCCTAGCATGCCTTACCAATGCTTAGCATACCTTGTCACTCCCTCCTTGGCATGACAACTAACACTGACCATTAACACTAGTCTTTGGCAGTACACGTTCCTCATATTCATTAACTTCCATGAATTTTTACCTAGTGCTCCCTTAATATTTTTTCCTAGTACTCCTTAACACTCATCAACATGCATTATCACTCTCTAGCACACCTTAGCACTCTTCAACATTCCCTTCCACTTCATAACATGCATAACACTAGTCCCTGACACATATTGGCACTTGGCACGTGTTGGTGCTTGGAAAGTCTTAGCATGTATGGAATACGTTGAGATGCCTTGGTATGATTTAGCATGGTTTAATATTAAATTTATTTGTGATGATCAATTGTTGGAAAGTAGATGAGAATCAACAAAGGAATACTTGGCACTTAGAATGCGCTAAGAGTTCGTACTTGGAACCTATTGCCGCCTAGTGAAAGTGTGCCTAGCATGCCCCTCTTGGAAAAGGTAAATTGATGACTGATTAACCCTCTTATGTGCTCATTTCCTTGTAGTTTAACCTTTTTCTCCCTTTTGTTGTCTTGAAAGTCCCTGACATGCATTGACACACCCTTTCACGTCTTGGCATGCCTTATCACTTGGCACATCTTAGCATGTTTGACATGTATTTGTTGAATCTTTAATTAAACTGAGAGGGGGGGGTGAATCAGTTTAATACATATTTAACAATTCTAAATTTTCACCAAACTTATTTACAGCTTAATATGTGAACAGTCTTAAAATGTTACAGCCAGTATTAAACTAATGTGACACCATACTTATGTTGAGAGCAGCAAACAATTAAGCAGATTGAAAGAATCACATCAACACATAAGAAACACACATAGAGACAACAGATTTAAGTGGAAACCCAAAAAGGGAGAAAACCACATCTTATTATTGTTGTGATGCAAAGGCAAGCTCCAACTCCCTCTCACCACTGTTTTCTGTAGGCACTAACCTACAGGAGGCTCTATCCTCAATTCTGCAAGCTACAACTTGCAAGGAAGCACCAACTCCCCTCAATTTTCTGCAGGCACCAACCTACAGAAGGCTCCAACCTCAGTCAGCTACAACTGATAGCTATCAAGCTTCAACTTGATAGGGAAGCTCCAACTTCATCAATTTATCAAACTGAATGTTTGCTGATTTACCTCAGATATCAGCTCTATTATGTAGCTTCTCTTTCTGCTCTTCTTTTCTTAATCTTCTCTGCCTCATTCTTCTATACTCTAACTTCTCTATATTTACTCTCTCTAACTCACTTGTGCATATCAAATTGATATTATATATAGAGATCCTCACATGACTGTTTGTATTTCATAAGGAATTTGGAGTGAACAGTCATGACTCTTTGGCTTCTATCTTCTTATTCCTTTATCCAACTCAATTTTAAAGATATAACAATATGTACAATTTCCATGCTACAGTGGGATTTTTCCTTTCCTTAGGATACTTACCTTTGAATCACAAACAATAAGAAATTAATTACAACATTTACATTCTCATTTTTAATTACATATTTCAATTTCACTCAACTCCTTTTCTGGATTTTGGCTTTACTAGATTTTTCTTTTCCTGCTGCTGTTAAGAACCTATTATGCATACTCTTTGTTAACTGTCATCTGCCTATTTCACCTGTTCACTACACTTTTGAATCCCTTTGTTGTACATTTCTTCAACTCTGCAAACTTTTTTTTCTTCTGTCAGGCCTCATACTTCCTCTTTCTGTGTGCATACAAAATGAATGCAGCAAATTTGTACTCAGTCCAACTGTCGATCTGGGAAATTTCAATACTTTATTCTGAAGTTTACCTCCTTGAAGAATATATGGTTAAAACCATAGTCGATCAATTCACATCAACCGAGTCTGCTCTTTTAAATTCACGGGGATGTGATGACTAACCCTCAACCAATACTTATACTCTGCATTACAACTTCTAGGAATGGCGTTCAACCTTAATACCCATGTGATATAACTTTTAAATTCTCATAGGGTTGATGACTCGAGGTGTGATAAGAGGACCTCCCAACAAATGACATCCTTTTTCCTCAGACTCAATTTTTTTGTCTCTATCTCTAGCTCTTCTTGCTCTTGCTTTTATAATAAACTCAATCTTATGACTTTAGCATGTTGTATAAATGTATATCATCCTTTGGTTCGGCCTCACGAAGTACTCGTGCACTCGCCTTTATTTATTGCGACAATATATATATATATATATATATATATATATATATATATATATATATATATATATATATATATATATATATATATAATATATATATATATATATATATATATATATATATATATATATATATATATATATATATATATATATATGGTTTGGGCTTTTGCATATAAGGCGCATTATACTTTGGCTATTAAAACCATATTAATTGACCTTCGGCATGTACATATATTGACCCACATTCACATATTCCATTATACGTAATATATCTATATATATATTACAACATTCTTTAATATTGGAACCATTACAACGGAGTCCAACGATAATTAGGCAATCTTTTATAGATTTGAAACCTTAGTCTTCCACCTTATTTTAATAACCCGACAAACCTTAATAAACATCATTAATATTTTCCATCAACTTCTTGTACTGCGCTTAATAAAACCAATCATTTCATATCTTCCCGCCTACAATACAACCAAAAGATTAATCAATCATGATGACGACTTTAGACAACCTCCTAAGCCTTTCTTCATTAATCTTCTACCAAGTCCAATGAAAGGATCACCATTAGATGTCGCAGTTCCCATATCAACGGTTTATATCAATATCGCCGATATCTTTGGCTGCTTGATGTATAACGTGAAGTATGGCACACTTTAAACAGCTGGTTTTCCAATTCCTGCCTGTGATTCATGTCACTCTAATACCATGGAATCGCTGCCCAACCAAAGATTACCGCTTACTCGCCTAAAGTGGTGTGATGAAACCCAGGAAACCGCTTTTACTATTCCTCCAAACCACGTTCACTGTTCATTCGGTCACAGTTCCACTTCTCCACTCAAGGTTTCGTTCAACGCTTCAATGTTTTATTGTAATACAACCTTTGTTAATATTGTGGCTTTATCTCTGTTCCACTGTCATATTTCACCCTGTTCTTCTTTAAGAACTGGTTTAGTGGTTTCCTTATGCTCATAGTTAACGTTGCCTCAGCCTCCACGACCTTTCTCCGCTTTTATCGCTGTGATAATGACTCTCGCTCTCGTATTCGCCACTGCTCTGATCGCTTCTTCTGAATTAACTTCGCTCGTATTCAACTTATTCCTGATCTATCTCAGCTCGTATGAGACTCGTTATTCAAACACTTTAGATTGTCTTTGTTCTATTGTCCTTTGCCTATTTCTGCCTACACCTAAGACCGCTCCTTGCCATACATATTAAATATTATTTCCAACAGTCTCCCCCTTTGGCATTGATGGCAATACACTTCCTCTGTTTGCCTGATAGGATCCTTTCTCCTGTTGCTTCCTCTTCTTACTGTTGCTTTCTCTTCCTCCCCCTTTGACATCAATGGAAAGGGGTTCGAATTTTTTGTGAAGCTTCTATTCTCTGATGCTGTGGTTTTATTCCTTTTTCAATATTTCATGCATTTCCTAAAATTTCCTGACTTTGTACGCTGCTGCTCCAAACTTCGATTGATACGCATCAGTTCATCATTCTTCACGCATAATAGACCCTTTTGCCTTTTACATCTTTATGCTGAAATTATTATTGCCATAATCCCTTTTGATCCTAATAACTGCTTTCATGCTTCCTTACTGGCTGATCTTCCCCCAGAATGATATTTTCACATTGCTTCCGAAATATTTGTTCCCTTCACATTTAGAGCAGTATCTACGTACACTACCCTAATCTATCTTCTCATATTCAAATGGATTCTTAAATAAGTGTTTAAAAGTTATATTCATCGTCTGTTTTTTTGTTGTACATACTCCACGATCAAGTCCGAGCTACTCGTTTTCAGAAAATGATACTACTTAGGATATGTTTAGTTTTTGAGTGAAGCACATGATTTTTAGATATACTTATAGCACTTGTATTATCAAATTTGATTGAGATAGGTTCATCAATGCTTACCTTCATGTCTTGGAGGTTTTTCTTAATCCACATGACTTGTGTACAACATGCTGCTGCTGCTATATCCAGAAACATCGAAACAATAGACAAAACTTATATACATAAAATTACAAAGCATATGCCTAGTGTGAAACTAGGCAAAATAATACTTTAAATAGATCTCGTTGCGGGGCTCCGCGAGCGGAATTCCATTACAATCCTGAAGTTCATAAGCCCCTTTTGAGAGGACTTTAGTAACGATGTAAGGACCAAGCCATAATGGTTGGAGCGTTCCTGCCCCCAAGAGGTCATGTTTTTTATCATAGACTAGAACAAGATCGCCCTCTTGGACAGAACGAGGCTTGACAGATTTGTCATATTGAGCTTTGACTTGGCGTTGGTGAGCTTTGAGTGCTAGTGTAGCATCTCGACGAGTTTCTTCCAAATGATCGAGTGGGAGAAAGCGCTCTTCTATGGTAGTGGTGCCAGGCAAGAGTTCAACGACGAGTTTGAGTGATGGTATTTCACACTCGATTGGAAGTACTGCCTCTAGGCCGAATGCAAGTTGGAATGGCGTGAAACCTGTGGCAGTTTTGAATGATGTTCGGTATGCCCATAACGCGGAATACAACTTCTGATGCCATGTGTTTTTATGATTTCTGACCAATCGAAAAATCATGGTTTTGAGGACGCCATTTACATCTTCGACTTGACCATTAGCTTGAGGATAATAAGATGAAGAATGATCTTGACAGAAAACTAGCATGGATGTTAATTCGGTCATCATATGATTCTGGAAGTGGGATCCATGATCTGTGACAATAGATAGGGGCACGCCGAACTGACAGATTACTTGATTGAATAGGAAGAGAGTAGTGGTTTTGCCATCGGCCTTGAAAGTGGGAAGGGCTTCTACCCATTTCATAAAATAGTCGACCGCAACCACGATGTAGTTGTGTCCATTTTCTGAAGTGGGATTGTAGGTGATGAAGTCAATTCCCCATTTAGCAAAAGGACCAATGGAGCTAACTGGATGAAGGGGGGCAGGATGAGCACGCATTTTCTTTGTGAAAATTTGACATGGATGGCACTTCTGGACCACTGCAATGCAGTCTTTAAATAAAGTGGGCCAATAGTAACCTATGCGTAAGATTTTTTGGGCAGTAGCTATGCCCAAAAGATGACCACCACATGCCTCTGCGTGGCAGTCATTAAAAACATGTTCCACCTCATCGAAAGTGAGACAATGTCGGAGAATAGTATCAACACCACGACGATATAGTGTATCGTTTAGCACGAGGTAGTGCTTAGCTTGGTGGCAGATACGATGATGGTCGTTGGACGTGAGAGTTGGGTGGAAGCATTGGGTTTGTAGGTAGACCAAAATTTCTCCATACCATGGGTCTGACGAATCGACCAAGTATACACACTCATCAGGAAATGGATCATGAGCTACTTCTCCTGGGTCGATTCTAGGAAGATCCGATAATAATTCGGTGAAGATGAGGGATTTCTTTGCTTTGGTAGCCATGAAGACCAAATCAAATTGCTGGAGGGGTACAATCCATTTGGAATATTTTCCTCCAATAATTTGTCTAGACAAGATATTTCGCATGGGGTTCTCCAAAGCAATAACCGTAGTATGTTGCAGCAATATATAATGTTGGAGTCGGGTGACGACAAAAACTATTGCCAGAGAAAGTTTCTCCACATGTGAATAACGTAATTCAAGTCTGATTAGACCTTTGGATAAATAGTAAATCACATGTTTGTTGTCGTCATTGTGAACTTGAACCAAAACCATTCCAAGTGAGGATGGTGAGGCGGCCAGGTAGAGGAGAAAGTCGCGTGAGTAGTCGGGAGCACTAAGGAGTGGGGTTGAAACAAGTACATGTTTTAAAGCATCAAATGACCGTTGAGCTTGGTCATCCCACAAATATAGTGTTCCTTTCTTCAATAATCGCATAAATCCTTTCATCATCTTGGCCTAGTTAACGATGAAACGACGCAAAAAGTTTGCCTTCCCTTGCAAACGTTGGAGTTGAAGGATGGATTGTGGTGCCGGAAATTCAACAATCTCCTTAACCTTATCAGGATCAATCCTAATCCCGTGCTTGGAGACAATGAAACCTAACGAACATCTGGACTCAAACATAAATACGCATTTATGAGGATTCAAACGTATATTGTAGAATCTACACCTAGAAAAAATTTCTTTCAGATGAGCGAGGTGATTAGGTCATTTCTTGGAATGGGCTGGAAGGTCTTCCAAGTAAGCCTATACAATATGTCAAATTTCATGAAAAGCGTAGTCCGTAGCCCGCTGAAAAGTTGCTCCAACATTCTTCAGACCGAATGGGAGTTTGCGATACGCAAATGTGCCCCAAGGACAGATGAAGGCAATTTTATGCTGGTCGTATTTTTTAATTTCAATCTGGTTATAGCCCAAGAATCCATCCATGAAGGAAAAAGATTCGCATCCAGCACAATCATCAAGAATCTGATCAATGAACAGTGTAGGATAATTTTCTTTGGGACAAGTGGAATTCAGATCGCGATAGTCGACGCAAACTCGAATGGTGCCTTGTTTTTTATCGACGGGAACCGGATTGGAAACCTATTCTGTTAAAGGAATGGGATAGATGAAACCAGTGTTTAAAAGTTTTTCTACCTCAATATTGATGGCAGCTGCTTTGCACGGGTGGACAGGTCTGAGTCGTTGCTGAATTGGTTTGGCATTGTCATAAATCTTGATTTCGTACTCGACTATAGATGGATCTATGCCAGGAATTTCATCATAATACCAAGCAAACACATCACGGAATTCCTTAAAAAGGGATTTGAAGCATGAAATTTCCTCGGGATTGCAATCGGCTCCAATCTGAATATTTTCCACGATATCCGTTTTGACCGAGATATCAATGAGCATTTTTTTAGAAATATTACCCATGTTCTCTTATGAATCGAGAGTTTTAACAGTCGTGTAAGCGGAGGGAACCATCTTAGGTGGGTCAAAGGATGGGATTTCAGTTTTTATCGTGTCCGAGTCAATTATCGAAGCGCGATGGTGAAACTCTCCCTAAGGTCGTTCTTCTAGAGTCATGATCTCTTGAATAGCTTCATCTGTAGGTAAGAATTCATTGAGGATATATTTAGAGAGAACTATGATGGGTGGGAGGTTTGTACCTTCGGTTGAAACCATAGTAGTGGAGGGTTCAGATGTTATTTGGATGGCTTGGTAAGCCAACTTGGTTGGTGAGAGTGGCATCTGATCTCCGTAGGAATCAATGTCTGAAGGTGCCGAAATGATCCATGGGTCGATAGAGCCATCCAAAGTGGTGGATATCATTGCAATCGTGTCTGGGATCTGTGGCGGCGGGAGAGGAAAACAACCCAGTAGGGAAGATGCCTTGAGAAGACCGGTACTGATACTGACGTAAGAGTCAGGAAGGCCTCCTATTAGGGGTATAGTGTTACTTGGTAATGTGGCATAATCAAGGGTGCAAAAGGATAGCTGATTCACTATGACTATTTTCCCATCCAATGGAAATAGGATGAGTCGGAAGACCGAAGACACAATGGCCGTCATGGCATAAGACCAACTGCAACCAAGCAATAGATTATAGTCTAGATGGTGCTCTACAACTTAAACGTCCATTTTTACCATTTTACCACTCAGAGTGATGGGAAAGCTAGCAAGGTATCCTTTTGGGAGGAACGTGTGGCCATTGAAAGCTTTGAGGGAATTCAATGGCGGTGTTAGGGTAGGAGAACCTAAATTGAGCTAGCAAGCTTGTGACATAACACAGGTCGAAGCACCTTTGTCTATGACAGTGTGATGGATTGGTCTCCCTTTCGACACAACCTACACCTGGAATGCGAGTTTGTGTGAGAGGCGAGGTTTAGACTTTTCCATATCAAAGATAGCTAGCATGGAATCCTGGGGGTCTATTCCAGCAATGGCCGAAAGCAAGGCTTTCCATTGTGCTGGACAGGTTTGTAATACTTCGAGAGCAGACATAGCTAATGGTGCCTGTGCCAAATCTTCTACGATGCTGTATTTTTGGGCTGCACATGCAGAGGTGTTATGAGTCGTGCGTCGAAGTGTCCCTTTGGGGGGACGAATCACGGGTTCAGCAGTAGGCCGTTCGATATACAAATCGTTGGGCGGCAGTGGATTTGAACTAGTACCAGGTTCTTGAGCATCTATGGTAGGATTTACAAAAATATTGGCTCGAGTTTGAAGTTCAACACTCTAAATGCCATAAATGGTGGATGGTCCTTCATTGGAAGGACGTGAACCACCATTTCCCCGTTGATGGGGTTGTGGCGGATTGTCAACCATGTGTTGATGTTCTTGCTATTGATTATGGAAAGGGTTATGAAGAACGACAGGTGTTCGCCTACAATCCTTGTTGGCAATAAAATTGGTGCATTCCTATAGCCGAGGACATTTGTATGTCAAGTGGTTCTCTGCACAGATCTTGCAAGGAAATTTCATGGGTTTATCCTTCCCTTTATCATTTTTGGTAGCGTTTTTCTAATTAGGGTTATTCTAATTGTCCAACTGCTCTTCCAAAGAAGATATCTTTTTCTTGTTCTTCTTATTTTTCCCGCTAGGTTCTTGAGAGGTTTGCACAGAATTTACCTCAGTGGTAGGAAGAGTAGTCATTTGGTGAGGGGCAGTGGCAGCCCAAGATGGCTGGGAGGCTTGCCCCCGAGACTGTTTTGTGGGCATGCCGGAGATTGTGCCAATGAAACCGTCGGCATGTGCTCCAGTTTTCTGACTGGCCAGAGGATTTGGGTTACCAGGGGCATTGGGGAGTAAATCATATAGTGTGCCATATTATGAATAGATTAAATCCAAATGCTGGGCATGGCGAATGAATTGATCTTCTGTAACCACACCGGAAAGGCCAATGTCTTTAGAGATGTGGGGTAAGAGAGACTTACAAAACCAATTGGATAAGAGATGATCTGGGATTGGCACTTTGACTAGCCTCCTCCTACGTCTCCATTCATGAATGTGATCAGAGATGTGGGTGGTAGTGTCTTGGCGTAGCGAGGTTAACAGTTTCGTTCTGGTTTCAAATCTGATTGGTAATTGGAAGTTCTTTAGAAACTCCATTGCTAAAGCACCAAAAGTATTGATGGCGGCATGTGGTAATTCAATGTACCACTTGGCAGCATTTCTTGTAAGGGTGCAGGGAAACAGTCAAAGCCAGACACTATCATCCACCATGGAATTAGATATAGACCATAGATGAAAGGTAGTGATGTGTGCGTCTGGTTCGTCCCCTTGTTTCTCGTCGAACTTCAGGATGTCGGAAGGAATCTTATGTGGTACTGGAGGCCAGAGTGGGTTGTGATTGATGGGGTCGTTAGTCATTTTATGGATATTGGCGATGTCCAAAGCTTCCAAAAATGGCATTTGCATATTTTCCCCCGAATCTAACCAAGGTAGTATGGGTTGACTACGTAGACCATATGGTCCACCCATCAATGTGTTCCCAAGAGGATAAGTAGGAATTTGATAAAAACTTCCGATAGGTGGAGGAGTAGGGACATACTGTTGCTATTGATAGGGCATATTGTATTGCGGGGTGAATGGTTGTTTACCCCCAGCATAAAAATTCCCTCCCATTCCAGATGGAGGTTGGGGTTGGTTAGTCCAAATGGATGCAATAGAGTTTCCCGGAGGCATGCTACTACTTGCATAGTTTGGAAATGGCATAGACCCTACACCTATATTTGAACCACTTAAGGGAAAATTATTGACAATAGGTTGTCCCATTTTTCCTAAGGATTGCAAGGGAAGTGAAATGTTCCCTGCTACCTGCGTGCTGGTGACATTGCCGCCCAGTATAGTGGCCAAGGGGTTTGAACTCAACAGAGGGTTCCAACTGAAAGGGTTACTAAAAGGCAACGAAGTAGTCACACTCGTGGGAGGAGCTACCATGGGTCCCAACGTGGTCACAGTAGGAGTAGATGCCGAAGGATTCAGCAAGCTACTGACAGTTGTGATGACCGTAGGGTTGGGATTAGGTATATGTTGACTAATGGGGTTACCAAGTGATGGCATAGAATTGACCACCGGCAGGGAGAATGGTGGCGAAACTGGGATGGTTGCCATTAGCATTGACCCTGTGGATGTTGGTGGTGAAATGGATGTTTGTGCGGCCAAAGACATATCTTGGCATGGTGGAATCTGAATTATCACAGGCCCTAATGGATCAGTGAGTGGAGGATTATAATGAGGTACAACCCCTTCAGCGAAAGGGTCCTCTGGAAATTCTGTATGATATGAGGGTATGTGAAAATAAAGATTAGTCAATGGATACTGCTCTTTCGAAGAAGGCACGGGTTCACTAAGGTTCAGTTCTTCCTTAATAGTTAGAGGAGGTAGACCCTGTTGTCATCGAGACAGACGACATGGGTCAGAGGATTCCACGGTGACCTGTTTATTTTTAACAAATTTTAATAAAATGTTATGTATTATAAAGTCTCAATGAAAGTAACCACACACCTAAAAAAGAAAAAAGGACTCTCTAAAATCAATCAGCAAGCAGCTGGAATAGGGTGCCCTGTCTGAGTACTACTTTTTGCTGGTGATGAAATCCAGTATCACAATATTATACAAAGAGGGTTGGTTGAAAGTATAGTTACGGTCACTGTAGAGCTTCGCCCGAACCTTAGACGATAGGTGTAAGCACTCTCGTGAAGATGAGTACCCTCCTAAAGACCGAAGACCGAGTGGGTCCGTCTATTTCAGGTACCAGGATAGCCCGTCCCAGTCACCTTGTGTAAGTCCCTAAAACGTATGGAAACTAAAGATACCTCAAATCACAGACATCATCATCAAGGTCCATGGTCAAGGACAGTATGCTATATGGGTAGAATACCTAGATCCCAGATCTAGTTTCAACATCCCCGAAGGGAACCCCAATATATAACACACCCACCGGATGCAGTCGAAGGCGGGCTACCTTATTATGCACCCAAGTGTTGTCTCGCACCGAGCTCCGGTAAAGGAATGGTCCCGACAATATGAGTACAGTAGGATTTAGCTCGTTAATGACTCTAGTTTCAAGTTTTGATATCTTAGGTGATTTTCTCACTTTTCCTAACCCAAGATCCTAGCCTGAACTACTGTTTGTGTGAGCTCAAAAAAGAGTAATGTGATCTTTTTATTATCACTTGATTCTTAGTGTACTTGATTATTAGTCTTACGGAGGGGGAGTGGACGTATGAAATGTAATGAGACTCTGACTCAAGAAACCATGCAAAACATGCTCTAAATATTCAATTTGATGAAGAGTATTTCTACAAGGAGAGGTTTATTTTCAATATCCATGCACTAACATTCAAATAACACAGTTCAACTTTAAAGATTCAGACTTCTATCTACCTCTTCTTAACAGTATATGAACTGAAATTTTCAGAATTAACTCAGCTAGATGCAGAAAAAACTAAAAACAAAAATTCTTCTCTAAAAAGTAAATTCTTTTGACACTAACTTTTCAAACAAGAGCAAACAAACAGAAATTCCAACTTAGTAAACAAGTGCAAGGATTCAGTCAAGGAGATATAATGATGGCCAAAAAACTCTACAACTAAAACACAATCAGAGCAGTGAACATCAAGTTTATGCTGAGTAACGCACTGTCCCTGAGTAAATAAAACGTTAATCCAGAGACTAACACACTGTATTTAGGTAGAGCCATTGTTATAACGCACTGGAAAACCTACAGGGGTAGCGTTAGCCAAGGTAAAGTTCTTCAGATGGTCAAACAGAAACAGGATTGAACTCTGCGAGCTTTTGAAATGTCTACTAGGCATAAATACTGGTCGGAAGGATCTGTGAACAGAGGAGAGAAGAAAGGAGGAAATAAATAGTCCAGAAACTATGGGGAAAATACCTAGCAGAGTCGCCAATTCTGCTGTAGGGCAAAATGATTGGGTTGTTGGTTATTGGACACTACAAGAAAAAAGCACATTGGTGAGGGTCATGCTTGTGACGGACCTTTAAGGTCTGTCACCAATGTCACATATGGTGACGGTCATTAAAAAACCGTCACTATAAGTGTATATAGTGATGGTCCTTTATGGTCCGTCACCAAAGACATTTTCAATGACACTTTTGGTGACGGTCGTTAAAGGCCCATCACTAATTCTCTCTTTGGTGACACTTCTAGTGACGAACTTCTAATGACCCTCACCGATGCTCTTTTTGTTACTTTTGGTGACGGTCAAAAAATGTCCATCATCATTGATCACTAAAAACCATCACTATAAGTGTATATTGTGATGGTCTTTTATGGTCCGTCACTAAAGACATTTCACTTTTGGTGAGGGTCGTTAAAGGCCCATCACTAATTCTCTCTTCGGTGACACTTCTAGTGACGAACTTTTAATGACCTTCACCAATGCTATTTTTGTTACTTTTGGTGACAATAAAAAAATGTCTGTCATCATTGATCATTCCAATGAGTTTTTGATGACGCTATGTGCATGTTAATATATTTTTTGTCAAAATATAATGATTTAATACCATTATTGTTGAGCATTTTTTATAGTATGTCCAAGGACATAATTGTTAGAGTCAGTCAATTTTTTAAGAAGTAATAAGCGTGTATCATTTCCCTCAAGTAATGACTAGTCGAATAGAGATTTCCTATGAGTAAACACATGATTCATATCTATTAAGTTTATTATCTAGAAAATTCCATTTAGATAAAGTTCCACTATTGTGTGTAGGAAATATATTATTTAATACATAATCGGGCTCTGAAAATTCTATTAATGAGAAAGACCTAACAATCCTCAACAATCTGGGCACACCTTAAATTACTGCTTTGGCACACAGTAACATTTCCTATTACCCCACATTTCTTGGAACATCTTTGTACCTAGAACATATTTTGATGACATTGACGCCCAAGCACATGGTGGCATGCGCTAACACAACATGGAACTCTCCTAGCATGTGTTGGCATGCTGCATATAGTCCCTGGCATGCCCTAGAACACCTTGGTTGAATGCATTGACATACATTAGCAGTTGGCACACAATTCCACTTGGCATGTATTGGGACCTATTATTAGTGTGCCTAGCATGCCCCTTTTCAAAAAGATAAAGTCTTGACTTATTAACCCTCTTATTGGTTCTTCCTTTTGTTGCCTTGACACATATTGATATACCCTGGCACCCTGCGCCACATCCTTAGCACCTAGCATGTATTGGCATATCTTGGCACTATTAATTGGCACATGATATAATTAGCACACCCTGGAACTCCCAAGAACACTTTGGGAATTCTTAACATGCCTTGATATTCCCTAGCATGCCTTACCAATGCTTAGCATACCTTGTCACTCCCTCCTTGGCATGACAACTAACACTCATTAACACTAGTCTCTGGCACACGTTCCTCATATTCATTAGCTTCCATGAATTTTTACCTAGTGCCCCCTTAATGTTTTTTCCTAGTAATCCTTAACACTAATCAACATGCATTATCACTCTCTAGCACACCTTAGCACTCTTCAACATTCCCTTCCACTTCATAACATGCATAACACTAGTCCCTGACACATATTGGCACTTGGCACGTGTTGGTGCTTGGAAAGTCTTAGCATGTATGGAATATGTTGAGATGCCTTGGTATGATTTAGCATGGTTTAATATTAAATTTATTTGTGATGATCAATTGTTGGAAAGTAGATGAGAATCAACAAAGGAATACTTGGCACTTAGAATGCGCTAAGAGTTTGCACTTGGAACCTATTGCCGCCTAGTGAAAGTGTGCCTAGCATGCCCCTCTTGGAAAAGGTAAATTGATGACTGATTAACCCTCTTATGTGCTCATTTCCTTGTAGTTTAACCTTTTTCTCCCTTTTGTTGTCTTGAAAGTCCCTGACATGCATTGACACACCCTTTCACGTCTTGGCATGCCTTATCACTTGGCACATCTTAGCATGTTTGATATGTATTTGTTGAATCTTTAATTAAACTGAGAGGGGGGGGGGGGGTTGAATCAGTTTAATACATGCATAAGCCTTTTAAAATTTTCACCAAACTTATTTACAGCTTAATGTGTGAACATTCTTAAAATGATGCAGCCAATATTAAATTAATGTGACACCATACTTATGTTGAGAGCAAAAAACATTTAAGCAGATTGAAAGAATCACATCAACACATAAGAAGCACACATAGAGACAACAGATTTAAGTGGAAACCCATAAAGGGAGAAAACCACATCTTATTATTGTTGTGATGCAAAGGCAAGCTCCAACTCCCTCTCACCACTATTTTCTGTAGGCACTAACCTACAGGAGGCTCTATCCTCAATTCTGCAAGCTACAACTTGCAAGGAAGCACCAACTCCCCTCAATTTTCTGCAGGCACCAACCTACAGAAGGCTCCAACCTCAGTCAGCTACAACTGATAGCTATCAAGCTTCAACTTGATAGGGAAGCTCCAACTTCATCAATTTATCAAACTGAATGTTTGCTGATTTACCTCAGATATCAGCTCTATTCTGTAGCTTCTCTTTCTGCTCTTCTTTTCTTAATCTTCTCTGCCTCATTCTTCTATACTCTAACTTCTCTATATTTACTCTCTCTAACTCACTTGTGCATATCAAATTGATATTATATATAGAGATCCTCACATGAATGTTTGTATTTCATAAGGAATTTGGAGTGAACAGTCATGACTCTTTGGCTTCTATCTTCTTATTCCTTTATCCAACTCAATTTTAAAGATATAACAATATGTACAATTTCCATGCTACAGTGGGATTTTTCCTTTCCTTAGGATACTTACCTTTGAATCACAAACAATAAAAAATTAATTACAACATTTACATTCTCATTTTTAATTACATATTTCAATTTCACTCAACTCCTTTTCTGGATTTTGGCTTTACTAGATTTTTCTTTTCCTGCTGCTGTTAAGAACCTATTCTGCATACTCTTTGTTAACTGTCATCTGCCTATTTCACCTGTTCACTACACTTTTGAATCCCTTTGTTGTACATTTCTTCAACTCTGCAAACTTTTTTTTCTTCTGTCAGGCCTCATACTTCCTCTTTCTGTGTGCATATAAAATGAATGCAGCAAATTTGTACTCAGTCCAACTGTCGATCTGGGAAATTTCAATACTTTATTCTGAAGTTTACCTCCTTGAAGAATATATGGTTAAAACCATAGTCGGATCAATTCGCATCAACCGGAGCTCCGTTCCTTTTAAATTCCGCGGGGGATGATGACTAACTCTTCAACCAATATACGAGGCCTCCAGAATTACAGACTTCTAGAATGGCGTTCTCAACCTTACGCCCATGTGATATAACTTTTAAATTCTGCAGGGGTTGATGACTCGAGTAGATAAGGGAAGGAGACCCTCCCGGAATAAATGACGTCATCCTTTTTCCCTGTACCAATTTTTTTGTCTCTATCTCTAGCTCTTTCGTTCTTGCAGGCTTTTATAATAAACTCAATCTTATGACTTTAGCACAGTGTATAAATGTATATCATCCTTTGGCTCCGGGCCCACGATGCATTGCACCCTGCCTTTATATATATTGCGGACAATATATATATATAGATATATATATATGATTTGGGCTTTTTCATATAAGGCGCATAATACTTTGGCTATTAAAACCATATTAATTGACCTTCGGCATATACATATATTGAACCATGTTCACATATTCCATTATACGTAATATATCTATATTATTGCATTCTTTAGTATTGGAACCATTACAACAGAGTCCAATCGATAATCGGGCAATCTTTTATAGATTTGAAACCTTAGTCTTCCACCTTATTTTAATAACCCGACAAACCTTAATAAACATCATTAATATTTTCCATCGAACCTTGTACTACAGTTAATAAACCAAATTCATTTCATATATCTCTGCCCCGGGCCCACAATACAACCAAAAGACCAATCAACTGCACGCATCGTACCTTAGTTAACCTCCGGGCTCTTTCATTAAACTTCGGCCAAGTCCAACGAGTGATCACCATTAGATGTCGAGCCTCCATATCAACGGTCTATATCAATATCGCTCGACATCTTCAGTTGATGTATAACGTGCGATGGCACACTTTAAACAACGGTTTTCCAATTTCGTTCAGGGATTCATGTCACCAATCCTATGGAATCGTTGCCCAACCAAAGATTACCGCTTACTCGCCTAAAGCAGTGCGATGAAACCCAGGAAACCACTTTTAGTGTTCCTCCAAACCACGTTCACTGTTCATCTGGTCACAATTCCACTTCTCCACTCCAGGTTCCATTCAGCTTTTGCTCCAAGGTTTCGTTCAACGCTTCAACGTTTTATTGTAATACAACCTTTGTTAATATTGTGGCTTTATCTCTGTTCCACTGCTTTCTGTTTCCACCCTTCTTCTTTTTTAAGAACTGTCTTCCTTTATGTGCCTCTGTTGTGCTAACGTCTCTGCCTCAGCCTCCACGACTTTTCCTCTGCCTTTACTGCTGTGATAACGACTCTGCCTCTGTATTCGCTACCTCTGTCTCCACTGCTCGGTCGTTTCACTTTGCCTCTGTATTCAACTATTACACTTTATCCTCTGTCTCTGTATGAGACTGTTATTCAACTGTTACACTTTAGATTGTCTTTGTTCTATTGTCCTTTGCCTATTTCTGCTTCAGCACTGCCTCCTTTGCCATCAATGACAATATATCCAAAAATCTCCCCCTTCGGCATTGATGGCAATACTCTTCCTCTCTTTGCCTATTAGGATCATTTCTCCTGTTGTTTGCTCTTCCTACTATTGCTTGCTCTTCCTCCCCCTTTGAAAGTAATGGCAAGGGGTTCGAACTTTTTTTGTGTGAAGCTTCCATTCCCTAATGCTGTGTTTTTATTCCTTTTTCAATATTTCATGCATTTCGTGAAATTTCCTGACTTTGTACGCTGCTACTCCAAACTTTGGATTAGATACACGTCGGGTTCACTATTCTTCTGTTGCACGACAGACCCTTTTGCCTTTTTGTTGATTCTTTTATGCTGAATGTATTATTGCCATAATCCCTTTGATCCCGAGGACCTGTTTTCATGCTTCCCTTGCTGGCTGATCTCCCCCTGAGAATGATATTTTCATTTCTGTTCTCCCCCTGAAATTGTGCTTTCTCCTCATATCAGAGAGTAGCATCTACAAATACTACCCCTAATCTGTCTCTCAAATATTGAAATGGCTCTTTAGCAAGTGGTTTGGTAAATATATCTGTTGTTTGTTCTTTTGTTGGTACATACTCCAGTTTGACTATCTTTTGAGCTACTTGTTCTCGGAGAAAATGATACTTGATTGGAATATGTTTGGTTTTTGAGTGAAGCACAGGATTTTTAGATATGCTTATAGCACTTGTATTATCACATTTGATTGAAATAGGTTCATCAATGCTTACCTTCATGTCTTGAAGAGTTTGCTTCATCCACATGACCCAACATGCACAACATCTACTGCTATTTGCTATATGTGCCAGCCCGGTACAGCAGACGGAGAGATAGATGTTTGTTTGCGTAACCATGTGCAGACATTCTCCTAGATAAGCACCTCCACTTGTGCTTTTCTTGTCATCTACAGTGCAACCCAATTTGCGTACGTGTCTTTATTAACGGTGAAGCTTTGCCTTTAGGATACCAAAGTCATCTTGTGTTGTTCCTTGTAGATATACGAATATTAAATATTTTACGCGATGGTTTATGGTGGCGGCTTGCTTGATATCTAGCCACTAGTCCTACTGCTAGCATGATGTCTGGTCTTGATGCAGTCAGATACAACAGACTTCCTATCATGGATCTATAGAGTTTTTTATCTATATCAGCAGACCCATCATCATCACACAGCTTTCATCCCATGATCATGGGAGTTGACACAAGTTTTCAGTCCTCCATTTTGAACTTTTTCAACATTTCTTTCAAGTATTTTTCCTGTGAGATGAACGTACCTGTGTTCTTTTGCTGAATTTGAAGTCCTAAGTAGAAGCTGAGTTCTCCAATCATGGACATCTCAAACTCTGATTTCATCTCATCAGCAAACCCTCTTGCTAGTTCTTCTCTATTGCTTCCAAACATAATGTCATCAACATATACCACAACAATCAGAAGTTCATTTTCATGAGCTTTTATGTATAAATTGCTATCCACTCCACCTCTCTTAAAGCCTTGTTTTTGCAAATATTTATCTAGTCTTGAGTACCAAGCATGAGGGGCCTCTTTCAGTCCATAAAGAGCCTTCTTTAGTTTGTGTTGTGGAGGTAAATCCCCTCTGCGGACAAAGGCGATCCCTACTAGCCCAGACCGGGTCTAGCAACAAGTGTTCATGCTATAGTGCAGGTTCCTAATTGCAAATAAACCAACTAGCGATGAAGGCTTATCTGGAATCCAACGTTGTCGCTCATAGAGAAAGTAGTGCTCCCGTTCCTTAGTTCTGGCACATCACGATCCCCACGATCTCCATGATAGGACACCTGCACACACGCGAAACAAAACAAACGCAAGCGTAAAATCCAGTAGATGAAACTATATGTCAGTCAGAAATGACATAACTCATCATCATAAAAAACAACAAGAGTGGAACCATAACCAATAGTTGTTTATTATTAATCAATCAAAGGAAGAATACAACCATATTTCTGATGCTGAATTCTCCTTCGGCAGGTCGCCAGCAGAACACGTCTCGAAAGGCTGTCAAGGATGGGACAAACCTCTCTCTTTAGATCTTGACAATAGTATCCCTGCTTGGATTTGGCCTTAATGGAATTATGGATGCTCTTGCAGCATAAGGCTCTTGGGAATTTGGGAACTTGAAGACTCAACCATTCATCCCCTTCATCAATGGATGAAGGCTATATTTATAGAGGAGTGGAGGAGGTTTGGATCCATAAAATAGTGGAAGGGAGGCCTTATCCCTTGGGAGGTTCCCCATAAGGTGGAAACAAGAGGCCAAAGGAGGAAGGCCATGGTTATTCAGTCGAAACCACTCCTGATGACTCATCCACGAAGTTGTTGTAATCGAAACTTCGCCTCATTTTTTAAAAAACTTTCCAAAAGCATATTGGTGCGGGTGCTTAACTGGGACAGAGTGCCTATTGGCATGGGCTCAGTGTTAATTTTCCTCATTGGCACGAGTACATAACGGGCTACCAGTGCCAAGGCAAAAACAAGTGTTTTTAGGGGTCTGCTCAGGAAATGATCAACAGAAGAAATGTTGTCCTCATTGAAAGGGATGCAATGATGGTATTTGCAAGGCATGACACTAATTATTGGTCATATAAATGACCCTCCAATGGGCGAGATGTGGATTGCAGGGACGGTGAAAAATTACTGTGTAACAGATGCCCCCTAAAGCATGAGGCCCAAAAGAGAGAGAGGGGTGAAATGCTTTACGAGAACGTGTCTAACTGAAAACACCACCGTCGGAAAACCTGCGTAGAGAAATACAACTGATATCTCAGATACATGATATATATGTGTTATGGGCATAGCCATCCATAACAGGGTATATAATAATCCAGATCCAAGGTATGGACGCAACCATCCAGTGAGGATCGATAAAAGAGACTCAGGTATGGTCGTAGCCATCCAATCAGTGAGTCATGTAACCGATCATAATAATCCACAAAATCGTAGCCTGGATTATAATAGACAGGAATCCAGGGTCTTGCGCTCCATCTCGACCTGAAAAAAGTACAAGTTCAAGCATTCGAATAAGTGATCTGAAGTTGAACATGTAAGAACATCGTCTGATTACCAGCCAGTGATGAAAGCTGTTAACAGACGCAAGAGGTACCATCAATGATAAAAATGGCCCTCAAGGTACTATAGGTACAATCTACGGCATGTGAATCAGTGAGCAGGCATCGAACACCCATAGAATCACTCGATCGGAGGCCAATGATGAAAACCTCACGTTGAATGTGAAGAACCTGCCATTGAGGCATGCAAGCTCCAAGGTACCAGAAGGGAGTCTCTAGATCAACTTCCTAGATAATGAGCTGAAGTCGACAGGAAGTGACCTTGATCGAAGGTGGGCCATAGTGTTTCCCACATCATCGACATGAGGCAGAGGAACATAATGTCGTTGTGAATCAAGATTAGATGAGAATCAGAGGAAGTTTGAAATCTGTAGAGGTCAACTTCTCTTGAACATATTGGCAGCACGATAGTGGATTTGGTAGTATTTGACATCAAAATATCAAGGGTCATGATGACAAGCCAAAGAGCAGATGAGAGTTCAAAAGGGATCATCCAAACCCACGGAGGCAAGAAAAAATGAGATGATATGTCCCCAACCCGACATGAACGCAGACAAGTGCCATATTCAGGAGCGACATAATGCCAACACGAAAATGATGCCGGTTCCATTTTCCCCACCATTTGTGGTGAGTACCTCTTTATTTTTACACAAGCTTGAAGAGGATACCATATGCTTGTCATATAAGTCCATCCTTCGGATGAATCCACCCTAGTACATTTAACGAGCCCTAGGAAGGAGAAACTCGGATACCGTCATTACGACTGAATCCAATGTCATCAGGGTTTAACGAGTTTGAAAAAGGGAGAACTCAGCATATTTTCATGTTTAGAGAGTTTGAGAAGATAACGGAAAATTAAACTCCAATGGTCCCTTTTCATAAATAGTTCCTCTGATCCGAAAAGGTAGAAACTATGTCTGAGAAAACCTCCTAGTCGCGATAGGCTAGGGTATTCCTTTTTCGTAAATAATCTATCTCGGCCTGAAAAAGCAGTAAACGTATACTGGGTAGATGTATTTTTGTAGCCACTTTAACGAGATCAAAACAACAAACGATTTGACAATATTTTCATGTTTAGAGAGTCAGAAAAGATCTGAAAGTTGACTCCTCCTGGAGGAACGAGTGGTATAAAGGGTAGCAACTGGTTCTGGTAATGGTGGAACTGCTCAAAACAAGTAAAGGTTAAGAGGCTGGCTAACAAGACCACTCATCGCAGCGGTTCCTCAGGAATGGGTAAAAAAACCAAGTGAAGGCATATGATCGGCCAAGCAGATAGTGAGGATGGGGTGAGAAAACCAAGGCTCATTTGGCAAAAACAGGCTGATAAAATGGAAATCATAATAGGTAAAATGGGAATGGTTTCATTTTTACACAAGCTTGAAATCAAAAAACTTTGCTTGAATTTGGTTTCATTTTTACACAAGCTTGAAACAAAGATAAACTATGCTTGAAACTGGTTTCATTTTTACACAAGCTTGAAACAGAAAAAAACTATGGTTGAAAAATTTAAGCATGCCCCCAGCATGGTGACTCAATTCGAGGTACATGCCCCCCAAGCTTCAATCCATATGAAAGGAATATGGAGTGAAGGTTCAAATTACGAGATCAAGAGACAGACTCGACTGGGATTTTACAAGAACTTATCAAAGAATCGAATTGAACAGGAACGTGTTTCATTGTTTTAACGAGGTTGACACATTAAAATAACTATCCTCATGACACCTTGTTTCATGGTTTAAGGAGCTTAGCACAAGACAAGGAACTCTTCTCCCAAACCTTGTTTCATTTTTTAAGGAGCTTGACACAAGACAAGGAACTCTGCTCCAACAACCTTGTTTCATTTTTTCAGGAGCCTGACACAAGAAAATGAACTGTGCTCCGACCAGACCCGGTTTCATTTTTTAAGGAGCTTGACACAGGAAAAGAACCATGCTCCGACTGACCTCATCATAATGAACAAGAAGTCATTGCTCCCAAGAGTTCCAATCCCGATGGAAGGAAAACATCCTGGAAGTCAGGACCCAATGCCTCCAGCACCTAATGCACAATGGCACTATCACTGGGTACAGGCATATGGTAGGTAGCCACATAGTTGACCTGCGATGGGGCAGATACAACTGGTGGATAAAAACCAGGAAGGGATGATGGCGGGCGAGCTACCACATCGGGACCAAAGAACAAAAGTTGATCAATGGTCACGATCTTCCCTTCATCTGGAAAAAATACCACAAGAAAAAGGGAGGAGACAAGCGCTCCCATGGCATAGGTGTAATCACGTCCCAAGAGCAGATTGAAATGCAAGGGGCCTGGAACAACCATCACGTCCATATGGACAGTCTTACCTCTCAAAGTAATAGGTAACCTTGGAAGGATCCCTAAGGGTTGAATCGTTCTTCTGTTAAATGCCAACAGATTCTGCGTAACAGGCACAAGTGGAAGTGAACCAAAAGCGTGCCAAGTAGTTGAGGATAAAATACTAACAGATGCACCTTCGTCTATAATGGTGCTGGGTACAACCAGACCAAAGGCCTGTATTGTGATCTCGAAAGGCACATAAGTTGGAAGGCGATATCTTGAAAATCGATTCCAATCAAAGGAAGCGACTAAACTACTCAGAGGGGCTAACATCGAACTGAGATGGTCTTCCCCTGGTGTTACAGAAGAAGAAGGCGCATCCTCCATGACCTCCATCTCGAAGGCGGGAGGAGTATCCTCCGAGGCCTCCATCACGGGAGGCGGAGGAGCAGCTTCTTGAGATACAGGGATAGGAGAATCTTTCTCCAAATACGAGGAATCTGAAGAAACAAGAAGAACCTGAGGGATGTGAGGTCCACTCTCAATGGAAAATACCTAGTGCACTGCAGACGGGGCCGGCTCAACCGATCCCACGACCAATGTTTGGTCAGGAACGGATTCCTGAATTTGAATTTCTGAGGGAGTGGGATCGACCAATAGATGGATGAAAATGAAATGGGATGAACAATAAGTTTGTGAATAACGAAGAGGTTCTAAACATGAATAGTTGATCAGCAAGCATTCATAAGTTAGGGCTAACCATGGTCCTCTATGAACGAAACAATAACTAATCAATGCGTAAAATAAACATTCAGGTGATTCTTAGAAGTATAAGACCCTCTAACTTTGAGAAATCACCTTCAGACTTTGGGAAAACAAATAAGATGGAAAAACAACTCAATCTATGAAGAGGGAACTCTTAGACATCATATTTTGAGCTATTGGGAACTTTGAAAGCAAGAATGCAAAGTTTTAGGCAAAGGGCAAGATCGAAACAAGACCTCCTTGGTTCAACTAAGACAATCAACCATTCAAAGAGAGATTTCAGAGATGGAGCTTTGAATAGCCATGAGTAAGCAAGGTGTACTGTGAATCATACTTAGCATGCATAACAACCATTAATGAAATAAATTAACAAGTTCTTAGTGATCAAAGAGCACTGAAGAATTCTTTGATATGACTAAGAAGGAAGAAAACATAGAAGCTGCAAATGAATCAGGAAACTTGAGGTGCCTCCATGGGCATGTCTCAAAATTATCTTTACTAAACTACAAAAAGCAAGAAGCATGGAAACATATGTGAAATAGAGGAAACATAAACAAAATAAGAACACTATACCATTCACCAAGCCATGGAATCCTACATACAATCCTTCTCCACCATCCAAGTCAAGAAAGAGATCATCAACATCACAAGACAAGTGTTTCTTCAAAGCTCATAGTGCTATTGTATTTCTCTCTAACATCAAGTTCTGCCTGCTATTACAATGAATCCTTTTGGAATATATAGGCCAAAGAGGAGGAAAACCAACCAAGGCAACTAGCTAGCCATTGGCTCAAAAACAAATATCTTATCTTGTCCTTGAGGCTTTGCAAAGCCCAAGGCACAAAATATCCAATAAAATATCTCAAAATCATAAAAAAGGGAATAAATTTGACTTTTTATGACTGACAATGTCCCAATATAGCTTAACGCACATTTGGAGAGGCCACTTCAGAAAACTGCCTTTTTTGGTCAAAATGCCACAAGGGCGCATCAGCAGAAAATTGCCTGTCTTTCGGAAGACTTTTGAAGGTCTTCCCGTTGTCGAAATGAGGCCCGTGATAGCTCGTTGTAAATATATAGATGTCTATTTTCTGGAAAATCCTTAATTTTCCCAAAATTATTCCTATAAGTGTGTTAAATACTGAACTAAGTAAAAAACCCCAAAAAATAGGCCTTGCTGATATGTGGGCAGAGTGTCGAAAAAGTGAATGTTGTTTGCCTCTTTGGGGTACCAAAAAATATTCAATTGATCTGAAAATTTCTGAGTATATGCCCCTAAATTTAATGCATCCAATGGTACCACTCTCAATAGTTTAGGATGCTCCAAACAAAAATTGTGGCGCCCATGGTTTTATGCAATTAGGCCCAAAAATGTCAAAAAACAAGAACATGTCGAAATTTGCTCAATTTTGGTGAGAAAGTCCCTCAAGGCTTTCTAGAAAAAATGTCTAGAAGCTTGGGAAAAAATTCCAAGCCCAGAGGTGTCTTTTTCCTCTTTTTCTGCTGGGCGCCCTCTTTGGGCGATTTTGAGTTTTTCTTGTGCATCCTTCAATTTCCTTTGGGCAAACTGATTTGGCTTTTTTTAGTGCCTGTTGCTTCTAATACTCTTCAATGACTTACCAAGACAAAATTTTCAAATTATCATTGGAAAAAATCTTCAACCAAGACACCTTTTACTCCTTGCAAATCAATGTCTTTCTTTGATGCTAGAAAACAAGTATTTGTCAAATGAGAACAAAATCACTTTTTATCACTGTGTTTGAACAAAAGGTTTTAAGCAAGATATGTTTGTGGTTTTTTTTCAAAAGGAATTTAATTTTGTTTTGGCATGAAAACCCTTCCCCTTTAAACACTACCCCTTTGCTATCATTGTTTTTAAAAGGTAAACAAGACTTTTTTCAAACTGATACAACCTCTTCCCCAATCATTGTGTTGATCTTTGATTTAGCAAACAAGGTGTGCTCTTTTGAAAACACTGTTAGGACACCTTTTAAAATTATTTGAAGACCTCTACAAATAAACTCTGTTTTTCCTTCTATCAACTGTGTGTAGTCTTAGCTATCTCATAGCACAAAAAGGACTTTCAAATTTGCACATTAACTCTCTTCTCTTTCACTGTTTCTCTGTGGTTTATTTGAGACAAAAGGGACTCATTTAAAACATTGTTTTAAATACTCTTTCAAACTAATTGAAAACATTCTAATCAAACTGATGTTTTTCTTTTAGAGACTATGCATATCCCTAGCCATTTATAGAAAGAAAATCTCTTTCAAAGTGACACAATAACCATTCTCTCTTTCACTGTTTTATGTCCTCTTTAATCATAGTATAAGACTTCCTTCATCCTCTTTATAAAAGTCTCTTGATGCACTTGGGGGTGTCTTTCTGCTAAAAACTTGACTTTGGCATCTTTTGAAAAACTGTGTTGTTTGTGGGCACTCGGCCGTTCATGGGTGATCTGGGCCATTCAAAAATAAGCCTGTAGGGATGAACCAAGAGAGGTGAAAATGATATGCATATTTTAATGCATGGAGTGTGAGATATTGGTGTGAAGAAAACTGCTTTGTAGATGTATGAGATGATGGATTTAGCAGTGGCCCAAGCGGGCAGGACCACATTCAGCAGTGGCCCGGGCGCTGGGCTGTTCAGAGGTGGCCCAGGCCATTCAGGAATGGGAAGTGCAGAGGCTAAGAATGGCACTTTCAATGAATGAAAATGAGAAATGATGAGGGAAAGATTAGAGGGCAGGTGGTAGAGACCTTTTCCACTTCTCGAGCAGTCAATGGATGGAAAACGTTTTACTTGCTCCTCATTCAGGAGTAACATTGGGCATTCAAGAGAAACACTGGGCTTCGGGCCGTTCAGGAGAAACACCAGGCACCGGGTCGTTCAGACATGGCTCGGGCCGTTCAAAGTTGGGCATTGCAGAGGCTTAAATCTGTTTTTGAAATGGATGCTAACGAAAGATCATGAGAATATGAACCTAAGACGTGTGTAGGGATAGCTTACCAATGTTTAAATGCTTGGATAAAGTGTTTGAGACCTCGGGCGCCACGTTCAAAGGAAACACTGGGTTGTTCAGACTTAACACTGGGCGACGGGTGCCCGGCCGTTTAGACATGGCCCGGTTCGTTCAAAATTTGGTGGTGCAGCAGTGTTTAAATGTCAAAAAAATGGTGGATATGGAAAATTGAAGATGTTAAAAACATTTGGCATATGGTAGATGTTAAAAAAATTGAAGATGTTAAAAACATTTGGCATAATGTAACACAGTTCAAAGGAACATAACTATCAGTTGTATTTATAGAAAATTTCCCATGTGCAATTATAAAGTCATTGGGATGCCATGATGGATTGCGCAATCAAGGAAGGTTGATTTTACTAATTAATATGGAGATAATTCCATAGGAATTGCGTGTGCAAGGTAGGCTGAAGGAAGGCTCCTTAATCTTCACGGACTTTCACTAATGGGTGGAGTCCTGGTAATTTAGGAAGTCACTTGTAGAGTATAGGTCAATGAATAGGTGGGAAGTGACCCTCGAAACCCTTTCCCTAAGATAAAATAAAGAGTGGGACTTGCTTTCCTTTTAAGCAAGGGAATTATCTTTTAGGGAGAGAGGAGGGGGAATTAAGGGTTGAGGGAGAAGAATAAGACTTATGAAGGAATTTCTCAATCTCTAAAATCCTTTGGGAACTTGGATTCCCAAATGGTCCTTGATGAAAGCCCTTTGACACCAAGTGGGACCACATGGGGCCAAGTGGACCCAACCTAGGTTCGGGGATGGAATTTAGCATCCAATGATGTTCCTATCCTGGATAAGGTGATGGGAAAGGATCAAACAAGTGTTTTTACTTTGATAGGTCAAATTTATCGTACTAGGTTCTATCCTTGGGAACACCTAGGAAAAACTTGATCCTAGAGCTAGGGCTTGAGTTATCCGAAGATTCCACTGTCAGAATTGGCCCATGTTCTGAGGAGAGTGAGGGCACCCAGTAACGCAGCTGCCTATGGGAGATAGAAGTTTTCCTCTAGCTAGATTCCTGGGAAAGTTTTGGAAAAAACCCAATGTGGGAAAACCGATGCAGCTAGCTCTGGAGGGTTTTCACTATTATGCAAAATCCAAGTACAACAATCCTGTGCACTAAAACTGGTTCACTCAACAGAGAAATAAAAATGGTAGTAGTATGCTGCTCTAAATCCCTCTACGTCAGCCTAACTGGCCTTCATCGGCCTCTGTGCTGCTCAGTAAGGGCCTGCGTCACACTTGAAGGGCTTACATTGCCCCTGCGTTGCCCTGACTGGGCCTGCGTCAGCCCTGCGTGGCTCCTTCTACCTCTGCGCTGCCCTTGCTAAACTCTGGCTGGACTGCGTGGCTCCTACTACCCCTGTTGCTCTGGCTGGCTGGAATGCTGAAGCAGAAAAAGCATAGGTAAGAAAGAAGGCACTGGCCAAAGGCAACACATAACAGTCAAAAAAATTGAAGAAATGAAATGAAAATAGATCAATGTCCACAAATAAATGAAACAACTCAATGGGACTAGAGAATAAAATCTTTGAAAATAACAATAAGTTCTTATAGAATCAGCTAAGAGAATAGAGGAGACTAATTCATGAGGTTAAAATGTTGTATAATTGTTGGCACAAGAAAACTATAGAATTGTTAGAGTAAATCTCTACAGGTACCATTAGTTGGTGATCATCGATAATAATTTCATTTCATCAAATACCCCGATGAATGGAACTTACAAGCTATTTTCATAGACAAACCCCACAGAAGTTGTGTGATTGAAAAATATTCACATGATATTGAAGAAAACACCTACCAAATAAGGATGACATTTCAAATGGGGCAAGAAACAATAGAGATATAGAAATCGAAAAAGTTAAAATGCTAGGGAAACATGAAAGCAACTAGGTAGC